>JACJUM010002279.1:14453582-14617483 GCA_020976665.1 Heortia vitessoides | reverse complement strand
TGTATTACTACTGTTGTATTACTACTGTTGTATTACTACTGTTGTATTACTACTGTTGTATTACTACTGCTGTATTACTACTGCTGTATTACTACTGCTGTATTACTGAATGCTCAAGAGATTCCCAATAGGCGGCCCGTCCTGTGAGGCGGTGCGTGGGATCGCCACTTGAACTTGCTAATTCGCTGGCTGATGTCGGTGGCTTCTGTTGTTATACAAATCACAGAATATGAAATATAATCCTTTTGTTTTTACCTCGACTGGACTCGCCACTTTGACACTTTGTGTAACTAAGCTTAACTATGTGTGACCACTATGAAGTACAGCCATCGGAGTTGTGAAAATATTATTCCGGAGTGCATACCCTACTCACATAAAATTAGATAATAATAATAATAATTTCCCACAACATCTCATACATTGACCTGACTCCGTAGTATGTAGCCTTAAGTACTTGTGTTACGAATGCCAGACAACAGAGGAATTACAAATATACTACTTAAATACACATTTAATATCTTAATTATTTGTGTCTGGGACACAGAGCAAACACAAATCTTCATATCATCTATTGGAAATCCAATGCTGGACATCGGGCACTTCAGATGAGAAATATTAATTCCAAATTAGTTTTTGTATGCATATACATTTTATACAATAGGTGAATTGAAGATTGTAGATTGAAGCAGCTCAGTTATGCTGATAAGGGTCGCACCAAGTATTATTCATGAATAGTATATAACAGTTAAGGGGTGAGTAGGAGGGGTGACAGTGACAGAGGGGGGGGGGGGGGGGAGGGGTTGATAGGGGTTATTCAAAAATGTTTCACGAATATCGGATATTGGGAAACACATTTGACAACTTTTATTAAGTTATTATGTGTGTTGCCCGCTCCTACTCACCACACTACTTGTCTGTAGAGCGTCTAGATTTGTGCTCTATCGGTCGTATATGAAACAATTTTATATGTGATTTATAAATTAAGGAAATGTAGACGAAAATGTTTATTTAAAATGTTCAAGCCTCATTTAAATGTGCTCCACTCGGTGTTATCATTGCAGTTCTTTTTCTTTTGGTTTCGTGTATATTTTTTAATGATTTGGTTCTTTTCTTCCAGCTTCTTTGATAATTAACTGGAGGCTGGTCGGCGGTACACAAGCAGAAAGTTTTTAAATCAATTCACGGGAATCGAGAAGGATTAATTTATATCTGCTTAGTTGCGACTCTCAATTCGTAATTTTAATAGCAGCCATTGTGTTTTGAACCTTGAAAATCACTGAAGAAATTTATAAAGCTACAAATAAAACAGAAATGTTACTATTCAACATTTTTGTTTTATTTGTAGTTTAATAAATTTTTGTAGTTATTAAAAGTACTATGGAAGAATCATTTTGAATTTGTTTGTCAAGCAATAGCGAAGACACGGGCAAAGAATTTGTTTATTGCCTCGATTCTGGCATACATTTCTTGCTTTTACTACATTGATTGATTTCTTAATTCGCGAGCATCAGTTGGACGTAGACCGCAACAGGTAAATAAAAATAAATAAATTTACACTACATCTCTAAGGTATGCATTACTGACTTCGAAATAAGTCGCTTAAAGCACATGTGTTACGGTCATCAGACAACAGAGGAATCACAAATATTTAAATAAATATATTGAAGACCCAGACCCAGAACAAACGCAAATATCATCATATAATTATTTGTCCTGGGTGGAGATCGAACCCACGACCGTTGGCGCACTACTACAATCACTACCATCTGCGCCATTGGGCCCGTCGAAAGGAAAAGATCTTTCTAAAAATGTTTTCTTGGTCCGAGGATACCGTAATTGAGGCTGTTGTTCGATGGTATAATGGGCGACATATCATGGAATAGCCGTTTTAAATTTATTCGTTTACCGCTGTCAACAGAAATAGTATTAAAGTAACACGAATTAAAACAATATATAAAATATTGACTGTATTATCGGATTATTTTAATATCAGAACCGACAGATGGCGGTATATCTATCCAAAACTGTGTAACTCAAATGCTCAGGGTAGGGACGGTCGTCTCAATCACGAAAGCCGCGCTCTGCGATTGCCCAGCGCAGCAATTGTGGGCAAAATTTACCCTTTCTTGGGGAGGCCTATGTCGATGGATTTTATTGATGATAATATGATGAAGTCATATTTACTATTACTTAAATTTAAAATTATTTTAAAATTGTTCCAAGAGATTAAATTAAAAAAAAAATACTGGGTGTCGTTATTCTGAGACGAATGACGGTAAATTATCATTATTTATCATCATCTTTTAAAAATATATATTATCGTATTTGTCAAACTTCGACACAAAGATCCCCTTTTATTGGGGAGGCCTGTGCACTTTGGTAAGCTTTCTTTGCACTACAGCTGATATATGGTGATGATGAACCGTTTCACTCGGGCCGCGCCGACCTGCTTGTTGGAGTAGTAGTATAGTAAAGGTGTCTTCTAATCAGTCGACAAAATAGAGTTATAGTATTCGGAGGCGAGCGGCGCGCGGCATTCGTCGCCCGTTTAAATTATTTTGAATGTATAATGACCCCCTTGTTGTGGCTGAATTAAACCGCTCAGATAAATATTGGAGGAGACAGCTCCTCGATTAGGGTTGCGGCGTCGGCACAAAGAGCGTTTTGACCCGCTTAATTTGATACCTCAGGCCAAATGTTAACCTGAATGCTGAAACAATTGGCTGTGCTAAGATGTTAAGTTTCACGTTTATCGGCTTTCTGTATTGCATTTACCAAAACTTCGGACTGGTAACTGCAGGGCAACCGGGTAACTGAAGACGCGACTCAAACTGTAGCATTTTGATGGTTGCTGAGATCGGGTGAGCCCTGGGAACGTTTGTATGCTTCACGTCGATGAAGATAGAGAAGGGTGCGGGTAGGTGAGCTGTCTAGTATTTTGTGTTTTTGTCTAGTGTTAGAGAGAAGATCGACTGTAAAAAATGTGAATGGATTTTCTGTATAAAATGCTAAGCTATATAGTAACAGGATTCCGTGGTTTCCGTGCCCTATCAAACTACAGAATTATAATTTAGCTTATGTTACTTGCTAATAATAAAACTTTCAAAAAAAGTAAGTATTATTGGAACCCATACTGGCGTCGGCGCTAAGTAACCGTTGCCTTGTTAGTAGATATTAGAGCAATTCAAGTCAATCTCAAGCAGTTTCATCATTAATATAATCTTTCAAGCAGGAATAAGCCTTAGCAAAAAGTTTATATTTTACGCAATTACATCCAGAAAAACTGACAATGTGTGTTTTATGGGCTGGTGAAATATAATTGGTACGTACTTGTTTAAAAACGATGCTGGCCCGATCGTCGCAGTCAATAGTGACCGCTATAAAGCGACGATTACTGACTTTTTCATGCATAAATTAAACAACCACGATGTGCGGGAGTTACGGCGTCAACAAGACAGCGCAACATTCACACGGTTTGTACCACAATTGATTTATTAAAGAAAATGTTTGATAACTGCATATATTCACGTTTTGTACACGTGAATAGGCCTCCCAAGATCGTGCCATGTAATACCGCTTGACACTTTCTGTGAGGATATGTGAAATCGCTAGGCTACGCCGATAAGCCCAAAACGATTGACAACTTGGAGGATGACATACTCCGCGTTTTTGCGGATATACATTCAAAAATGTTGGAAAATCTGCATCGAACATTGCACCTCCAGAATAGACTACGTCCCAGCCAGGCGAGGCGGTCATATGCCAAAAAACATATTTAAATTGTAATGCCAGAAGATTATTTTTCGAATAAAATAAATTTAAATGAACAAAAAATAACTCCTTGTTTTATTCCATTTCAAAGTTTTATAGAGTTCAGTCTCGCGACTTGAATTCAGCCATCAGTCGGCTTCGATACAGCAGTCGCCTCTTACGACACCTGGCGCACAGGGTACTTATCTACTCTGCCGGTACCCCACGGTACTTACTGCTCTCGTTGAATTGTTTTTCAATGACTTCGAATACCATTCGAAAATCAAAGTTTACCCGAATAATGGTTCAAGTATGTGACCTCATGTTTTACTTTTAATCAACATTAACTTGATAAAGTCGGTGTTGTTGTTTGTCGTATAAAGAGTGTCGTCAAAGTGCCAGCCCTGTGTCAACTCATAAATAACGAAGCGCAAAATATGTGGTAATGAATTCGGCGGGGTGGGGGCAGATTGTCGGGCGCGGGGAGGGGGCGGTTGGTCATCGGAAGGCCGGCGGGTTCAGCATCGCGAGCGCATTGACTGGCAGGCATAACCTATGGCTACCTCCACGCGTACTTCTAAGTAAACCAAGCTATACACACTTTATATATAGAACACTCAGAACTTATAATAAAACTTGTTCTTGATTTTGCTACCCTCTAAGACAGATTTATTTATTTATTATAAATACACTTACAGATTATTGTCATACCATAATATTCATAATAAAATATAATATTAGACGGTAACCTGGAGATGTGTACACCACAAATTCCATTTAATTTACTTTATTTTATTTTCAATTTTATTTTTTTGATCAAGGTAACTTTAACATTTTTAGATACTTTTTTTTAAAAATAATGGCTCATGACGATTTCGTTCCAGTATTTAGTAACTTTATCTCGTTTAACTCGTTACCGTGGGAAATTCAGCCCCGTTCTTGTTTTTCTAACCTACCTGCCTGCATACAAACTTTTATTATTCTCCATGGAAACTTCTTTATTCCGTACAAAACTGGCAGGGATCCTCACAATTATCAACACAACAACGAAAGGTGCGGGGTGCGGGGTATCCCTGTGCGATAATTAACTTAATATCAATGTACATTTTTATGAAAATTAAAGACTTTAAAATCTGTATAAATACACATATTAGTCACAAAATATAAGAGTTGATTTCCAAAAGTTAATAATGTAATCATAATATGTTTCAGAGTCCAACTTGTGCGCCAAAGGTCTCCACGACTAAAGGTCCCCCCCCCCCGCCCGGGACTGATATTTATATGGTTAATGTGTCATGTATTTACATAAGTATTTCATATGTGATTGAACTGTTGTGTGGTATCTGTTATAATAGAGCAGTTAAAGTGATTTATCGCGGAGTCAGGACAACTTATTTATAATATTAACACATGAAACAACTTACTAATCCCAGAATAAATACGCGGAACATTTTAGTGTATAATTGTACATAAAAACTAAAGCAAACCGCAAAAATATGTCATAAAGGAATTAAAATAAAAAACTTAGCAATAATGGCTTGAGACTAACTAAAATACTTTAACGAAATAGGTACTCTAAATACTAACTTAATTCCCGCCGGCACATGCGTACTGATTTTGCGGATTACTCACTTATGAACTAGTTTGTTATTGTTATTTTTTTAATTATTATTACTTACTTTTTGATGTATTATTATTAATATCAATTATAACAATTGTCGTGTGGTCCCGGCACAGTAGAATAATACTTCCCACTGTACCAGGTGTAGTAAGAGGCCACTAGGGTACCAAAACCGATAGATGGCGGTATATCCATCCGAAACAGTGTAGCTCAAATGTAAATGGTAGTGGGCAGCAGCGTACCCGTCGAAAGCTACGGATCGCTACGTCAAACTATGTCGTCACACAAACTATATTATAACTATCATCATCATCATATCAGCCATTAAAAACCCACTACTGGACATAGGCTTCCCCAAGAGAGAGGGATTTTTGCCCATAATTGCCGCGTTGGGTAACCGTGGTGGCAATCGCAAATTTGCTACAATGTCTCGGATGGATATACCGCTATCTGTCGGTCCTGATACCTCAGTCGCCCCTTACGATACCTGGTACAGATACTATTTTACTCTGCCGGTACCTCACGGCACTACTTTGAAATATTGTTAGGGCAAGAAAATAAATAAAAAAATTGTGCGCAGCGCCCTATACTTTGCAAATTAACCCGAAAATATTATGGCATCTAATTGAGATACGACAACCGCCACGTGACAGCTTTTTATATTTTTAAGGTTGTTCATTTTGCGCATAATTTTTAATGGCTTTTGTTTAGCTCGTGGTGGTAGGTATAATTTAGAAAGAAAGCAATCAATTTTATGATCTAATTTTGGTGACGGGGCACTGGGTTCGGTTTTCACGTGTATTGGTGATATCATAAACTCGTACTTCAAATTTCCTTTATATACTTATATATTATTTAGTTTTGTTTTGTCGACGTATTTATTTTCTTATAAACAAATATATGTTACGCCTCAAATGGCCCATCGGCCAATACGAGAATGAACCCTATCGAGAATGAACAAATGGGTATTGAGTTGCCTATTTATACTTGTATGTGGTCTCATTTCGCGATCCTCTAGAAAAGAATCTGCAAGAAGAACAGGTGGTGATAAAGATTCTTTTAACACCTTGTGACTGGTGTTAATGGGACCCGTCGGAGCGACGGCGCCAACCAACATAACTGTAAACTCCAATATACTTTATTTAACAAGGCAAATTACAAGCACTTTCATCGTCAACTAAATTAAAATAATATCATTCATATCTCTCAGAAGGAAGTCATTAAATCTCTATGTATAATACAGACGACTCATTTATGATCCCTTGTGTGACCCCCAAGGGGGCGTAAATGTAACCTACGAATATGGGGAGGCCTATGTTTAGCAGCGGACTCACAGTTGCTGTAATGATGATATTTGAATTTGAGAAGACTAAGGTTAAGCAGCTAGGTTGGTAATCAAAGCCGGTACAGAAATTGAGGATTTAATTTATTTAATTATCGATATTTTTATTTTCTTTATCTTTAAGAAAGTTACCAACTATTTAATCACAAGATTTTTAACAAATTAGGCGTATGTATATATTTGGTGCATCAACACACAATAAAATAGGACATAATATTATGACTGTAACTAAAACAAACAAGACGAGCTGTTTCTACCTCTGTCAATTGATGGGTTTTACATATTGCAAAAACTGCAGAAGTAAATGTTTTGGGGATGTGGGGTACCCATTTGTAATGTATTGTATTGTCTTGCTTTGCGTTAGACCTAAAAATACATTACAATATAACATATTCAGTTCTACTATTTTGTAAGTGTGTGTATTTCTTAGACATTGGATTTACAAATTAATTATAATTAGAATTTTTTAGGTAAGTTACAAATATACAAGCATGCTATCCTACGTTAAAAATGACATTGTTTACATAGTTATATAGTAATTATATATATTTTTTAAATAAAATATTATATCGTCTGAAAACCATACTGTCGTTGCTGTATGTAAGATACGGCAAGTCAGTTATATAGATCAGGAACAGGAAATGGCCTAAGATCGAGTTTAATGTAACACGGACCCAGGGGACCAGTGTCTGTTCACATCTACGCTAGAGTTCTATTGTTCTATAAGATTCTAGTAGAATGTGGGGGATCATCTAATTCATTAATGGTGTAGTTTCCAGATCAATGTGTCATGGTGCGTACAAACAAATGCTTCGGGCGATAGTTGAAGTTGCCTAAAATATAATGCGAATCATTGCAGCCATTAAAATATTTTAAATTAGCTTAATACTACCGGTGATTTAATGCATTAAAATAAAATGGTAGTGTTTGCTTGTAATATTAAAATAATCGCCTTCTACTACAAGCAAATGAATGTATATACGGTATACATACCAAAATATATTTTCTTTTTACAATTTTGTCTGTCTGTCTGTCGGTTTGTTCCGGCTAATCTCTGGAACAGCTTGACCGATTTGGACGGAACTTTCACTGGTAAATAGCTTATGTAATAATGAGTAGTTTGGGATATAAATATGACATCACGTCACGACTAATAGTTGTGGAGGATCAATAAAAAATGTGGCAATAATTTAATATTTACGTCTTGAGTATGCTGCCTTAAGTCATATATATAATAATTGTTTCAAAATGTTTCTGTAGTAGCTGCAAGATTTTTTCTACCAGATTTAAAAAGTGTAGTAATTGCTGTGTTACATTCGATCATTGCCGTGAGGCACCGGCAGAATATTAGTACCTACCACTGCACCAGATGTCGTTAGAGGCGACTAAGGTACCAGGACCGACAGGTTTGGTGTATCCACCCGAAACAGTGCAGATCAAATGTACAAGTAATGGGCAGCAGTATCCCCGTCGTATTAGTTGCTATCTACGATTGCCAACTCACTTGCCCAGCGCAGCAATTATAGGCAAAAACCTTCTTTCTTATATGCGATTATGGAAAAAATATTATTATTATTTTTCGGCGAGGTGTATGTTGTGGACTCTCAATGGCTGGTATGATGATGACATTCGGTCAGATAACGCACCAGTGTCTGTTTAAGTTGGGAATGTAAAGCCTAGATATTGAGTTTTATCGCTACTTGAAGTTGTGTACGTCTACCGAGGCGTACATCCAACAGTGAACGTCCTTCCGTCTCCCGTGTGGTACAGGTGAGTCCTTCTTTTCTTTTAGGTATACGTTGTCAAACATTTTTATATTGTACTATCAGAAAATTGTGTAGTTAGGGTCTGTCAACAAAACCAAAAAAAGGAAAAATGACAATTCGGAATCCTATATTCCTATAGCGCGTTCTAATTCGAAATCCCAGTTAGTAACATCACTCACGTGTTATTTGAGACTGCTCCAACATGTACACAAAAAACCTGCGCGTGCTTTATCCTAACAATTAAATGGCGGCGCGTGATAACTGATCCGTGCCGGATTTATGCATCGCGCCCACTTTACAATCTATCCACTTCATACTATTCTCTACGACTACAGCCAGTAATACTAAAAACCAACCTTATTCCGACGTCTTAAGCGCGAGTTCACATGCATAATAGAAAGGAGTTGGTGAAAGATTAAATACTGTTAGTAAACTCTATTTTAAGCTTTATCCCGCCGCGTTAAGTTTGCATTGTTTGTTGCGATTTGTTTTTGTATGTGGGGCGTGGGTGCAATGGGTCGGATGTGCGGCGCGCTAGTGGGTAATGCTAATGGACACCGCAATGGTCTAATTCATTCGTGAAAACATTACCTGCGAGTTTACTCACAATTGTTGCTACGAGTTATTGTGGATGCATAAAACGAAAATGTTTAGCTAGGAAAGAATCGAAAATGTTTGCTGGGAATCATTTTCAAAATCGTCTTCCAAAATACAAGTTCCTTTTTGTTCTGAAGTCGGCTAATGAACAAGAACACGAAACATATTTATTTATATAGTAAAAAATAATATCACTAGTACTGTTACATTGAACAAGAAAAACAACAATTTATTTTTACACGTAATATATTTATGTACGTAAACTTAAATGACTTAATATTTAAATTTAAACTTGAACACAAACCCTTATCTCCGATAGAGAATAACTAAGTGTTTTGTTTTTGGCGTTTACTCACCACATACTTCCGGGGACCAAAACCAGCGCAAGAATCAGACCCAGTAGGGCTTACCGATGGACCAGCGCCCGTTACTATTGACGTCTAGTACCGCGTGGACTATGTAATTGTTGCTTAGATAATTAAAAAATGAACTGCAAACATATAAACGGAACTTGAAATAATGACATAGATGGAATATTTCTATTTACTTGCGATTTAATTACACTTTAATTACCTTATTATAATCAGTAATTTTCTTGTTAAATTTACTTTAATGTATGTATCAGTACATTTGTTTGTTTTATTGCCTCACAATAATGGTCGTCCAATCGTTTGACCAACGTGATTAGAATCTATCTCGTCTATGAATAGTTCTAGCTAATTAGGCCAATAAGTGCCTGAGGGCCGCATTGCTCCATCAAAGCCTCGCTGAGAGCCCCCCCGGGCCGGATAACCGAGTTAGCGGACATAGTCACCAGATTACCCGGTAATAGGCCGCTAGTTTGCTGCATATATTCAACTAATACCATCCAGGTGTCTGAGTGGATCATCTGTGTAGTTAATTATCACTATTTATTTACTTATTACCTGACTCATATTGTGCGCTTTTAAAGCAAGCTATGTAATCATCATACCAGTCATTGGAAGTTTACTGCTGGACAAAGGCCTCCCCAAGAAAGGGGGAATCTTGCCCATAATTTCCGCGTTGAGCAAGCGTGTTGGCAATCGCAGAGAGTAGCTTTCGCGACGCATGCATTTAAGCTACACTGTCTCGGTGGATATACCGCCATCTGTCGGCTCTTGTACCACAGTCGCCATTTAGGACACCCGCTACAGGAGGAGATACTATTCTACTTTGCTGGTACCTCACGGCTGGTAATAGTGCCCCAATGGAATGGTAACAGGAAATTTGTACACTAATAAAATAATAAAAAAGTGTCATTCCTCATACACCAGATATATATATACCGGCAGGGTATCTGTTGCATCGGCTGCCGCGTCATTTCTGCCCGTAATTGTCGCGCTGGACAGGCATGGTGTTTACCGCAGAGAGTAGCTATGCGAAAGAGATGCTTCTGTTAGATGAATACACCACGATCATTCGGTTTTGATTCAGTCTCCTCTTATGACCTGGTACAGAGGAAAGTACTGTCTCCGCCGGTACTCCGAACGGGTTTATAGTATATGAACATATTTTGGATGTTCGTCGTCATTTCATTGTATATTACGGAGATGAGTGAAACTGTACAGCTTAAGAAATGGAATCCTAGAAATAAAGAGAAAATAAAATAAATCCACTTAAACATGGTAACAGACTGCGCACGCCTGATATTCACAGAGTTCACAGTCAACAATCGTATAGTTTTAACAGTGCACTATTTTGTCGGCGTTGTAGATTTGTACTTAAGGTAGAACATACAAGTAGCCATATCGCCCTAATAGCTCGGTTCTGTATCCCAAGTAGCAATCTGGCGCGCATTCGGGCTCAAGCCGGATATTAAGCTAGATTAAATTAGCCCAACAATTGTACAGCCTGATCGGGCCGACGTCCGTCCCACACCAATGCGTATGCATTAATTACTGGGATTTTTTGCAATATGAATAGACCAATAACAGTATTGTGACAGACAGACAGGTTCCAGACCATACTAGTATCGAAGGTTGCGATCCAGGTTGTGTAAGAGTGAATCAGCCATGAGGTACCGACAGAGTAGAATAGTACCTCCCACTGCACCAGGTGTCGTAAGAGGCGACTAAGGTACTAGAACTGGGAGATGGCGGTATATCCATCCGTTACAGTGTAGCTCAAATGAACAGGGCGGGGATGTGCAGCACCAACCAAGTCGCGAAGCTATACTCTGCGATTGCCGACACGCTTGCCCAGCGAGGCAATTATGGGCTTAGTGACGTGACGTGATGGCAGTGGACTTCCAATGGCCCATGTGATAATAGGCCTATAAATATTATGTTTTACAATAAAACAGTACAAAGCTGACAGTATACTTAAATAGTTGCATGACACTTGGTTCAGGGGGAGGTACTATTCTACTCTGCCGGTGCGGCAATAGTACGGTGCGACACACGGCACAGTATATTCCTATATATGTATATATATGTATGTCATCTTTATTTGTGGAGAAAAATAAAAATTTTATTTATTTAGTAATTTTAGCTTTGGATTTCCTATGTGTGACAGATACCGCTATATCATCTAATAATGAGCGGGCAATAATTTCATAGTCAATTAAAATTTTTCGAACTGTTGATCGGACCGATCATTTTAAATAATTTAAGTGTGTTTATAATATATCATATAAAACAGCTCATTAATATTTAAATCTTACACCTTAATAAATTATTATTTATTATAAACAATGTACAAAGGTGGTTCAAAGACATCTATTCTAACTAATTACAATAAACATAACAACGGAATCACAAATATTTTACTACTATTGAGGTATTACATTAAAAAACCCCTGAACAAACATAAATGTTCCACGAGACGGTGTTCGTTCATGTCTATTTAAAAATAAATAAGAATGCTCGCTGAATTCATCTCTCGCTTTGGTGATACAGTTCTTGCAATGTGCTTATCTAAGCTGCTCATGCAGTCATTGAAAAAAACAAAGCCTTCTCATCTGAAGATTAATCTTACTCTGGCATGGGGATAAATCAGTCCCCTTCTTTTTGTTTATTTTGAAAATGAAAAAACTAATAGATTAAATAATAGTGTGATAAGAGATCAATGTGGGGTAAAAGGTGGTGTTGTGACAATAATAGAAAAAGGAATGTTGATATGGTTTGCACAAATGTAATGACTGCACAAATATTTAAGACAAAAGTGAATGGAAGAGTTGGTATGGGACGATCTAGGCGATCGTATCTTAACCAGGTAGAAGACAAACTAGCTTAGAAAAGCAGCAGGTAAAAATACTAAATATAAACGAGGGTGTAAGGACTAATGAGAATAAGGGAAGCGAGAGAGGTATGCCAAGATCGTTGCAAGTAGAGATCCGTCGTCTTTGTCTACTCCGATGGGACACAGGCGCGATGTATGTATGTATGTATGAAACAACTATCAGCTTCAACTCGGTCGTTCGGTAAATTGCGAAACATCTTCTCGTCTGCCATACCTCAGTGTCTCAAGTCCAAAGTTTTCGATCAATGGGTGTTACCAGCGAATACCTATGGCAGCGAAACGTGGTCTCTTGCCATTGGCCTTCTCAGCCAGCTCCAGGTGGTTCAAGGAGCTATGGAGAGGGCAACGCTTGGAGTCGCGAATGAGGATATTCGTCACAGAACTAAAGTTAGTTGTATTTACTTAATTAATATCGTCGTGGCGACGAATGTGAACATGATAGCATGGAACTTGATCAAAAATTTGTTTTATAACTTAAAGTCAAAGCTTAAATGTCAATAAACACAAGAGGATATAAAACTGCGAACACAGTTGCTAAAAAACGAAGACTGATATTTTGTTAGCGTGCGGCGAAAGTCCGGAAGAGTCGCCATGTTTGTGTATAATCAGAGCAAGAATGACAATTAAGTAATACCGCAGGCTGGCGCAGAATGCGGGGAATGAAGTCCGCTACCAACCGCCGCGTGCTCGCTCGCCATCCCTGGAACTATACTTTGACATTGCTTCGTTTCCATTCATAAGACATCATAGCTTTTAATTAATACACTTGAATTCTTTTTCCTAATCTTAGTAAGATTTTAGGAGATAAGCAAACCCCATAAGCGATTGTGGTATGCGGTTTTCTTGCCCACAAAACCAGTATTTAACATTTTAAATAATAGTTATGTTTAGTTGCCGTAAGATACCGGCAGAGTAGAATAGTACCTTCCCTGTACCGGGTGTCGTAAGAGGCGACTAGGGTATCGGCACCGACAGGTGATATATTCTTCCAAAAAATTGCAGCTCAAATGCACGGGGCAGGGATGGAAAACAGTATCCCCGCGGCGAAAGCAGCGCTCTGCGATTGCCAACACGTTTGCCCAGCGCGGCAATTAGAGGCAACATTTCCCCTTCTTGGGGAGGCATATGTCCAGCAGTGGACTTTCAATGGCTGGTATGATGATGATGATAGTTGTAATAGGTTGTTAGATTTTAGCAAATAGAGTGTTTTAGTTTATATTGTATCGCTTTAGTCTGAACTCGAAAATACTGCCCAGCCGGCAGTGCACTTCAAAGTATGAGTGAAAACCTAGAGGAATAAGGCTTTATTGAATCAAAGTGAATTTTCCGTGTAGACGAGTATTCCATATACAATGTACTCGCGGGCGTCGGACGTTTCTACAGTAGTGGGAAGTGTTTATTTCTTCAAGAATTCCTTCAATGTTTGTAAACACTTTTCGTGAATAAATATTTTTTTTTGTAGTTATTATTTAATTGTTTTATGCATTCATGTGCCGCCAGAGTAAAATAGTAGCCGATTAAAGTAGCGGAGCAGACATATGACGGTATACCTACCCGAAATATTACAGCTTAATCAGGGCGGGAATGGGCAGCAGCATTCCTCAATCTCATCCCTGAGGAACTTTTGTTATTCCGGAAAGAGGTCTATGTCGCTCTCTGACCACTAAACTATCCCTATCATATCCTAGGGTGCAAGCTATCAACATACCAAATTTTGACCTAACGGTTAAGTCGTGAAAGCTTAACAAACATGCAGACAGAAACACACATACGCTTTTAACAATACTATTGCGGAATGTACCTAATTTGATTTCCTTAAAATAAAAATCTAGATTACTTGAATTTGTAGCTTCATATATAACAGAAATGTCGTCAGACAGCTATCAATATTAAGATATCGTTACTTACTTCCTTCATTAAACCATTCAATTAGATACACATCCTGAAAAATCTCTACGCTTTTCGCAATGTGTATATTCGTTTATTCAACCGCTGAAGACTAACCTTCGCTAAAATATTTTCCTGAAATTTTATTATATCCTCCATTTATCATTAAAATCCGATTAGAATATTCTTATTAAGTCTATCTTAGGGCGGGCATTTTTTTTAATCGTTATATTCAACGAGTAATTTCTTACATTTCTACTAATTTTTATCAATCCGGTGATGGGTCTCTAGTTTTGAGTTAGGTTTGCTGCTCGATGACAGATTGCATCTGTCACTTTACCTGAGTCGTAGCACTTAGCAGATTTATGTTCCTTTGATAGTACAAAAGTGCCTATGTAATAGTGTTGCCTGATACGAATTGCTTAAAATCGAGGCTGAAGGTAAAACAAACCGGGATCTAGGAAGTAGATCGTGATAAACAAAAAAAGCTAATTTTATTATTAATAAAATATATATACGAGTATATTACCTTATTTAGTCCTCAATAAAGAACATAATCTACTTAACTGGAAATTACAAAATTTTATAATAAATCATTGCAAATTCTTAATAAACATTTTGAGTCGATTTAAAAGTTTCCATTGTTAACATATCAGTCATAGGACGTCCATTGCTGATCTCCAACAAGACCAGTTATATGCGGTGTGCGCGGTTTTAGTCAGATTGTCGGTCCACCTTGTGAGTGTGTGTGTTAACGTTGCGTCTGCGCCATCGGTTCTACCGTGCCCTGTCCACTGTCATTTCAACTAGTTAAACCACCGGGCCAGAGGCTGGGCAGATCTGTTACCAATATAAACTTTGGTTATGTTACGGATCTCCTTCTTCCTGAGACACCCATCATTCGATCCTACAAAGAGACTTCGGAGTCTCTTTGTGCGATCGAATAATGGTCTTTCCCCAGCGAGCTATTTTAAGTTAGCGCATAAGGTATAATATCATAGTAAAAGACCAAGTTTGGATCATATTTTTTTGAAATTATATTTTCTGTTAGATATTGAAGATTTTAGGATTGCTTGTTAATTGTATGTTAATTGATGGTGTTAAGATGGTTGTAACTTTTATAGTTGGTAACTACCACATCGCGGAGCGGTCGCATGTTTGAGCGACTGCCCAAAACAAAGCTTCACCTAGCGGTCACGATGTGATGAATACGTGCTTCTGAGATTCGGGATGTCCTGCGCAAATCGGGACACCTGGGAACGCTACTCAGTATCTGGCTAGGCAAATTAAATAAAAATATATTTTGATTTACTTATGTTTCGAAGCGTATTGCCAGTTATTAATACAAAGTATACAATAAGCCTTCTGCTAAATTTATATTTTAGATCAGTCAGCTATTACTCATTATGTATTTAGTAAAGTTATTGACTTTAAATATAACAAAGATGGTGAACGCACGCACAAAAGCTTAATCCGAATACTCGATTGTTTAAAAGGATTAATATTAATACAGCGAACTGTTTCACTTAACCCTGAGCCGCGGAAACGTGAAGTGTCCCGATAAAGTACAATGCCGGCGAGCCGCCCCCGCCCGGTTTGGATTCCGTGTTTGATTTTCAGCTTTGCGATTGTTTTAAATATTGCCGGTTGCTTTACTTTACGCTTACAGCGGTTAATGTTAACCTTTCAACTTATAGCGATGAATATTTATTTATAAAGTGGCGTCTTGTTTGATGCGCAATTGTTTCAAATTCATGGATATTATTTAGGTAAAGATTGTTCTTTTCAATTTTTGATCACAATATTCGCTTTGTTTGTGTTACTATTTCTGAGGAGTCCGAGCAAATTAGAATAGTACCTCCCCTGTACCAAGTGTCATAAGAGGCGACTATGGTACCTTAACCGGCAAGGATGGGCAGCAGCATCCACGTCGCAAAGCTACGCTCTGCCAACACAAACTGAGCAATTACTCAGCGCAACAATTAAAAGCAACTTCCCACTTTCTTGAGGAGAGGTATTTTCAACTGTTATCTATTATATATCTTAATATGTATACCATCTCAACAGACGTAGGATGTTGGGATTATCACAGACCCCCCAAAGTGATTTCCATTGCTAATAGAAATCTCTTTGGTCGCCGGTTCTAGGCAGATCGTCTATCCGCCTAGTGTGTGGACGTCCTACGCTGCTCTTGTAGCCTCTCGAGAACGTCTTGGCTCCATCGGATATCAATACTGTGTGGTATTTGATAAAATTATTTACTTTAGTTTTCAGCGATATCTATTTCTTTGTAATTTCTTCATTCGTGTTGTAGCAAACGTTTTGCCTTTCATTCTTGAATAAAAATCTTTATTTTGTACTTTGTTTGTAATTATTTAAAAAAAAATTTAGTTGTTATATTTTTTATTTGTATGTGTTTTGGATTACACACCACAGAACCATTAACGTGTTGGCTTTGTTGGTAGTTTATGTTGTTTTACATTTTTAAGTATATATTCTGTGCCACGCTGGGGCTTGTATCCGGGAAGACGTGGATTTTTTGTAAAGTTTGCAAAGCGCTGTCCGTAATTTGTAAAAATCCTTGTCGTTCCCAATTCGTATTAAATATGCAGATAATGTATTCGCGCCGGCGGCACAATGAATATTTATATTGTTTGCATCTATTAAAACTTCTGCGTTTTTCTGTTCCGCCGCAAACGCGCTTGGAATCTGAGCTCCAATTGTCACTTTTTGAGGGAATACACATTTTTTTGTTTTCTGTTAATAATATTTTGTCAAAGTTTCTGCACTTAGTAAAAATATCGGTTTTCGAGGTATATATCGTAAGTAAATCGTCCAGACACATTAGATATGCCCTTTTTATTTTCTTAAGATTAAAATAAATGGCCAAAATAAATGGTGTCCGGTTGTTGATAGGCTTTTTACGTGGACATACAAGCATAGTTTGTAGTTGTACCTTTTATTTCTGAAACATAAAATGATCAATAATGTGAAGTATTCCAAATGTCCGGCGAAACTAACTGGTCACTCCGGTTATTAGGTTTGACGAGTTGGCGACCGTATGCACAGTAGAATTGTACCCCGTGCACCCGGTCTCGTAGGACGTGTCTGAGACACCGCAACCGACATAAACCTACTCAAAACACCGTAGCTCATATGTGACAGGGCGAGAATAGATAGCAACATTCTCGTTGAAAAGCTATACTCTGCAAATATCGGCAAACTTAGTGAGGCTTTTTTCCAGCAGTCGAGGTTCTAAGGCTGCTATGGTTATGATATTGTACATTGTGAACTAAATATATGTGACTTGTTGATAATAATTAAATATTTTGTTATAAATTTGTACATATTTAAGATTTATTTGTGAACCACAAACCAGTATCAATAAAATTTTAAATCTATTTAAAGTTAGCCTAAATTTTCCGGTCCCGTAACCTAAGCAGGATAAACGTGTAATTAAATGTGTTAAGAGGCAGGAAATGTCAGCGAAATGGAAGAGACAGCGAGGAGAGAGGGTGAGAAGCAAATTGTGTACAAATAGGACAAATTGGTCCGCATTGTGGCAGTGCGAGCGGAGAGCTCGACCCGACTACACTACGTGAGTTCACATTATTGTCGACAAGGCAATGTTTGATGGCGTCGGTCTAAAGTTTTTATGTATGTTTCATGAAACGATATAGTTGCTCATTATACTTCTTATACACAGTAATAGTAATATAAATAAAAGGAATATTATTTAGAAGAAAAAAAACACAAATTCAGCATGCTATCAGCCATTAATTCTAATCTCTTCTCAAAGTCCTAGACAGAAATTTGGCATTCAGCTTCGTGATTGTGTGTATAGACAGAAAAAAATCAGAAAACAGTGTATTTTTACAAATTGTTTTTTTTCAAATAATCGATTTTTATTAATATCTATCGCCTTTGAAATTATAATGGCAGCAAAACTTTTTCTTTCGATTCTCGTGTCTTTATTTGTCAGATTATAATTCGTATTAATTTTGTTACTAATCATTTATGCACAAAATGTAATCATATCTCATCAAAAACATAAATGTTTAAATGTCAAGTTTAAATGCGTAGTTGTCGTATTTTCCTCGGCTAGTTTTCATATTTTATTAACGTACTGAAGATAAGTTGATTTATTAGCCAAATATAATATATGTAGATGAAAACTAGCCAAACTTGTAGTTAAATCTAGAGCTTTAATTTATTCCAAGTTATAAGCTTTGTGTTTTAATTTTATTTTATAATGTTGAATGTTTTTATAAATTAATTTTAAGATTATCTACAAAACTTGGCACCCATTTAGATATCAATTCTTTTGTCGGAAAAGTCGACAACCACTCATTTGAACTTTCCCCCCAACTCACATTCATGTTCATATTTACGCTTATTACAATAAATGTCATTAAACTACATACTATCATTACACAAGTAAACGAATGTTAATGTTTACTTATATCGCCTCTTCAATTATATCCTTTACCTTTAAGACTATAAAAATGTCAAAATATACTAATGTATTTATATGTCAATCCGCCACTGAATCACGTTACGCACGTAACGCCATTGAATCTGAGATGCGCCCCCTATCGAATTCCATTCAATGCTTTTTAAATAAAAAATAAATAAATTACATACAATTGAAGATAGGAAGTACTGAAACCGACAGATAGTAATTTATTCGAAAAAGTGTAGCGTCATCACAGCAGGGTGGTTATGCGAAGCAGCATTCTGGTCGGGAAGCTTTCCGATCGCCTCCACATTTGCCCAGCGCGGCAATTAACGCTCATTTAACCCTTAATTATCCACTTTAGCATGCCCACTGCTGGACACAGCACAGCAGTGGACATGCTACGGTTGCTATGATGATGAAAATAACATAAATATGAAAATGAGTGACTGACACATTTTGTTTGTTGCATTTGAGCTGCGGTGCCTCGGGTGGATAGAACTATTCTATTTTGCCAGTAATCGGTTAATTTTCTTGACAGATTCTGAATTACTTATGTTTTACATGTAACACGCCTATGTAGTGTTTTAAAGTATGCAGCCAAAGTACAGTTCATTTATTAAACCTGGTCGACAAACAAGCATACAGTCTGTGTCACGCTTACTGCGTCACAGCATCCCATAGATGCTCGTAATATCACAAGGATTTTTTAAATCTTCTACCTCTTATATAGTAGTTAGGAACCTTTTGCACCTACGATTACAATGCTTATATACTATTTTTAATGACTGTCCCTCTACCCTCGTGGGGATACCCTATTCTCCAAATTAATTCTTTACCATTCATTCCAGTTTTCGCAATTATCCCTCTCGTCCTTTTATCTATCTTTCTTTTATTCATGTAGGCCTATTATTATTTGTTTCTTAACCTACACATTAACGCATTACCCGGGAGGTGTCGGGGACGGGTCACTTTTTATTTAGGTCAATTTGAAAGTACTATTATTAACTATTAGAAACTACATTGTTTTTATTTACTACTATACCTATTTTTCTTAGCTATTGTTTTAATATTTTCAGACTTATTTATTGCTTATAATTCTAGGCAGGTTCACCAGGATATTGCTACCGCGTTGCTCACCTTGTGACCTGAACATATTGTCACATTACCCAGTAATTTCACTGACTCTCTCATCTGTCAAATTGGAATACAGCAATGTGAAAACTGCTATTCGGCTGAAGAAATAAATGAGAGTAAGATACCAATCGAGACGAAAAATCTCATACAAGAATCAGGTCTCATGCTAAATAGTTAAGTTAAGTGCTATAGTTAAGTTCCCAACAGGGGTCAAAGTACATTCTACGGCAAGTTATTTTAATTATCCTGACCGTTGCAATGCGATGGCACGGCATATAAACACGAGCTAGCTTTCATCTCAACGTTCCCGATTGCTCATAACAGCTTCAATACAATCACAACTCGCGGTCGAGTTACACGGAACCTCACTCCGGACTCGCCATTAGACCGCACCACACCGCGCACCGCCCCGGCGTGCCGGTATCGATGCTACATCGATTCTATATCGATATCGGGATCGGTGTAGTTACCCGAACAAGCGGGCACTCGTCTTTATGGCTCCATTCGGCGCAGTGCTCGCTCGATAGACATTAGAGCTCCTGTTAGAAGTGATACTTATTGTGTGGCACTTTTTATTGATTTATCGTCTAAACTATCCGTCTGAAAAGTAAAAAAGACGACGAAGAAGTTTGTCTATGGCTTAATCCTATACGGTGGCGTAATGGCAGACAGTGTGCCTGGGACATAGAGGACAATATTGATTACATTTACCTTTATAAAATAGAAGTAAGAGTAGAGTGACTAGGAGTTAAAAAGCTAGATCATTAAAACCTTATTTATATTTTAGCTTTTATGCCTCGGAGTACCGGTGAAGTAGAATAGTACCTCCTTCTGCACCGGGTGTCGTAGGGGGCGACCAAGGAACCGAAACCGACTATATGACTTTAGTAGAAAACTTTATTGATATACTAGGGGCCGCCCGCGGCTTCGCGCATACTGTTTCTGCTTTTCGCATATTGTTGGATTCAGTATATTACTTCTCGCATACTCGTATGACCCCGTGGGATCACCAGGGTCACCAATATTGTTAGTATAATAGTCATCATCTAATTTTTATGAAATTCTGACCGTCGTTATGATTTATCCCTAAATTTATGTTTATAAACTGTGTTGTGCAACTGTTTGGTCCGTCGATCGAAACTACGCTCCAGCAAGAAATACATTCTGAATCTTTTTCTTCTCTATTCCATGAATATTTAGGCATGCATGCGTTACATTTTTATACTTTTGACTCTGAGAACAACATTTTGTGATACCATTTCTTTCTGCTTTCCATACTTAAATCTGAAAATACAACTTAAAAATGGTTTCACTATTAATATATATTTAATGGTTAATAATATATAAATAGGTTTCACTATTAATTTATGTTTATAAAAGATAATCAAATTTGTTGGTTCAAATAAAGAGAAAAAAGAACCATAATAATTGGATAAGACAGTGATAGTGAAGTGATAGTGCAAATCGAGGAGCTATTGTGATTTACGCCAACAAGTGATCGAGGTTGGAAAGGCCCGCGGCCCGCCCGGCCGCAGGGCAGGCGGGCCGCCACAATTCTCTTATGCTCTACATTATTAAGTACATCGACAGCGGTACCGGCAACTGTGTACTTTATTAGCTTTTCACGTGACCCAGCCTGTGCTGGCTGTCGATCCTTGTTGCTTATATATTCCACAAGGCAACAAATAACTATCATTTCTTTACTTTTTAAATTCTGGATTCAAATGTATATTGCAGAATTCAGCTTCCCTTTTTTTATTTCCGAAAACCTTCAACATCTACTTAGCCACATGGAATTTTTTTAAAGATGAGTACTAATTGTCTGATAATCTAATTATCTGTGTAAATTTATTTAAACGTTTGTATATTTTTTTGTTACAAATATAATTCAAATCGAAAACAAAGAAAACTGACTTCTCCTAACCCACTGATTTATTTCAGTTTATTCACATCTCCTGCCGTGGGGTACCGGCCGTGTAGAATAATACCTCCCCTGTACCAGGTGTCGTAAGAGGTGACTGAGGTACCGGAACCGACAGATGGCGTTATATCCATTCGAAACAGAGTAGCTCAAATGTACAAGGTGGAGATGTGCAGCAGCATCCGAGTCACGAATGTTACACTCTACGATTGCCAACTCGTTTGCCTTGTTTGCCAATTATGGGCAAAATTCCTCTTTTCGGGGGGGGGGGGGCCTGGGCCAGACTTCCAGCGGCTGATATGATGATGATGATTCATGTCTGATCCTTCAAATAATTTGGAATCAACGTATACAATAACTTTAATGCAGTTGCAGATTCTTTATACATATGTGTAAACCAATATTTGACAACTATAACAATTCAATCAGCTTATCGGCTTCTAATGACACTTGGCACAGGGAGAATACTGTTGTACTGCGCCGGTCTCAAGCCACATCATGTGCCGCTTGTTTGTAATAGGCGTAATTAAATAAATAATATTTGGGTACAGAGATATTAGTGGAACGTCTCGCTCAAGATCACGCGCGGCCCCCCCCCCCCCCCCCCACGTGCGCGCAATTAATTAACCTAGGCCCCGTCGAATTGTGAATTAGAACGTCACCCAATTTGTTTACAGGCTTGTTTTGGACTCTAAATTGATTATTTAGTTTACTGGCGGTAGTTACCGCTTTGTTCGCGAGCCCTTTGTGGTGCGCAGTTATGTTATTTATACTGTTTTTGATTATTTCCTACAAGTTGTAACTAAGTGAAATTGTTCATCCTTTGCAATTAAATTATAGTGATCCAGATTGTTGTTTAACAAATATCTACATATATAAACACTCGTCTTTTTGTCACCGTGTTAGCAGACTACTGATATTTATTTTATTTTATATAATAACTCGGTTTTGTCCGCGGTTTCGTTCACGTTAAATTCAGGTTGTGTTAACCTTTGCTAGTTCCCCTTTGCTAGTTTACAAATCAGCATAGAATATTATCTTAATACGCTGCTGTAGACTACATTATGTCTTTCCATTTGGGGATCTTACTGCTTTGAAAACTGCGAAGTTCCATGTGAACTTTTACCACTTCTTTAAGGTTGAGAGCAGATTTCCAAGAAACACGATTTTTTGTTAGTCACAAATAGTCCGCATACAAATTTTTATCTTTCTACCTTGAAAATTGCTCCATACCCTCAACCCCCATTTTAAAAAGTGGAGGATTAGAAGTGACATTACGTAGCCTATGTTACTCTCCACGTCTTCATCTATCTTTCCTTAAAAAAATCACGTCAATTCGTCGCTCCGTCACCGTGAAAGATGGACAAACTAACAGACGCATGCACTGAAATAAAATATGTACCTAACTTGGTCAGTGTTTGTTCCTCATGATCTAAATGAATTCCGTATTTCTCGCTCCCGCCTCTCCACTCATAAATCCCAAATCACTTTAAAATTCCTCACTCAATGTGTACCAAACCAAATAATATTAGTTTATAGTTTGTTCAATGAAATAAAAATTTGATTCTAATTTTTGACGGGCGATGGCGATGGCGCAGACGGTGGTGGTCCTTTTTTATACGCCAAGGGTCGTGGGTGCGATCCTCGACCAGGAACAACATTGTTAGGATGATATTAGTGTTTGTTCTGTGTCTTGGTGTCAAAAATATATATTTAAGTCAAATAATTACCGCAAAGTCGCAGCGCATAAATCTAAAAGCCTCGATTTTAAGTAATATCGTCTATTTCTATATACTTGATTAATAACTTTGTAATTTCATATATTAAATTACAAAGTTCCATATGCACTTGCATGCAAAATGTTTTAGTTTTTTTTTAACAATCTAGTTTTATATTATACTTGTGAAGTACACTGTACATGCCTGTTGAGCGCAATATCCGATCTATTTTTTTAAAATATGTTTTTTTTTAATATTAAAATAGTCACTATAATATGTTGTTACGTAAGTAGGAAGTGAATAAGTTAAACGAGTTGGTGTTACATCGATATCATAACATTTTAAGGTATTTTTGCTAGACTTGTTTTGATGGAATGTGATAGAATTTTTTTACAAGTTTAGTTTTTGATGAGATATATTTGTGATTGCTCGGTTGTCTGATGTCTGTATAGTACTTTAAGTGATAATCTCGGAATGACGCCAATGTATGAGATGTTGTGTGAATATTATTTATTTGTTTACGTCAGCGAAGGAACCAGAAATGCAACCAATCTCGCCTGTTCCGAGTTACATTGACTGCTTACGATAATAAGCATAGCTATTCATGCTAATGAAATTTCATGGATCGTGGCTTAGGTTTGCGAATATTGTAAACGCATAACATTGAATGCACTGAATGAATATGGTCTGGAATAGTCTGCTTTATATCTTTGAAAAATGGCGGTATATCTATCTGCAGCTGTGTAACTCAAATGCACAAGGCGGGGATGGGCAGCAGCATTCCCGTCGCGAAGTTGTGCCCTGCGATTGCGAAGACGCTTGCCCAGGGTATAATTACCCCTTTCTTCGGTAGCCCTGCGTCCAGCAGTGGACTACCAATGGCTGATATGATGATGATCCTGTGATTTTGTGTTCCACAACCGGCTTAGTAACAAAATTCAATTACGTGAGGATGCTAGAAATGAGCAAACAAATCTGGAATACTTAAGCGAGATGTAATGGAATCAATCGAGTTGCGCGCGATCGAGCAGAGTGGTCCACAGTGGCGCGCCCGTGTTTGTCAGCAAACGTCGACGCACACATCGCGGATTCGCAGAAATAATCTCCCGTAAGATGCTTATTTATTAAATGTAAATAAGTTTATTCTGACGAATTAACAGAGGAATAGAAAACATTTTGTTATATTACGAAATTAGCGAGCAAGCATACGGTCCGGGCATGACGGTATATGTAGCTATCACTGGCGTGTCGCCAAACTTGTGAACTGAAGATACTATGTCACAGGACCCAGTAATTTCACTGCTTTTCTCTCCCTTCAAACCGGAACACAACCATGCGAGCACTGCTGTTTGGCGGAAGGAATAGGCGCGTGTCAGGTACCAAAGTAGACAGCCTTATTTTATTGCCTTTATGAATAAAATAGGGTTTTTTTAATCTGATTTTGTCGAGTCTTTTATTCACAAGGATATGTCAGCCTCATCATATCCTAATCTATGAATATAAATCTATAAATGGTTACTGAGCAGTAAAACATCATTTAGGCTTTTAGAACTTTCAGATTGCGGATCCGATAATATACCTTGAAATGTTGGAGCTTCCAACTTGTCTATCTTGTATTTCTCCCTCTTCCTCCGCAATTCCTTGGAAACACATTTAAAAAGAATGAGCTGGACGTTATTGATAGTACCACAAACAACACAACTAGGAGATTATACTTTTCTTATCATAAAACTAAACTGCTTATTAGGGCAATGGCCAGTGCGCAATCCGTAAGCTAAAACTTAAAATTGGCTTCAATTAGTATTATTACGAGTACCAAAGTATTCAGAGAGGCTGATACTAAATAGTTTTGTTTAAAATAACCTTTTTTAAAATCCTCTAAATAAAATACTTCTTAAACTTTTCAAAACATCTCCTTTTAAATTTATCTTAATATTGCGTATAAAATGGTAAAATAAATATATCAGTTTGTCATTGCTAATTTAGCCAACTTCAGCTTCTTCGTTCACTTTCAGCCCTAGACTCACAAAGATTATGGATTTGATTTAATATCCTTCAGGCTATCGGAACACCTCTGCTGCATCCAGAGGCGGACCAAGTGACATGTTGCCGGTCATTTTTACTGTCAGTGAAGACATGAAACAGGCTCCCCCCAAACCCTGGATATCATTTAACGATTCTGAAACTGGAATAAGTTCAATGGTCTTAAGAATAAAATGTTTAAAACGCAGTAAATCCCCTACTTAGATCACAATAAGCAATAACTTAAGATTGGAAGGAAAGAATTGAGTTTGATAAAAAGCCAATTAGTTTTTAATTCACATAAAATACGGTGTACGTATTACAGCTTTCTTTGGAAGGCCGAGAGAAACGCATACGTCGCTGTCACTGCTGCGGTTTAGCCTTTTGAAGAATTGCTATAATGTGTTAAAAGTATCTGAGGTCACTGGTACTGGCAGATGGCAGTACTTTACCCGAAACATCGTAGCTTGCATGTAACAGGGCGGGGGTGGGCAGCAGTATTGCTTCCGCAAATCTGCGCCATCACGCTTACCCAGTTTTATGGGGAGTCCAATGTCCAGAAGTGAAACTGTGATGAAGTTGATTTATGTTGTAATATAACCGAACTTATTTAACATACGAAACTCTGTTGAGCAGTGGTCTATTGCCTAACCTAACCTAACATAAAGATAAGTCGCTTCAAACACTTGTGTTACGGACATCAGACACCAGAGGAATCACAAATATTATAATTAATATTACTTAAATACGTATATTTAACACGCAAACACAGACACAGAACATATAAATATATATATATATATATATATATATATATATATATATATATATATTTATCGACACATATCAATACCTGGGTAGGGATCGAACCCACTACCTTCGGTGCACAAGATAATCTTCTATGTTTATTATATTAATTCAATGAATGTACATAGATAAAGTACATACATTTATGCATACTTTTCGATTACTATCCCCTTGCTGGACGTTAAACAGCCACAGTTTACGAGTTGTATGTATAAACTGCGCAATTTGTGAGAGATTGTATCTAAACACTGTAAAGAATATTGCCCTACTGGGAAAGGCGCATCGACTTTGGCCCGGGGCTAAACGGCCGAGCGGGCCATCACAGCCGCGCCGGGACATAAAACGAGATCGATCTTTGGAAATCTGAATGTTGTGTATACATACATAAGTCGTATGATTTATTACGTTTCATAGATCAGGGGTCAACAGTTCTACATGCGGCCCGCACCGCGGCCCGCAGATGCGTGACTCCTAACGTAGACATCAACTAATTAATTATTATACGCGAAAGTATTGTTATTGCGGAACAGATTTGGTTGAAATTTAGCAGAGATTATTGATAGTCTGAAATAACTAAATAATAAAAATACTTTAATCTGAAAACCCATGTGTGATAGATCTGGCTTTGGCATGATTTTCTGCACAGTTTGGCCGTGTGAGATGTTGGAGACAAAACTGCGAGCGGGCAGCAACTAATTTATTAATGAAGGAGAAATAACTATTCACGAGATAAGACATAGAGTCAAAATCAAATATACAAGTAGGCCCTTTACATGCACTTTTAAATCGACAATAAAACAATAATAAAAATGTAGTAATAATAACACTAAAATATCCAAAAAGGAAGTGATTGTACGCATAATTAGATATAGAGGATCCTGATGACCCAAGGGATCATAAAAATCAACTAACACATAAAAAAAAATTTGCCCCACCTTAAACTAGTTTGTCGGCACCAGACAAATCTTAAAACTAAGTTTACTGCAAGTTCATACGCGACCCACCAGAAAGGAACCTGCAGGAAAAACTGGTGGTGATAAAGGTTCCACGAACACCACCCACCAGGTTTCATTAGCGCCAACTACTACAAGTTAGCGCTAATGAAACCTCCAACGGCGTCACCGCTAACAAACCATTAACTTGAAGCTAGTGGTTAAAGCAGTTCCAGCCCAAGCAGTTTTGCGGTAAGCAGGTGACATGATCTTCAGGCGATAGTAAGCTTTGGTTTATTTTTAAGATAATTTCTTGAACTTATTTAGACGTAGCCATGTACTACAAACGTGGAAACAGTACAGGTTATATGCCTACACATTATTAAATTCGTCAATCGACTTAATTTTGACCACCCTATTGTCGTGATGGTGGAAATGTAATTTAAATACCTACAGATGTTTACGGAGCCCTCGGTGCGTGAACCCAAGTCAAATAAGTAATTATAGTGTCATTGAAATTTTCCGCAGTCTGTCTGTTCCTCTGTGTGCTTGATCTTGATCTTGATGCAGGTGCTTTGAATAAATAGAGTGATTTAATAGGAAGTTTTATATATATAATACATGCATAATATAAAGAAAACACTGATATTTTTAGAAGTTTCTAATGTGATGTCGTAAATAGACACATTTTTTTGCATTCTGCATGCAGTCTGCGCGTATGCAATGCTTGGCTTACCTACAAAAGAGTTTGTAATGGTATATATCATACTAATGTCTTAGGAATAACCTACTTGGGGGGTCTGTTTCCAGCAGTGAACGTTTTGCCACTGGTATGATGATGATGATTTGATATGTATTTTAGTTTAATACTTTAGCATTAAATCCCATAATTTTTATCATAATTTTATGATAATACTGACGGAAACGATTATTTGCTTATTAATTTACACAATTGTGAAAGTAAAACTACCTATAATTATCAAATAAACCTAAAATAAAAATAGTAACATTTGAAATGGTTCATTGCTTAGGTGCCCATTTTTTTGCAAATGAGTGTATATAAATATAAATATATGCCCGCGAAGTAGTATAACCTGCATAACACCTCTGTACAAGATACCATAAGTCCTAACCGAGGGCATACAGTGATGTCCGTTCAAACCAGGGAAGACAAATGCAACATATGAGCTAATGTCCTGGGAAAGCCTCAGCCTAACAGTGTACGTCTAATGCTAATAAAACAATTAAATAATAAGGGTACTTTCATCTATCAAAACTAAATTATGGAAGATCATTATATAGTACTTTCTACCATAAGATATACGAGTATTACACTATTTTGTTATATAAATATGCGGTTTATTTAAATTTCCAAAATAAAATTGTAATTTTTGTTATCTGTGTATCACGCGGCCGCCATATTTTTTCTTGAGTGACGTTATATGAATAGCAACGAACAAGTAACCCACGACGACAGAGAAAGTTTGATCTCTTTAATTCGAATTTGTGGCTGGTTACACTTTTGTTATTTGTAATGTTATATTTTGCTTGTTACACATTTAATACGTTAATATTTATAATGGAGGACGGCTACTAACGGTACTGTTGCCCTAAATAAACACTTTTATACTTAGGTTTTTAAGGCAGCATACCATCGATGCCTAAGTTAAATCGTATACCAGTACAGGAAATACTCTTCACAATTAATACTTCATATATCAAATATTACTTCGATTATGACAAAGGTTAATTAAGTATATTAAAGTGATCCTTACCCAGGTGTAAAAGTGATTTTGTAAACAGTTTTATAGGATCTCATCCCGATAGTTCTATAAGAACATTTCTCATATTAATGTCGTTTGCAACTCTGATAAATAACTTTTCTAGAGTCTTCATTGTTCACAGTATGTTGTGTTGTTACAATTTGGCGCTATACACCAACGAACCGTTAAATTAAAGCTCATTATTATATGTAGAAAATATAAAGTTCAATGCACTGCACTTCGCACTTGCACTTCACTGCAATCGTACGTTTGTAATTTATTTATTTATGTTTATATGACGTCATAAAAATAGCGGTTATCATTTTAGGCGCAAATGTTTATTGTATAAATTTTAAACATTTTTTCTGTATACAATACATTATTATTTTTAGGCAATAAAACCACCAGTTGATCCATCACAATGATACGAATTTTTAAAAATATATTCAAAGAACTGTAGAATAGCCTATTGTTGAGACAGAATAGCTGTGGGTACCTTTGTACCCGTTAAAAGTATTTCTAGACTGATTCGTCAAAATAAAATCTTGCAATTAAATACTTTTTCTGCCCTTCCATCGATCACACAATCTCATTGTACATGTCCTTTTAAATTAATTCGCATAATTCAAAACAAACGACTGTACATATCGATTTTCACATTTTCCATGATGCAATTTGCCAAGAGAGCGTTTAGTGGAGCGCGCTCTCAACCAGTGACGCTATGTAATCCGAGCAAGTGCGAAAGTAACGAGGGAACAATCTCCGCGGGCAATCTGCTGATTTGTGTACACAGTGTGCGATAACCGTGTGCCCACAGCACACAACACCCGTGCACACACGTGCGCGTGTGTGCACGTGTGTGCGCGTGTGTGCACGTGTGTGCGCGTGTGTGCGTGTGTGGGTGCGTGTGTGTGCGCGTGTGCGCACGTGTGCTGCGAGTGTGCGCCGCAAACAACCGTTGTGTGCCAATATTTATCTCATTCCCTAAACAGCTTTCTAAGTCGCGTTCTGTCTCGTCCAATAGTTGTACATAAATACGCGCTTGTGTTTATAATGTCGCGTGTAGTGTGTGCCTACGTTCGCGTTCGCTGTATTAATATTGTAGCCTTCGGGCGCGACGCGTTATATGTATCATATCAGACTGTTTCATATCGGTCTAAGTTTATATAGGCATTTAGTTGTTGCCCGCGACTCTGCTCGCGTGCAGTCTCCGAGAGTTTCTAGAGTACAATGGGTTTTCTTACAACGTTAGAAGTTATAACCTTATGGATATTACTTATTAACTGTTGAACCTTCACCGAACTTCCATAAATATTCGAAGATCTATGTTAGCCAAATCGGCCGAACCATTCTAAAGTTTTAGCCAGACAGCAATATTTTTTTATGTTTGATGTACCTACTGCTGTGCGTTTGGGAGATAGAAGATGAAAGATCTGAGAAAATTAATGAAATTCTTTGAAACTTTTATCCACTTTGTCTGCCATTTTGCTTATGTTCTTAAAACCAGGATGTTGGCGATTATTTTCCACTATACACCATAAAGCTGCCATACTGGTGGGACAGAGTGGACATTTCAAAGAGTAATTAAGAAGTATAAGAAAAATCTTTATATTTGGGCACAGGTTAGTGCTAGTCGTACACGTCGTAGGTAATAATCGTGTGCCAACGGCAGAGTAAAATAGTACCTCCCCTGATACCAGGTGTCGCAAGAGGCGTCTGAAGCGGCGTAGCTCAAATGGAACGGCGGGTATGGGTAGTACACTCCTGGCCCGAGACTGCGCTCTACGAGCCGCCACGCTTGTCCAGCGCGGCAATTAAGTTAAAATTCCCCCTTTCATGGGGAGGCCTGTGCCCAGCAGGGAACGTTTTACGGCTGCTATGATGATGATGATTTACAAATATTAAAACAGTAAATGGTAATTTAATAGTTATAATAAAATTAACATTTAATTTATTTTTGTACACGCGAGCCAAAGTTATCCCTTGTATGCATAAACTCTGTGAGCAAGAAGTAATTAAAAACAATATTTTGCACTTTTGTCAAAAGGAGGTTCTTTCAGAATCGGTACTAATAGAAATCGCACGCCTTCATCGGTGAACTGTGGTTTGTTTGAACCCTAGTTAAGGATATGGGCCTCTTTTTCTCCCGGAAAAGCTAGAGTTCCCGAAGGACTCGTAATTGAGTTACAACAATCAATATGGCCAAGCCAACAGACGGAAATCTAATCTTTAATAAAATTTGTACAATCTACATACCAACCTTGCCCGCTGCTCTCGACAACTTCAAAATTGATTGAAATATTTGTATGCATTGAATATATACAGACACGTATTTCCCTAAAAAGTAATTATATCTAGTCATGAAGAGGGCGTTAATAATTTGTTTTTATGTCACTTGTGTGTATACGTATTGGGGGGTAAATAGCGGGCATGTCATAACTGGCAACATTTCGACGCCGCTGCGACTGACGGGCCAATACGTCAGACACGCCTCACGCGCGACAGCTTGACGAACCATGAGCCAACGACAAAACCTTTGATTGAAGTTATTTTATTTGGGAGTCTATTAAGCGACTAAATTGGATTTTGAATTTGATTTTTATTCTTAGAACATGTCGGGATTGTGTCTTTCAATTGAAATATAACACAGATGAAATTGGAACAAATAATCACTGTGATTGGTACCTGGAATCTTTAGTATAAATTATTTGTTACATCTTGTGTCGTGAGTTTAATTTTCATACAGCGCAAATATTTATGCGACAAAAATTTGTGTATGTTCTGGGTGTGTAAAAATGTTATATCGTAATTTCTTTGATATTCTTATCGTAAATGTAATCAAAACTGTTATTTAAATTTTTTGCTGCTTGATGCAGAATAGTAGTCAAAGTACCTGCCTCTATAACAGAAGTCGACAGAGGGGATTGAGGTACCAGAACTATAGCGGTATATCCCAAACATTATAGTTCTGATGTTACTTGGTTAAGATTGGCAGCAGCACTCTCGCGTGTCACCACACCTATCCAGCCCACAGTAACCTAGCATTCATGGTCAAAAATCTCCGAAAATTATAATAATTAAATAAGAGTCTGCTGTTGTTCCCGTTGAATATCTTTTGGGAAGGTATGTCGAACAGTGGACATTCTTTGGCTCGTGTGTGATGACTATTCGAGTTACCGCTTGGGGTAAAGTAAACCGCATTTAGGGCTACTTTCCCTTTTTTCCCAAAAAGGTTTTAATGACATGTCTATCAGAATAGACTAGTTACTTTCCTTGTTCTGTAACTTTATATTTTATATGTATTTGAATCTCTGTGCGTTATATGTTCATATGTATGTTTATTATTATGCATGTATGTACTAAATGCACCGCAAACTTCCACCAGCTTTAACATTGTTTTTATCCAAAGATTGCCTGTAAGAAATTGCATTTAGCAATAAGGCCGCCTCTTGTACCTACTATTCCATGTTTTTGTAATGTTCTTGTGTAGTTTTCATTGGCGTACAATAAAGAGTATATTATTATTATTAATAGACATATCAGACATATCAGACGGACAATCCGCACGCGAACGTGCTGCTTGCATCCAGCGCTGCCCTGTGGCTTGGCTTATATGCTCGAGAAGAAGCACGCTCACATAAGTGTGTCGGGCGTGTGTCGGGGTGTGCAGTGAGTAAAACACATTTCGGCTTCCGAATAAACTTTTATTGGACAAACGTCAACTTCACGCGAAGTCGTTACAATTTACATCAACGTACTAATAAAATACAATTAATTTATCAATATTTTTAATTGGACTAACTAGCTCATATTACATGCACCGGCCGGAGTGTGGCGGTGCACCGGCCGGAGTGTGGCGGGGCACCGGGCGCAGAAGTGATACGTGGATCTTACCTCTACTGAGTAAAACTAGGAGGTGACGAGCCGCAGAGCTACATTCGTACGCAATATCGCATTTCAACAGATACTACACACATCTATAAGTATAATTAATTTATTAAAAATATATAATTTTCAACACAATACAAATGATAGGAACTCAACCGTCGAATTTTAATTCCCCCCACTGGTTGGGAGTGGGGGGAATTAATGAAAATAAACTAGACTAGATAGAATGCGACGAGAATACTGTTACAAGCGGAAATAGAATGTTGTACTTAAGATATGACGGTGTGGTTACAGTATGTTACAGGGTTCCAGTGATCTATGCCTCGTCCCTCAGCGCGCCGCTCTCTGCAAGTAAAACACATCGTCAGCAATCTACAAATACTTAGGTACCGGCGAGTAAAATAGTATCTCCCTATATACCAGGTGTCATAGGAGGCGACTAAGGTACCAGAACTGATAGATGGCGGTTTATTCATCCGACCACAGTGTAACTCAAAAGCACAGGGTGGGAAATTTGCAGCAGCATTCCCGTCGCGAAGGCTGCGCTCTGCGATTTCCAACACGCTAGCCTCGCGCGGCAATTATGTACAGAATTCCTCGTCTCTCTCTCTCTTGGATGATAATGATGAAATATTGACTTCAATTGTTTCTGACATAAAGGAAGATTATCCTCTTTTATTTGCCTGCGTTGTGTTTTTTTTATTTACGACTCAAGAATATTGCTTATCTGTAATTGTTAAGAATTCAATTCGAAAATGAAATCTTCCCGAATACATAATTTAATCTGGTACTGAAACTGTTTTTTTTTATTGAAACTATTTTATCCAAACGTGCAATGTATTTATGATAGTTTCATCACTAGTTGTAAACATTCTTTTGAATTATGTGACGTTCATCTCGTTAGCCATTAGAAGTCTACTGTAAGATATAGGTCTCCCCAAGATAGGGGGATTTTTGGGGGTAGCGTGTTGGCAATAGCAGAGCGTAACTTTTGCAACGGGGATGCTCACCTAAGCCCCGTGAATTTAAGCTACATTATTTCAACCTATACCGACGATGACGACGATGTACATACCAAAATCAATCGGATGTAGTACCTCAGTCACCTCTTACGACATTTGGTACAGAGGGAGGTACTATTGTACTCTGCCCACGGCTGATGTGACGTTAATCACATTATATAATATAACTAAAAGTATAAGTGGTCTGCTATAACTAATACAGACATATTCTCATTAACACCTTTGGTTTTTATTTTTGTACACCTGACGGTGAATAAGTGACCTTTGCACTTTTTTTTAATGCAAAATATTCTTTTTAATGTATTTATATGAAGCATTGTCCTCAGTTTTATGTGACATTGATTTTGTCGAAAGTTTAACATACTTAAGGGAAATACATGAAGCGGTTACTTCGGAGATTATTTTCAGAGTGTAAATTTTGTGCTGATTGCGAATCGCTAGCAGGTTCGATCCTCTATGTACTTTAAATCTTAACGGCTTAATGAGCGCCGCGCCTGCGATTGACTGCGAGTGGTGTTCCGCTGTTTGTGTTCACAACTCGAGTGCCGGGCATAATCCGCGCCAGAGACGCCATCGACGCCTCGTTTACTGCCACTATATTTTTGCAAATATTCATTAATATGCCTGACACAGTTTTAATTGTACCTTCGGCGGTACAAAATAAATTAACTTAGGTAATTTTTCAAACTAAATTATAAACTAGTTATTAAATTTTTATGACCCTGACTAGAAAGTCAGACATACATTTTGTTGTACCGAATTTACTTTTATACTAATCTTAATTTAACTTATTTCTAAATATATGATAGCATTAAGAGAAATTACTTATTGCTGCTTGGTAGATTATTTGCTAACTTTAGCTTTAGCTTTGATATATTTAATGCTTCATACTTATATTATTATTCCCGTGCAAGATGCTGAAATAATGTATGTATCTCAAAATAATATAAGCAACATAATACCAAGAAGACGTAACCCTTGAACATCAAGTCATTGTGTGCCGGCCCGCTCCGAGCAGCCATCGTTCGTGTTAAGACCACCGCATTGTTGCCCGTGAAAGGCAGGATTAGCGGAGGGGGTCGGAGGGGGGGACTATTAATAATCCCAATTGCATCATTGTGGGATAAACCTTATCCCGCGCCGTCCCCACTTTGAATACTTCCAAACAATAGCGATACGATTGAGAATTAGGACGGCGGCTCGTACAAATTGCGACCATCTTGGATGTTAAATACTAACTAATTGAAAGCGATTCAATCGTTTTAACAAATTTATTTGGAACATTTTTCAACCGGTACAGTTAATTTAGCTCGGCGTACTTCTCCGAACTCTATCTCTTATTACACCATTTTGTTTGGGTATTTGCCCGTCAAAGGATTAATTTACAGGAGTATTAATAATAAATGAAAAATAAAGGTTGTTTTTCTTGTACTTGTAACTTCTAAAGCTTACTGTGTCAGGTGCAGTAAAATATTATTGGAAGTACATCTCGTATTTCAATCGAGTAAGTGATATCACGTGGTAAGTTGTTCTCGATTCGGGAACGAATAATCGATTATGGTCCGAACCGAGTGTTATCGATGCGAGACCCGATAACGCTGACGCGGGCATAGACCGCGGCCGACGCCGGCCGATGGCCCCGGCGAACGACTATTATATTTCTTATGACTTTTATAAGTTCGAAAAGAATTTCTAACCGAAATATTTCTTAGCAAAAATATGCTTGATATAAAATATAACGATTGAACCTGTTAACTGGAAATAAAAAAAAATTGAGTTACTCAAGCATTAATTATTATTTTCTATGTTTCAAACTTATTCAGATATTTTTTTAATTTAGTGCAATTTGAAAGGTAATAACATTAAATCTTTATATTTTTATTATAAGTAAATACGGCCTACAATGCTGATGGTCTACGGAACCCTGCAATTGCTGACGTCTCGAAAAGACGCGTTGCTGCCTATTTCTTGTCTTTAGTTACGCCTTGTTGCGTTAAACCGTTTGTCGGGCTCAATAGCGCAGATGGTAGTGATCCTATCTCATGCGCCAAGGGTCGTGGGTCCGATCCCCACCCAGGGCTAATATTTATATAATGATAATTGTTTTTCCTGTGTCTGGATGTTAAAATATACATCAAAATATTATATTTATTTGCCCTTTTGTCTGATGTTCGAGCACGCCACGGGCAAGCAGTTACAATTCTATGTATTCAGTTTTAGATATGTGACAATATTGGCATGATGTGCGAATAGTCCAATTGATTTGACGTCGTCGATGAGCGGTCTAGCGTGAGCACGCATCAACGGCGCAAGGGTCGACGGAAATAACGCCCTTTCCAAGCGGGCGTTCACCGGTTCGGTCCTGTGGTGCTATTTTTATATTTAAACTCTTCATAAACAGAAACTGAATATCCACAGCAAATTGGCAATCAATTAAAAATAACACCTGTATATTTTGAGTCAAATCCAAACACACAAACACATGTCTGGAATACATTTTGTTTTAAACTAAACACTTCAACAGATATCTCTAAAATATTACTCAGTACTACCATACACTAATCAAACAACATATTTGAACAAGAACTACTGTCCGACTAACATAAACTATTGTGTCAGTACACAAGTGCAAACACCAAACGTGACACGAACCTTACACACACACCTTGTGAGCAGAGGAAGATAATGAAGCCTTAGATCTACTACTACACAGAACAAATACTACACTTTACAAAGAATGTCTGTTACACATTCGTCAACAGTGCCTTCCATCAATAACATAATTCTAATTACATTCAAATGTAAACCATAAAGTTAGAACATTTACATTAAAAGTTTCCTTTTAAGATGGTAGAAAACGAATTTATTTAGAAAATTTGTAAATTATTTATAAGTACAAAGAAATGTGAAGACATAAAGAGGACATTTACTTTGAAGACTAGATTAAAGAACGTAGTATAAGAGAGTGTGAAAACACAGATTAAAACGCTAGATCAATTAGATATTAACTTATTGTTTGAAAATGTCGGGAAAATAGTATCCTACTTCAATGAGGTGCTGGTGCAAGGAAAGTAGGATAAGAGTTATGTAGAAGGAAGAAAATGAAGAAGATTATGGTTCTAAAGAAACAGAACTAACTACAGAGCGAGACAGAGAAGAGACTACTGAGGGAGACAGGTGAAACATAGAACATGTAATCCGTCAGAGGTGACAGGCGCGAGTGAAGCACAGCCTACTCTGCAGCAACAACTTTACATGAGCCTCTACGCATTCTAAAGGCAACAGATGTGTGGCTGTCAGGGTGGATGCATTTATCTATATTTATTTTTTGTCCTTATGAATAATTTCAAGAATGCCTTCCTGAAGTTTACTCAGGATCTATTTGCAATAGTTTCTGTTTAACCTAACAAGCATACATTTGGGAAGCGGTACAACTGTAAAATATTATCGATCCAAACGTTAAAAGGTATCATAAGCCATAGCCCAGATAAGTACTAGCATTATTTATCGAGGATATGCAACCACCCTATCTGCCAGAGTCGCCTATAGCGTGCGAGAGCGTCAGTTACCGTGTTCGTCAGTATCTAGCGCGTCTTCAGGCGCTGAGCGCTTGCCCCACATCCCTCTAAGGTTCGTCCATCCCGGCTCCCGCTTCCAGTAATACGTTCCTGTTGGTCCACATCATTATTTCAATAACAATCGATACTGCCTCTCCCACGACACCTACACCTTCGTATCTTTCAGTGTGTCTGTGTGTGGGACCTCCCTAGCTCCGCAACCGTGCGTCTTTTGTTATTGATCGTTATTATGCGATTTTGTGTAGTGTTTTGTTAAACTCAGTGGAAAATAGTGGATGAACAATAATAATATGGGATTTGTATCCATATCAACTTGCCGATTGGAACACCTTCCATTGATACGTGCCCCTTTTTTCTCATTGTTTCAACAAGAAGATATTTATGTTGTATCTTGTAGATAGTGGTTCAACTAATAACGTTAAAATTAGACTAAGCTGTTTACTTCGTGTTAGGCGACTTCCCTTTCACTTTTCTGGCTGTGGTTTATTTATCTTAATCGTTCGTAGTTGATTAAAGTAGAAGTATTTTCATCAATAATGATAGAAATAGATATAATTAAGGTATACAAAACGCTATAAAAAACAATAATGGACAGTATATACAGACAATTTAAGATAACAAAGAAATTGAGAGCACTTTGAAGTTCTCCGTGCGTATCGTTTAAGAATCGCGGCTGTCAAACTAAAATTAAATTCAAAAGCGTTTTGAGGTGTCGCGTAGGCAGGTTGAATATTTCATTAAATCGCCGGCGGAGATGGCGGTCGCCATTTAATTTGTGCCGGCCGCGGTTATTATCCAATTCGCCGAGTTTGCGCCGGCCGCCTCGCAAACACCGTTTGAACTTTATGATGATGTGCTTGTGCCTACTAGGTTCGTTTTCCTGTCATCGCTTCCTGACCTGGACGCGCTTTCCTGTCGTTAATTAATTGAGATCAATGCCCTTGTGCCCGAACGTTCGATCAAGGCCAAATATTAAATAAAGACGTATAATTTTAATTTTATTTTTTGAAGAATTATGTTGACTCTGCGTCTGGGCAGTGATTCTTTTTTGTCTGATGTACGTAAAGCAAGAGCAACTTACCTCGGGGAAAGGTCAATATATGAAATTTTGTGTGATTGTATTATTATAATTTTTATTAATTAAGAATTTATATAGCAGTAATAGTTTTTGCAATACTAAATGAAATCTTGGTTTTATATCTTGAACTAATTATATTGTTCAGAGTGGTCAGAGTGTATGCTTGTTTAGACTGAACCCAAATATTGACTGATCCACCAGACTGTCTGAGCCCAAACCTAGGTCTCTTGACAGGGCTGATAATGGAGCGGATCGGCGCCCTACCTCCACGCCGCCCATATTGACCTGATACCCGCATCACGCAAATGTCAGACACGATGCCTTGTCTGGTTATTGTAATATTTTCGTAGGGCTGCGTGTTAACCCTCTGCATTTCAAATTTTAATTTATTTTTAAATAAATATAATAGTAATACATTCGGCAGAGTACTAATGCAGTTACTTTTCTAGACATCAACACTATAGCACTTTCGAATGTAACTTAATCATATTGAAAGCTGTCAAATTTCCATTTAAAAATTTTCTCTATTGTGTTTTGTTCATTTCTTTATGTAATATGAATAAAAAATTATGACACCAAACACCATAATACCAATATAAATAACTCTAGCGAGTCTACTGCATTGACATATGTCATTCTAATCAATGAATGTTTAAAGGTGTTTAGTTTTTAAAATCAGCGCCATTTTGTGTAAACCGCACGATAAATTAACAGAATCCCTGCGTTATGACAGGAAAGGTAGATTTTTTTTTAAAAGTTGTACGATTTGCGTGTAATGGGAGTTATTATATATATACCAGGTCGACAACCGTGTGCCCCGAGGACGTGTCATCGTCCAGTAACTTCACAGCACAGTTGGAGCTCGCAAAGATTGCACTGTTTGGTGCCAGGAATAAGTAAGAAGTAAGCATTTTCACGATTTTTTATGACCGATCCACTGGTACGAGTTTAAGTTTAAAATTTAATCCCAATTAATCTTTGTTTTCCCGCTCTGTACAAAATATATAAAGGTTAATTTAGAAGGCAATACATATTATTATTAATTTATATATATGTATATGTAAGAAGCTAACTGACTGACTGACATATCAACGTAGGGCCTAAGTTATAGGGGTAAAAAGCTTGAAATTTTGCACAGAGGTTCCTTTTGTTACACTAAGAAAGGATTTTTGAAAATTCACCCTTAAAGAAGATAAAACGGGGGTATAAAGTTCGTAAGAAACTGATGTTTCTGTTATTTGAATGAAATTTAGTGTAAAGGTTCTTCATTGAAAGTCATTTTTTCGAAAACCGTCTTTTAAGGGGGTAAAAAGGTATTTAGTAGGCACTTTTAGTATGAAAGCTATAAAAAAACCGTGAGGCACTGCTAGTATATGTATATTTGACAGTGTGTAGCAGCCAGCCCTGGGCAGGGGCGCCAGCGCGGGGTACTCTCGGCTAATATTTGCGGCAGCGGCGGGTCCGGGCCTCTCACTAAGTTTATAGCTTAGTTATAACTTAATTTTGTGTTCATTATTGGCCGTTTTCATCACTTCCGCAAATGTTTATATTTAACTTTTATTACGTGTAAGTGATATTTCGCATGATACAGTCAATTTTTTCCTAACAAAGTGTCATATAAAAATTTTCTAGCCATCTTTACATTTTATTTTCCTATAACATCTCATTCCGTGATAAGTCTCTTAAAGTACTTGTGTAACGGACACTAGAAAACAGAGAAATCACAAATATATTTAACACCTAGACACAGTTGAAATACAAAAATCATCATATAAATATATGTCCTGGATGGGGATCGAACCCACAACCTTTGGCGCACAAGACACGGTCGCTACTATTTGCGCCATCGGGCCCATCAATTATATTTCTGGATTTACTTTATTTAATTTGACTGAACCGTGAAGCTAATCTCTTGACACGTTGTAAATTAGCAAAAGCTTATTGTGAAACTAACCAAACACGGCATTCTTAGTTTGCGTTGGTTTCTCAGAAATTTCATTAGACTAGTTCCTTTTTGTACAAGTGTAATTTGCTTTTGATTTGTAGTGAGAACAAAAGCTTTCAGTTTTCCTTGTATTTAATAAGTAATGTTTAAGGAAATTAAGGTAGCGCAGAAATGCCGGTCGACAGAGACAGGGTCATTTGGCAAATATAGTCATATACATCACATTCTATACTATTTCCGGTGAACCATTTGGTGATTCAGATTTCAGATTCTTAATAACTTACAAAACTATCACTGTTCTGTGAGACTGGGGGCGTGAGGCTACTGTGCTTCACCCCTGTAAAACGAACCTTTTATTACCTTCTATTTACCCCGATTATACAGACCTCGAATTAATTAGAATACCCCTTGACTGTCAAATTGAGAACTTTTACTGTCCAAAACAAATTTAGTGTAATGAAACGAGTTGTAAATTCAAATCAATCAATCCATTTACTTCGAGTGGTGGCATCAATCAGAACTAGGCCCGGCTCGCCGGCTGTGCCATCTTTCATGAAACTTTAACGGCGCGCCGTCCGCTGCCCGCCGGTAGATTGGAATTCTTTAACTTTATAGATTTGGAATTGTTCTTTAATTGGATACTGGAGCATCAATTTCTAAGTCTGCTGTTGTGCCGACGTTCGATAAATGTTGCTGATATTGATATACTTTATTTGAGTTTGTGCAGTGCAATGTGTGCGACAGTTGGCCGACGTCAGTTATGTATAAACAGTTCGTTTCTAGAATATACCTCTTTTGCTAGAATAACGATACGACTCGAGATCAAAGGAACGTTGTTTCTAAAATAACAAAAGATTAGTGTTATTACTTTTTCTCCGGTTTGTTTTGAGTTGTCGGTAAAAAATGAGAACAAGTTTTAACAAGTTTTCAGACACAGAAATGTGGTGTACAAGAGAGAGCAAACAGCGATCGACGTGTGCGTTAGTAGAGTCGTGAAATACCTACAAGAATATACTAGATAGAGGTATGAGAAAGTGTTTTTCTCAACTAAAAGTAAGTACTCATGCAAACAATGTATTTTTTGTGTGGTGGGAATAGGTACCTCAACTGTTTATAAGTTTATCCCAAAACGTCCCAATATTCAGAATTTAACGTGTATAATACTCGTACCGCGCAATATATTTAACAGATTAGTTTATTACAGTCACTTCTATGAAGTATATTTATGATAAAATAATTTGTTTTTGTTCGCTTGTTTTGATCTAGTAAAAAAGTGGATTATTGAAAAAGATGAATCATTCTGTCTATTCCGGGAAGTAGGCATTCCTGTTGGTTGGCCTGGCGGTACTGCAAATTCGCCAAAGAAAGGATGACGACGTTTGTATGATGTAAACATATTATATGTAGTGCGCACCCTCCCGTATGCATTATGTGCCGTATTTGAGAGGCTCAAAGAACAATATCCTTTTTGTAAGGAAAAAATAGCTTGAATATTTCTCTTTATTTCTCATGAAGAATAAATCGTTATTGGTTGAATTATATAATTTGAGCTTACTAAAATGACCCGAAATACGGACGTCGGTAAGCTCTCTAAGGTTTTATAGAATATTAAAAACGTACAGTACCGTGTCAAATGATAAAAAGTGATTTACTTTAATAACAGGTTTAACTGGGAATATATTGGAACACTGCATAAAAGTGTATGTGGTGTTAGGTGGACAAAGGGGGGAGGGGTGGGGTAGTGGTCGGCGAGTGAAGCTGTTTGTGTGCTTGTTATTACCGGTGTTAGTGTGTTGTTTCACGGGCCGCTTGCCCCACGCGCCGTGCAGAGCGGACCAGGCCTTCTTTTCGGGTACCTCGTTCAGCATCGCCTCTCTCTCCACCTCTTCCAGCTGTCAAAAAATGATAATTTTATTCCAGTTAACATAGTAGACAAATAAAGTAAGTGTATTCCGAGACGGTATTGCGCATACAGATATAATATTTTCTCTTCATAATTTAACTACTTTTTTAACGGCTTTAAAATCGTGGTTTATTTATAAATTTTGCGAACGGTTGCCGCAAGATAAACTTCGACCAAAGTATAAAATGTTTGATATAGCCGTTAAAAAGTAAAGTTCTAATCCATGAATAGAAATTGGTATATTTAAACGAAAAATTGTAAATTCTTGTTAAAGTACACAAATTGTGACACAACATCTGTTCCTCTCGAGAGTGATTGCTGTAAGGTAATCGAAAGGACGCGTGTCGACATAAAATGTAAATTTTGGATTTAAGCGTAACGTTCAGCCGCGAGGTACTGGCAGAGTAGTATAGTAACTCCCTTTGTATCAGGTGTCGTAAGAGGCGAGGTAGGAATCAAAACCGACAGATAGCGGTATATCTATCCGAAATTGTACATCTAATTCATGTAGATCGCTACGAGATTAATTTTGATGACGGTTCTAAAAAAAAGAGGGAAGGAGGAGTCTCCTCACTTTGCCCTGGCTGCGCCGTGTACGTAGGTATCGCAAGAACTGGACATCCGCACTCAACATTTTGATTCTCTTAATAAAGAATTTACCTTCATTTTACAAAGTCGAAACAATGAAGGCGCCAACCACAAAGGGTGTTTAAACAAAAATTACAATGTGTGTCGGGACCCTTGCGTCTCGACCGGCGTTATGAACCACTGCGCTTTGAGGGTAAATCGAGGGACACAATTTTCTGTGTATGTTACTTAATTACAGACTATGACAAAATATCAGAGGTTGTTGATACTTTTATAAGACTGATCCCCGGGCCGTCTCATCTTAAGTTCCACGGTTATATAAATAAATTCCCACAACATGTCATACATTGATCTGACTCCGTAATCTGTCGCCTTAAGCACTTGTATTGTGGACATCAAAGACAGATTATATGCATTTTGTTTTATCATTATCATCATTATTTTAGTCATAGAAAGTCCACTGCTGGATAAGGCAGAGGCCATGAAAAATGATTTTGTACACATAGGTACCGCGCTGGGCAAACGTGTTGGCAATCGCCTCCCTGTGCTACACTGTAACAGATATACTCGTATATACCGCAATATGTCGGTTCAGTTACTTCAGTCGCCTCTTACGACACCTGTTGTAGTGGGAGGTACTATTCTACTCTGCCGGTACCTCAAGGCAAGGGCATGATTTGTACACTTATTTAATTGAGAAAAATAATTAATTTGCATTAAAATAAGTGTAGATATTCGGAACATACAGAAGGAAGCGCGCATGAATATTCATAATCCCTAATTATTAATTATGCAAGCGCACAAAGAATGTGGCTGTGCTAGGGGCCGGGATTATGTCCGCGTCCCGGTCCGGCTCGGGCGCCGGCGGGAGTAATGCCTGCAATTACTGCACTGAGCAGGATTAACAAGGACGCTTTCTCTAATGAGAATTACACTCATTATTTTACTAATGTGGTTAAATGTACGCAGGCCGCGTGTTTTCTTAGACCTGGCTAACTGAAGTCCTGTATCCCGGGTATTTTAAAACTTTGGAACGAATACTGAAATCTTATCTTCTGCATGATGAGATTCCTTTAGTTTCTATGAACCGTTGTAGTTGTCGCCGCGCAGCCGTGGGCTGCGCGGAGGCGGCTGCGGCGCCCCGCGCCTTATTCGCAGTATTTACGCGCCGCCGATTAATATCGGCGGGTCATCATTTTGAGCTTCCACCCGCATTTTTCGTCACATTTCTTGCGAATGTTTCTTTCTTAGTTAAGGCATCTTATTTTTTCCTTCTTCGTGGTTTCTTCGTTTTTATACGTAATACGTAATACACTTTTGTATTGTTGTATTGTTTTGTTTACATTGGCTTCTTTATATTTACTGCATAGGCGTTTTTGACGTGAGTTTAGACGTACTATGCAGGCTTTTGGCGATAATTTCGTGGGAGTTTTTGGTTTTTGATGGACCCACCGCTCTTAGCTAGGGTCATCCAGGTCCTAGTAGGGTTGTCCACATCAGGGAGTCGATGTACTTATCGATGCCCTTCAGGGGGTTGCGGTCTCGGGCTTATGCCCGGGTCATGTTCGACTTCACCGGCCGTGAGTTCTCGCTGGTAGGCCTTGGAGTCCGGTGGTCTGGCGTGTACCGGCGCTATGTTGCGCAGGTGCGGGTTCGCCAGGGAGGCTTTGTTGGCGCGCGCGAACATTGCGCTCGACAGTCTGCGAATGAAATCTTCGATGTATTCTGTTCTCAGGATCCGGTGTATCGTCGATTTTCGTACCATGCGCGGTGCTCCGACGATTGTGCGTAGAACGCGGGTCTGCTGGGATTGAAGGCGGCCTTTGTTGGTCCGGCTGGTTAGTGCGTACCATGCCGGGGCTGCATAAGTTTCTATGAATAAATGTGGCAGGTACTTAATCAAAATAAATACAAATGTACATATGCATGTACAAATTCTGTTATCTTTTCCTTCTTTTTGCAATGCAACATAATATAGAAGAGGGCGCTGTTTTCTTTAACAGGGCTCATGAAGGGCTGTTTATCTTTTTTTTAAAAAAGTCTAAATTAATTTTTCCTTAATCTAAAATATACGTGATTCTCGCTCGCATGCAGTGATTCCACATCTAAATCCAAGGCTATTGGGATGCGAGTGAGAGGTTCCCGCGGGATCGCCGAGCTATTAGTTAACGCGTCTGGGACGTCGGGAATGGGGAAAAATCTTGCCAGCTTTTTAATTAGCAATTTGGTGTAAGTGATATTTCCCAGATTGGAATCTGTTGGCTTGGATGTCTGATTAATGCGAAGTTAAAATTCTTGGCAACATACTAGATTAACTGCGTTTTTAGTAGATTGGATTGGCTGAATAAATATAATTTTAATAAGGATTTGTTTGTGGCATTATTGATAGTGTACTTTCTCAGAAAGTAAAAAGATGTAGTAAAAAAGTAATTTGTGAACTAAAAAAATTTAAGCGATTAAAAGAAAAAAAGCCTTTTTTTAAGTACCTGTATGAACACCGTCATTTAAGAAACGTCCTAACAGATTTTCTGCAGTTTCAGTTTAGTATGAAGCAATTTTTAGGCATTTTAACATTAAATTGATTGACAGTCAAACAATTGTATCGTGAGTATTTATATTTGCGGCAGAAGAAGTCGCGGGCGCAGCGACTGCGGCAAGAGCTGTTTAACATAGTATTAAATATTTAGAAATAAAACTAAGTTTAACCGTTTTGTAACAGCTATGTGTGTTTGACATTTGCATTTTATGTTCAATGTTTGGACATTACCGCGAGGTAACCGAGTAGCGAGGGCGAAAAGTTAGAAAGTTTTATTAATTCCCAGTTTTGAACAATGCACGTTTCGCAAACATTCAACTTGGTCAACTATGTCGTTTTGTTGGGTTTAATTTTTCTTCTTGCATCGACAGTTGTGGTATAGTTGCTTTTATAACTGCATACAGTTAATAAAATAGTTAATACGGTCCCATACAAGCGGCATTATAAACATTTTACACATATTTTTGGATTTTTTATGCTCTTAGCTTATCCATTTCAACCATTGGAAGTATACTGCTAGACATAGGCCCCAAGAAAGAGGGAATTTTGCCACGTACTTTTACGTCACTGCTGCCTATCCCCGCCCTGTGCTCTTAAGCTACACTGTTTCGGGTGGATATACAGTCATCTGTCGTTTCTGGTACTTTAGGCGCCTCTTACAATGCCTGTTACAGGGGAGGTACTATTCTACTATGCCGGTACCCCACGCTATACCAGCCCCTCACGCCTTTACAGCTAAGTAATTCCTATATATATATATATATATATATTTTATTAATAATAATATATTATAATTTAGCAAAACCCTTTATAGTTAGAATCAAGCCGTTTAAAAGTTCAGGGTAGTAGCCCTGGAGATTTCGTATGTGGATCGTCCCGTTTCCCTTGACATATGATCTATCGCGAAACATACATATCATTGAGAACATTTTAAAGCTAATTGTATTGGGTAAAGTGCTCGTTGAGAGCCTCAATTGTTCATATTGAATGTTGCTTGTGTTTCAACACCGCGTTACAATTGACACCGACACCGGCACACGCTCGTCGCTGATGTCTCCGTTAATGGCTTGAAACAGATGGATCCAGTGACGCGTATTAGACAATCCAATTTGACCTGAATTCGGCGTATGGGAACACGAATGCAAGTAATGTTTTTACGGTAACACCGCGTACGGATTATCTGTGTTGACATCAAATTTGCGAGCGTTAAAATGGATAAAAGCTACAATAATGCGTCACCGGAATATTCAAAAACCCGGCATATTACTTTAATATTGTTTCATTTACTAGGTTTACTATTTATTTCAACTTTTCGTAGATAAATTATTCAAAGCTGTTTTAAAACATTACTAGTGCCAGTACCGGCAGGTAGCGGTATATTTATCCGCCGCAGTGTAGCACTAATGCACAGAGCGCGGGTAGGTAGCAGCTTCCCCATCCCAAAAGCTGGGCTCTGCAAGCGTGTGGGCAGCTTGCCCAGCGCGGCAATTATGGGCAAAAATCCCCCTTTCTTGTGCAGGCCTATATCTAACAGTGGACTTCCATTAGCTGATATGATGATGATGATTAGTTTTAAGTCAATTTCGTGTCACTTTTACTGTTTGTTGTTTCAACTTTATGATTTTGAATAAATACCTACAGAGTTGGTCGGCTCAACGCATTATATATTTGCGCCAAATTAAAAATACCAATTAGCTGTACCTACAAATATTTGAGTGCTCAAATAAGATATGATGTGTCTTACTTTTTAGAGTTTAAATCTATCATTATCATATTTACATATTTCTGTATTCTCTTTCATTGATGGAAGGACAATACAGAAATATTTAAGTTAAGAGTCACTAGGTAACAAATATCCAACACGGGCACTGCTGCCCGGACGGGCCCGATGACATTCACACTAGTCTTGTTATTCCACGACCCTTGGCGTTATCGTGTACGCCGGTACGCTACGGTTTGATTTCCACACAGGGCAAACACTTATATGATGAATATTTCTCTTTGTTCTTTGTCTGAGTGTTTAATATGTATTATATTTACGATTCCTCTGTTGTCTGATATTTATAAAACAAGTTCTTATGTGATTTATCTCGAAGTCAGGTCAATGTATGAGATGTTGTAGAAAATGTATGGTAAAAAAAGAGTATGATAGATAAAGAGGTGTTGAGGAGGAGGAGCAGGAGTAGGTCAGACTCACCTGCTGCACAGGGATCAGTTGTCCGATGGTCACGTCCGCGTCTTCATAATCGGTCTCAGGACTGGCCCGCTTACCCCACGATCCGTGGAAGTTGGCCCACTTTTCCTGAATAACCGGAACGAGTGAGTTAAAAATGATGTTTCTAAAGCAGTTAACATTTAGGCATTGCACTCAGTGAACCCCTCAACATTACTTATTTATAGTGGTAGTAGACGATATACGTGGTGAGGAGAACTGACGGCTGCTACGGGGGCTACGGTTAGAGAATTGTGGTAAGGTACTATAAGACACTGGGTAGATTGTCCTACACAAAAAGGGAATTCCCTCTCTAATTAATGGATATGAGTAGCACAAGATCTTAAGGTCTAATACAGCTTAATCTGCGCTTGGTCCTTTCAGCGTTCAACTAACGAGGCTCTGGTAAGAACTGATAGAACTTAGCACAGAACTCCAGAAGAATTCTAGAACTGCAGAAGAACTGAGAACAAGGCCCAGTTGTTCTGGAGTAGAACCATCCAAGCTCAGCAAGACTTGTAGTCAATATGATGAATAAACTTGTCTGTCAAACCTAAGCAGTTCTCTAGTAGTAGTTGGGAGTGCTCAAAGTAGTTTTGGATCTGCGTAATGATAGTGCATCTCATAAGACCAGGCACAAGATAGAGGGTTTCATTAGCGCGTTCTTCATTTATTATGGTTCCACAAAAAATATGGGTAGATACTTACCGGTCCCCTCTTGCCCCAAGCGGCATTCATGTCTTCCCAGCCCCGTTTGCCCCATGCAGCATTCATGTCTTGCCAGCCACGTTTTCCCCAAGCAGCGTTCATGTCCTGCCAACCTCGTTTGCCCCAAGCAGCATTCATATCCTGCCAGCCCCGTTTGCCCCAGGCGGTGTTCATGTCCTGCCAGCCCCGCTTGCCCCAAGCCGCGTTCATGTCTTGCCAGCCCCTCTTGCCCCAAGGCATTTGAGATAGGTCGTTCCAGGCGCGCTTTCCCCAAGCGGAGTTCAGGTCCTGCCAGCCCCGCTTGCCCCATGGTGCATTAAGATCTAAAAACGAAAATCTTGGTCATCTAAAAGATAATTCACATTCGATATTACTTAATACTAATATGTATGTTTTTAAGAAATATCCTAGTGAAACATTAATTTTTTTAACTCGTCATTAGGCTAGGAGCTATCGGATTGACTCTCTATAATAATAAAAACTCTTAAGCATATACTAATGCTTTCATTCTGTTATCTCTAACCTTCCCAAGCGCGTTTTCCCCATGGCGAGTTGAGATCTTTCCAGGCGCGTTTTCCCCATGCGGAGCTCATGTCTTGCCAGCCCCTCTTGCCCCAAGCAGAGCTCATGTCCTGCCAGCCCCGTTTGCCCCACGCAGAGCTCATGTCCTGCCAGCCCCGCTTGCCCCATCCTCCGTGTAAGCTCTGCCATGCCCGCTTCTCTTCGTCTGTTAGTTCTACTTCGTTGTCATTCTGGAACAAAGTCTATATATTAATATATGAAGCGTATTAAAAAACCTTAACCCTACTTTTTATATAAATAATTATTCATTGCGAGGTCGCCCTTGGGCCACTAAAATATCTCGTAATAACTATAGAACAGTAGAATAGTACCTCCATCGTAAGAAGCAACTAAGGTACTGCTTGCTACCAACAGATGGCGGTATATCCATCAGAAACAGTGTAGCTGAAATGCACAAGGTGGGGATTGGCAGACTGCCATTACGCTTGTCCAGCGCGGAAATAGCGATGATGACGATCAACTATAGTGCAAAACAATATTGATGTTACATATCAAATTAAAATGTTCTCTTTCTCTCTCTATATATTACTATCAAAATACTTAAAATATTTTTTCAAAATATTTTTCTCTCTTTATTTATAAAATACCAGATTGTAGTTTCAGTTTATTTTGTAACAAAAAACTAATGACTGTTCAAAAAATATGCTTTAGTACCCTTTCGTTATGGTGTATTATTGAATGAAACGTTTGGATCAAGAAATAATGTCTCAGTCTTTCAAGTAAATGCAATTGTTTTGCGCGAAGACAGTTAAGTGAGTTGTTTCAATTAAAGCAAGTTCCTTTATTCCCACTCGCCATTGTCCCGCAGCACAGCAATGCCATTGTACGAAAGCGGTCATAGCAACAACAAGTTCCAGCGGCGCGGCCGCCATTACTGCTGGAGTGTGCCACGAAAAAAGCCTCACGGCTCAGACAACTTGTTTCATTATTCTATCAACCGCTTTTGCGCTGGGAATGTTAATTGCGCTCTCCGGGCGGGGCTCAGTGAGGGCGGATTACAACTATCTAGAAAATCCCAGATAAGGTTCGGGCATAAATATCTGTACCGTACTCAAGGTAATCTTAATTGAAATACAACTATGATAACTTCTTATTCGACAAAACAAATACTCCAACCGCGTAATATGCGCAGAATTGGTCATTTACCCACAAGGTAAACAGGCTTATCAGATTTAAATCGCAGGTTCACGCTGGGTGCCGGTAGCAGCAAAAATAAAAGCTTCAGTTTGCAGGAATAGAAAGTGTTATTTATTGATTACGTGAGTTCTGCAGAAGCGAATCAACGAAAGGTTGATTTAAATCGTATCAATTGAAGACTTGACAAAAAAAGCATTTATTTAAAAATGTAATTGGGAATCTGTATAATTGGTGTTGTATTTTAAAGTCATCATGTCAGCCATTGGAAGTACATAGGCCATAGGAAGGACATAGACCTCCCCAAAAAACGGCGGCCAAATTTGCCCATAACAGTCGTACTAGGCAAGCGTGTAGGCAATCATAGAGCGCATCTTTCGCGACGGGGATGCTGCTGCCCATCCCCGCCCTATGCATTTGAGCTACACGGTTTTGAATAGATATACCGCCATCTGTCGGTTCTGGTACTTTCTTAAATATATTTCTGGTATTTCAAAGTACAAAGAGAAAAGGCGTAAGCTACGCCTCATCAGCACCTCACTAAGTGAGCTTATTTGAAACTCAGGTTCTCTTAAACTATGCTGAAGATCGGTACCGAGTAGGTGTAGTTATAAAGTTGAATGTGTCAGATTGTTTAGCGCAACTACGCCAGCGCGCTTTCATTACAACGTGACAGCGTTACCGAGTCGGGAACTACTTGCGCTAACGATATTACGCATCTTAACAGTTGCAGTGTTCTTGGTAGCATTTTAGGCGCCCCAGTCTCGTCTGACTTGGCTAATGCTATCACAACTTCACACTTGACGTCGATTTGTGCACTAAGCACTTAATTACGTGCTAATTATTTAATACGAACAAGATACAATATCGTTAACATATTTTACAGGACGGCGACGGGTGGCTTCCTCGTCGACTCACGCCTGCCCACGGCGGCAATTATAGGCAAAATTTCTTCTTTCTTGGGAAAGACTATGTCCAGCAGTGGATGTTCGACGGAGCAATGATTGTGATTTTTTAACCTTTAAGGTAACCTCTGTGAAAAATATCTATTTGTATAATCTACAGTAATTGAGTAAAGCCTGGTTATAGTCTATACAATTTTATTTCATATAAATGATATCTTATACAAAAAACTTATGGATGGGACTTGAACCCACACCCATACCTTCCCGGAGGTATGAAGTACCAATTATAACCGTAGAAAAACGATCGATTTTTGGCTAGTTTATTTTTTATTAACGTCAGCGTAGGTACTGGTAAGGAATAATTGACAAATAAGAAATACAAAAAAATAATTAGTTTATTATGTTTTTTATGCGTTATATAAAAATTTATTATTAATTATGTTCACCATAGAAGTATAAATTTATTTATTTCAAAGCTGTTTTAATAAATTTAATGTTTTTTTTCTACAATTAATTCGATATAGGAGATATTTTACAGATAACAAAAAACAAATTCAAAGACTTATTTGAAGCTAAGTGGGAGCGAGGCCGCAGTCGCACCGCGCCCTCTAGGAGCAAAGTTAAAAAGCGGTTTTCTAAGTTATCCCGCTGCCGAGTTCGTCGAGTTTTTAACCCCCGCCTTTCAAACATTGTGTGCCAGATTCAGTAGCTCGTTGCTAATGCACTTGTGTGCTTTGTGTCTTCCGTCACGGGTGTGCAAAAATAACGGAGAATGTTGCTGATAACAAATGAATTCTGCTTTCGAGAAAGTACAAAAATAACTTTCTTTGTTATCATTCTAACTCTTTTTAATTTTAAATCGTAGAGACCATAAACACCTAGACTCAAAACAAAGCATATTTGCAAGTTTCGTAATAGGTATATATATCTAAGCAACTAAGCCTAAAGTAGACTTATAACAAAAGTCTACTGCATTGGTTCCTCACTCACCTATTTCTATCGCCAAATAGCAGTATTCGCATTTCTGTGTTCTGGTTTGAAGGGTGAGAGAGGTAGCGAAACTACTGAGTGATGTGACAAAATATCTTCAGATCACAGGGTTAGCGATGCGCTAGTGATATCTTTGTGATATTACGAACGTCTATAGGCGGTGTCTCTTACCTCCTATCACGCGACTGTACGCTTGTTGGTCGACCTGATCTAATAACAAAAAAGTATTGCGGGTTCCGTCCCGAAATTAAAAAACAGATCCCCTATTGCCTTACTTTGTTGTCAGGCTGTTTATCAAAATCTCGTTACTAATTATGTTAGAATCGCGTGGAAATATCAAGTATCAAAAATAACATCTTATATTTAAGCTTGCGGTCTCTTGAAGCTGTAAAAATACAAGTATAAATTTATACTCAGTCCAAAGTCCAGCCATGTGAGCCTAACTTTATAGCATTCTGCAGGATCAGAACTAAGAATAAGAGTACCTACTCTCCATATCCCGTCCCGTGTAAACATAGTATCATGAAATTCTACAAGAAGGAAATATAAATAAGTGAACCTAAATGTCTCCAATTTGTTGTCCCATCACACAATAATACACAGCTGGTACTTTATTTAACTGGCTTTGTTTTGTTATTAGATATGAATTATTGTTTACAAGCACAACAAGTGTAGCGTCTGAGCGTCTGTAGCAAGTTCTCTGTTTCTTAATATCTCTTTAATTATTACAAAATAAAAGAATCATTCTCGCTATTGTACTTACATTTCCAGGGCAACAAGCAATATATAGTACAATCTGTTAAGAAGACAATAATTGACATAACCTCAAAATCGTGTCACGTTTTATTTTCGCCCTCCATTAGCGTCAAACGCTTTTCACAGGCAATCTTGTGTCGCGATTTCCAAAGATGCAAATTGATGCGGTCCTGGTTCCCATCAACAACACAGGCATGTCCCGGGACTGGTAATGTGTTAGTGAATTTCCCATTATGAGGCGCATGTCGCCAGTTTTTCTTTTAGGTCAATTTCTGGTGGCTCGTGTAATAAATCTGCATTAAACTTAGTTTTAGGACCCGCCTGGTGCCGGCGGAGTAGTATGAGATAGGCCTAATTTATATGTTAGATGCATCCTATGATCCCGTTGGGTCATCAGGGCCACCTGTATTATGAATACAGTTCTTCATATTTCTGAATTAAAATTGTTCTATTTATTATTTTTTACGATTCGAAAGTGCTTGTAATGGGACTACTTGAATAAAGAATATTTCGAGTTGATTTTATTTCATTTGTTGCAGAGAAGCACGCAGCAACTTTAAAGAAAGTAATTACAACTTAAATCAAAATCGAATATTATGTATTCGATGGGCTCGAAAGCGCAAAAGGTAGTGGTTTTATCTTGTGTGCCACGGGTCGCAGGTTCAATCCTCACCGAGGACCAACGTTTATATGATGAATACTTGTGTTTGTTCTGTGCCTGGGTCTGAATTATATGTGTTAGTGCTTGAGACACTTATCACATTGTCAGGTCAACGTGTGAAATGTTGTATGATTTTTTTCATTATTATTATAATACTTGGTTAGTTTTCGCGTCGTCCTACTGCTCTTATTTAGACGAACCTCTTGCTGGACTAATCAAACGTAAATTCCAGTGCCACCGAATAAGAGCGCGGGGTCGCTCGCTCGTCGGCGACCCTGTCCTGCGGCTGATATATTGTTACATTACCATGTAATTTCACTGTTCCCTCAGCCTTCTTGTATTTCTTCCTTCTTTTTATCAATGTCTGGGGGCTACCGTGTGATCAAGAAGCATGGCCGCAAATGTTGCATCAAGTGCACTACTGTTGTATTTAATGAGTTTCTTGTTTATAAATGAAACTGATTTTGTTTCGTGAACAGGATTGTTTATCATCATCATCATTACTGCCATTGGAAGTGCACTGCTGGACATAGGCCTCCCCAAGGAAGGGAGAATTTTGCAAAGCGCAATTTTTGCGATAAGGATGCTGCTGCCCATCCCCACCCTGTGCATTTGAGATACATTGTCTCGAACGGATATTTCGCCATCTGTAAGCTACCATACTGTAAGGTACATAGCTGCCTCTTACGACACCTGGTACCGAGAGAGGTACTATTCTACGCTGCCGGTACCTCACCACCGGGATTGTTTATACAATTCTAATATTATTTAGCAGCATTAAGTTCCTCGCGTTAATTGGGTAAAGCCTGCGCACATCAAACGCAGAGCGAAGTTGACAGACAAAAATTTCGGGCTGTCTGCGAGATTTCACTGCGGCTTTTACTGAACAGAAACTTTCGGTGCAAAGTATCGTTTAAGCTCTTTACAACTTTTTGCATGAAGGGCAACGTGCTAATAGTTTAAACAGCCTCAGACGTTTGTAATTTGCATTTTGTTATATTGCGTATTTTGTAATTCAGATTGAGACTACTGCGTTTGTAATTTATTTAAAACCGTAACTGCTGTGCAGTTGTTTTTCATAGATAGATATTTATATTATCTTCTCTTGTCGATGATGCAGGTGTGTAGCGAATAACAAATACATACGTACGTACATATCGACCCTGACTAGTCGTATGTGTCGATCAGCTATAGCAGGAATGATTACATCACACTTAATAATACAAAATACGTCAAATGTCCCCACATTAATTCTTACTATAGACAGATAAATAATTTACTACAATTACCGTTATGAATGTTTCGTGGTAACTAAGGGATCAATAGTTTCAAAATCAAATGTCCGAAAATTTTACAAAGAGTTATTAAAATGAAAACCACCGTTGACCACAAACAGTTTTGACCACAGAAAATATTTTCCTTTATGTACCTGTAGTATGTACTTGACATGTATAAAACAAGTTATTGGGTAATAAAAAAGTAAACGTACACAAGTCGAGATATAGCGGCAGAGTAGAATATTAGACAGATGGCGTTATAACCATCCGAGACTGTGTAGCTCAAACGCATAAGGTGGGGATGGGCAGCATCCCCGTCGGGAAAGTTGCGCTCTGCGATTGCCAATAAGCTTACCGGCTATTAAGGGCGAATTTCCATATATGTCTAGCAGTGGACTTCCAATGGCTGTAACGATGAAATGACGAACGTACACAAAGCACCAAATCAACCCAAATCTGTAAAATCTTTGCAATCGACTTTGATTTTAAATGCGTGCCATTATGTTCCAGTTTACTGTAGTTTTGTCTAGGTTTTGAGATTGGTCATAAGAGTATGTGATGGGTTACCTGTGCGGGCGCGAGGTCGTGGTGGGGCTCATCATTGGCCGCGGCCACCAGCGTCGTCAGCGCCGAGATCCACAGCGCAGCCACGCAGTAACGCATCTGTAACAAATAATTCCATTAACACATTGCGCATAGCAGTTTTCGTATTGCTGTGTTCCGGTTTGAAGGGTGAGAGGCGGTAAAAATTCCGGGTGATGTGATACAAAATCTTCAAGGTACAAGTTGGAACGTGCCAGTAATATGCTTGTGATATTGCGAGCGTCTGTGACTGCGACTGTGAGCATGTTTGTCGACCTAGTGTTAAATTGAAAACAAACTAATATAGTTCGCTCATCACTCGTCCACCTAATTAATAAAATTAATAATTGCCACGTTTGAGTCAATACACTAATTATTTTTAAACGATGTTACCAGGCACATCACGCGCGAATGCACTCTGCTATTCAGAGACATACGATGTAACAAAAATCGTTACTTCATATATGGGTTTTGGAGAGTAGGCTTGTTAGGCAATATTTATTTTAATAATGAATTCCCCCAAAATCTTAAACATATCTATTGACCTGACTCCGTGGTAATTTGCTTAAAGCTCTTGTGTTACGGACACCAGACAACAGATGAATCGCTAATATCGCATTAAATACAAATATTTAACACCCAAACATAGAACAAATACAAATATCATCATATAAATATTTACTCTGGGTAGGAACCAAACCCACTACCCTTGATACACAAACTAGGATCACCCCCACCTGCGCCATCGGGCCCGTCAAATACACAATGGACTTTGTTACTTCTGTATAAATCTTACTTATGCAGAAGTAACAAAGTCCATTATGACCAATGGGCATCATTTTAATAAAATAAGCATATCGCTGACGACGTTTATTTTTTTGCGAATTGCAATCTCAAGCCGCAGTTTGCCGCGTGTAATATTTCCATGGGAACCGGTGTATCCGGAATTATTGATCTTATTTAATACAATTTTTGCTATTTGAGATCTATAAATTCAATACTACGGCTATACCTACTCATTCTTGTATATCATTTCTTTGTTGTCTTGAACTTGTAATATCTTCGTATTTCTTGGTTCTCTCATACTTAAAATTTTTGCAGTAAGTGTGAAATGAAAGATTTTCACGATAGTATAATTTTCTTATTTTTTTTCCTCTTGGGGTACCGGCAGAGTATAATAGTACCTCCCACTGCACCAGTTGTCGTAAGAGGCGACTAAGGTACCAGAACCCACAGATGGCGGTATATCACCCGGAACAGTGCAGTTCAAATGCACAGGGCGGGGGTGGGAAGCAGCATCCCCGGCGCGAAAGCTGCGCTCTGCGATTGCCAACACAGTTATGGGCTAAAATACCCCCTTTCTTGGAGAGGCCAGTGTCCAGCAGTGGACTTTCAATTTCAATGGCTGGTATGTTGATAATATTACTCGTTTATTAAATATTGCCTATACATATATGTAATGTTAAAATCCAAATTATATTCAATAAGAAATAATTTTGTACAAACATATAAACACAAAATGAGACCGCGCAGCGCGCAGCCAAGCGCAGACCGCGGAGCCGGCGAACTGAACTTTTGAACGAGTTTGAACGAGTTTGCTTTGTTTGTCGGTTCACTCGGAGGCGCGCCTCGCGGCACACGTGAGGGGAATCCTATAATTATCATGGAGAAATAAATTAACTATATTTTATCCTTAAACGACATAAGTGAGGTTCTTTTCCAAACATCGACATAAGTAAGGTTCTTGTTCATGTTTGTTTATTAGTCATCTTGTGGAATGGAGAGCGTAGATTGACTGCCGTAAGCGGCATCATTCAAAACAAATATAATCTTGAATATCCCTAACATAAACTAGCGCAGGAAATCATTCCGATTCCCATCAATATTGGAGACAATACTAATTGACGGACCCGATGGCGGAGACAATAATGTCCCTTGGGTCGCAGATTCGAACTCTACCTCTATGTTGTGTTTGTTCTGAGTCTGGGTGCTAAATATGTATTTAATTATTATATTTGATATTCTTCTGTTGTCTGATGTCCGCAACACAAGTGCTTCACGCTACTTGTCTCGGTGTCAGTTCAATATATGAGATGTTGTGTAGATTTATTATTACTAAATGTTATTATAATACATTTGATGGTAGTTCAGAGCTAATCTTTCCGGTCGGTGCTAAGTATACTTGTACTATACGATATCATATTTGTATACAGGTTAAAGAAGCTTAATAGTCATCCTAATGAAAAGGACAAACGTGTCCGAGTTCTACTTAAATTTTAAGTCTTGACTCCGGATATCATTTACATGTTATTGTCAAATTGTGTTGTTTCTATGGAAAAGGTATATTTTCCCACAATAGCCGTACTTAGGTGCGCTACTAGGCGCGGTGGCAATCGTAGAATGTACCTTCAAGACGAGAATGCCAGTACTTACTTATACCCACTCTGCGGAAATTGAGTAACGCTGTTTCGGATGGATATACTGCCATTTGTCGGTTTTTATACCTCTTGCGACACCTAGTAAAGAAGGAAGTTCTACTCTACTCGGCCAGCTTGCAACGGCTGGCGTTTAGTTTGGGTATAATATTTTATAGATGCCTGATGATATTGCCAACAGATGACTCTCGTAGCAATTAGCGACATCTGTCGGCAACGTGTTTTTTTAATATTATTAGACCACACGGCAGCATATTGACGTTTGTAATATCCCAAGGATATCACTAGCCCTCTGCCAACCCTGTGAATTGAAGGTACTAAGTCACGTTACCCATCAATTTTACTGCCTGTTTCAACATTTAAACCGAAACACATGAGGTAGACCTCATATAAAGATCGTCTGCATTGGTGTACTGCACTCTCACCTATAGCTATATTTCTATAGCAATGCTGCAATTTTTTCCTTTTCAATTATGAAGTCAGCCAACAAGCATACGGTCCGCTTGATAGTAAACGTGACCGCAGCCTGTACGCGCACGCTGCTATTCGGCGGTAGAAACAAGTAAGAGCGATGTATAGCCTTTGTATGAGGTCTACCTCATGTAATTGCATATAATTGTGCAGTTAATACACGTACAAACTTGTGCAAGATGAGTTCGTTGAGTAGATAACAAATCTAGTGGTTTTGAGGCTAACTGACAGAACGACTGAACTAAGTTGGATCTCGACAAGTCAAGATGATCTAGTCCAAGTGCTAACGAGGCAGGCGTCGCGCGTCGACTCTGTCTCACTTCCTACTTGAGTTCGCAGGACGTCAGCTAGCTTAGTAAGCTTGTTCTTTGATAACTAATACCTGAGTTATGGTTTGGTCATAAGTCAACAGGATAATGACTGGATTAATTTGTTCGTGATATGTGTTTGCTCTTCACATACGTAAAACTTTGAGAACGGTTTTACTAATAATTATTTCGTAAGCGGTTTTTATGATGTTTGTATTATCTGCTAGCAGCGCCCCGTGGTTTCACCCGCGTTAAGTTGTAATCATCATCATCATACCAGCCATTAAAAGTCCACAGTTGGACATAGGCCCCCCAAGAAAAGGGGTATGTTGCCCATAATTGCCGCCCTGGGCAAGCGTGTTGGCAATCGCAGAGCGCAACTTTCGTGACGGGAAATATGCTACCCATCCCCGCCCTGTGCATTTGAGCTGAATTTTTTGCATGGATATACCGCCATCTGTTGGTTCTGGTACCTTGGTCGCCTCTTACGTAACCTGGTACAGGGGGAGGTACTATTTTACTCTGCCAGTACCTCACAAAGTTGTAAAACTAATATTACCTTTGTACACCATTTACCCCTTTAAAGGATAATTTTCTAAAACATATTTTATAAGTATTGCATAACTTTTAATGAAGTACCTTCATACTGAATTCATACGAATAACTTCAGAAACGGCAAAGTGTCATAATACTTTCGAACCGTTATACCCTTCATCAATACAGTCGTTGGAAGTCCGCTGCTGGACTAAGGCCTCCCCAAGAAAAGGAAAATTTTCCCCTTAACAGCCACGCTCGGTAAGCGTGTTGGCAATCGCAGAGCGCAGCTTTCGCGATGGGGATGCGGCTGAACATCCCTACCCTATGCATTTGACCTACACTTTCTCGGATAGATATACCGCCATCTGTCGGTTCTGGTATCTTAGTAGCGTCTTACGACTCCTGGTTAGCCGGAGTTAGCCTCCTATGCTCTTGACATATCTCCATCGGTTGCTGATTGGTTTATATATGGTTTATGGCATAGATGTGATCTGGTCATCGTATTTGAATATTGGTTTCTTATTATGCACGAGGAGTCGTGAGTTCGATCTCTACCCAAGGCCAATATTTATATAATGAATAAAATTATTAAAGTTGTTCTGTGAATGGGTGTTAAAAATATGTATCTAAGTAGTATATTTGTGATTCCTCTGTTTTCTGATGTCTGTAACACAACCGCTTTAATCGGGGGTGTACTTACAACGGAGTTAGGTCAATGATGAGATGTTGCGTAAATGCTTTTTATATACATTTGGGTTATATGTATATGTATTTATGTTTATTTGTTGTGCTAAGTAAACCTCAAACTTCCGCCAGCTTCAACATTATCTCTATCCAAAGGTTGCCTGTAAGAGATTGCATTTAGCGATAAGGCTGCCTCTTGTACCTACCATTCCATGATTTTGTGTTGTTTATACGAGTATACCATAAATTATTATTATAATTATTTATTGAAAGAAAATGCAATGCCTTATACAACATTAGAAGATTGGGTAAGGTAACTCGTTTACCCTTTACAAAAAATATAGTACTGTTATTTCCAGGCAATAGTACAATGACCCGAAAATTGACTATTTTCCAAGTGTCAACTATTTTCAACGCGTGTGCGTCAATTTGACGAAGGAAGGGTGAGTGCCGTAAGTGACGGTGGAAGGCGCAGGTCACGTATCTATTTGTGTCGCTGGGGGAACGGTGGCTTCAAAGGGGGGCTGTTTTATTTTATTTTTATGACATTTAAGTTCAGTTTCAGAAGCACCGGGTGCACGGGGAAGTATTTTTCCAGTATTTGCGCCTCGAAGTACAATATATCAAAGTAAGCCTTATAAACAGTTCTAATTTTTACCAATATTCTCTTTTGTAGTCGGTTGACAGTTTCAGTTCGCTTCTTTTAAATATTTTCCAAACCTCTCGGAATTTACTCGACGAACACGGCACTTAAATTGTATTGACCTCTTGATAGTTATTTGTCGCTTACCGAGTTCGTCCCGAGACTTAGGAACAATTATAAATTACCTACATGCGTGCAAACAGGTTGTTTGATATCCGTAAAACAAGTAATTATTTGACTTGGATTTTTTACTAGTTTTAGCGTGTATATAATATATATTTTTATGCGATAATACAAACATAGGTAATGCAAGTATTTTTCCTACAAACATCCCGATCTCTTTTTTCTGCTAGTCCTGGCATCACACACGCAATTAAAAAAGAAGTAAGCTATTTGGTGCAGTCGTTTGTGAAGTTACCTAGTTACATACTTACATTTTGACGATTAATTTTTATTTAATTTGTATAAAATTGTCAATATATAACTTTCTATTTAAAATGAAAGTCGATAGATCCAAGTAGCTGTTAGTAATTAATGTCTTTGTCAGTCTTGAATACTCCTGCCACAAGGACATCGAAACGAAACGCTGCATATACATAGTGACTGAGAAATTAACCACGTTCTAGAACCATAAACAAGTATTTATGAGTCGTGAATGCGTGAATGTTAGAAGACATTGTGTTGGATACTTTGTACTTAGTAGTCGCGGTCCAATGTCACCATTAGTCTTCGTCGCCTTACCTGGTGATTGGCGTAATAATAAAGTGAAGCAAAGTTAACTTGAACCCAGGCGGCAAGCGACATGGAAGTCTTTTGTAATGTCACACGTTTTTTGTCATTTTTGATTAATGGGAAAAAGTTCTTCCAGTTTATAAATTCGTGAGAAACATTCATATATGCTAAATGTCTTATTATATAAAAAAATACAATGTTTTTTTGTTGTGTAGTAGAATAGTATATAATATAGTATAGAATAGCTGTAAGGTACCGGCAAAGTAGAATAGTACCTCCCTCTGTACCAGGATTCGTAAGAGGCAACTAAGGTACCAGAACTGACAGATGGCGGTATATCTATCCGGAACATTGTAACTCGAATACACAGCGTCACCTTCGCGATAGCTGCACTCTGGGATTGCCAACAGGGTTGCCTAGCACAACAATTATGGGCAAAATTTCTTTTTCCCATAATTTTCCCATTTCTTGGGAAGGCCTAAGTCCAGCGGTGGACATGACTTCCAATGGCTGATATGAAAAAGTAACAGAATAGAAGTAGTACACACTTAAAACGTATTTTAGTAGGCGAGGTTAGCTGACAATCAAATGTAAAAACCCAACAGTGCCCGCGGTATATGCACATCTGCAGCATCCTTCAAAGGTAAATAAAAAGCCGGAGAAAAGCAAACTCAATCACAGAACATTCTTTAAACAATCGAAATGAAAAATATGGAGCCGATGGATATCTTTTTCCCTGATTGCTTGTTCATTTGTAGAGGCAAAATGTATTTATCAAAGATATCTGTTGGTGCGATCAGAGCCTGTTGCAATTGGTCTCTTTAACATGTTGACTTGTTAATAACAACTGTTCGTTGACAATCGAATTGGTTTTGAGAGAATGGGATTTTAATTACAGTCGGCCTTTGGTATCGGAGTTGACAGACTTTTCAGGCTTTCATACTTTAGACATATTTAAATTATGTGAAGTCTGAAATATAATTAATTGCTTGAAAATAAAGAAAACTTGGTTATTTACAGCAAATTTTTGTACTTAATGTCTTACATTGAAAACTACAATAACTATTAATTTAATTTGACTTGGAGGCAAATGGTTTTTTTTTGGCAATCACATTTAATGCTAATAATAAATTAAGTCAAGTGAAGATCTATATAATATTTTATATTGTTGCCATGTCGCTCGATTGCCATGTGCCATATCACTCGATTATTGAGTCAGAAAGATTTCTTTTATTAATCACGGATGTTGTTTTAAACAAGTAACTTGTAATAGCTTTGCTTGTTCTGTTTCTGTGTGGTTTTAAAATGTTTGTTTTTTTGAATGCACTCTTAGAAATGACATGTATTTTGTCTTAATGTGTATTGATCTTTAATCAGTAAACCGAATGTGCGCGTTCGAAAAAATAGAGTGATGCCCGCCTTTTTTTTTAATTTAACTTAAAGAAACTACTGATTTGACCGAGTGAATCTTTACTTACATTCCGGCTATGAGACATTTGTAGCCGTTGTTGCAATTGCCGAGACAGTTATAAGTTAAACTCATGTGGATTAAGGGCGCGTTTACACTGTTAACTGACATTAGCTGATTAACAAGAGTTGCCGATCCGAGGCGCCCTCCGGAGCGCACATCCGCACGCCGCATCCGCTGCGCACTGGGGAGTTTCAGGTTAATTCATTCAATTTTCAAATACGTATGTCAAATCAAAGTAGTTGCAAAATTGTTTTATAATTTGCTTAATACTTATAGCATACATTTCGAAAATAATAAATACTATAATTGTTGTACTTTGTTGCATGACCCGACAAATGTATGAATATACTCTTTAAATGTATGAAGTTCTGTTAAGTTTATGGTTTTAATACAAAAGGTAAGATAAATATTTTCTTTATACATTTACTAAAAAGATACTTGAGAATATATCTAACTTAGCAAATTACTTTTGAAATAAAGAATTTGTCAAATTATCGGAAGACTTTCGGCTGAATAGCCTAAAAATATGTAATACATATATAATTTAATACCTATCATAAGTTGAGTTACCCTTCACTAGATAAAGTAAAGGGATTCAAGCGTATAATAGACAATGAGCCATCTCTCTGGAAAGCAGCGATCAGAAGTTTGGGTAAACAGCGATTGGCCCCGCGCTCTGTTACCCCAAGTTTTATTATCCGCGGGCAAAAAACTGGTAACGAACAAAGTTGTATTCCTTTTAAGTTTACGGTAACCATTTTTAAATTATAAGAAGTCAATGTTAAATTCTTTTATGTTTTACGTATGTACTTAAGACACTCGTGCAATCATGTAAGTTATTCCAGCGGGAAAAAATCATGTACACATCACAACAAATTAAGTTTTTTATTAATATAAAAAGATGGACGGATGAATTTCGTCAGATACCAGAAGACTAGTTTAATTTTGAGATATTATTTGAAATACAGAAATCTCTAATTTTGGAAAACATTAAAAAATACATTATTTGTTTTTGCCATTAGGCGGACCGCCAGAGTAGAATAGTACCTCCCTCTGTACCAGATGTCGTAAAAGGCGACTAAAGTACCGGAACCAACAAATGATGATATATCTATCCTAAACAGTGTAGCTCAAATGCATCTGCCCTGTTTAGGCAGCAGCATCCCAGTTGCTAAGGCTACGCTCTGCGATTGCTAACACGCAGGCCCAGCGCGGCAATTATGGGCAAAAGGTAAGAAAGATCTTGGTGAATATATATAAATAAGAAAGATCTTGAATATAGATCTTGGCTTATGTCCACAGTGGATTTCGAATGGCTGATATGACGTTATGTTTTTGGACCGTCTAAGATGTTTTCGGTTTAAATATGAGCATATTTTCCACTTCTCTATACTTATCAAAACTAATTGCCAGATTTAGTTTGGTTGTGGTCCAACAGTGTTACATCGCTGTGTCCCCGGGAACCAGTAGTAATATATTCCAAAAGCTGATTTGTATGTAGGCTCGCCACAGATGTCGGTGAATATTCGATGGCGCGAGCGACCTTCACCGCGCCGCTTTTACTTCACATTTACAACCTATTTTACATAACGTTTTTTTCGTAGTTTACATTTTAAAAGGATAGCTAAGTAGAGTGAATTTACTGGGTAATATGGCATAATATGTGGCAGCGCGTTAGTGACGTGAGTTATTGTGATATTACGAGCGTCTATAGGCTGCAGCGACACTTACTATCAGGCGGACTGTATGCTTGTTTGTCGTCTTGGCCTAATAAAAAAAAAAGATTATTATTCAAATAAAGACTTATTTTTTATATGCAAGATATTGTTTATGTGGTCGCACTGTTTTTTTTTCAGATCATGCTTTTTACGGCTTTTATGGCTAATACCTATGTAAGGGCAGACGCTGTTATCAAAATGATGAAAAGTTCAACATTTTCTAATATCACTACAAGTCCTAACAAAATCCCTTTTCGGTCGTAACGCTCATGTACATTTTCATATTGAAAAATAATATTAGACAGTATTATACACAACTTTGCGTATCAGGGAGATTAAGACTATGCGTGTTTATTCTCTGTCCGAATGATGTTTTTAACATAAGTAATATATTTGTGATTCTTTTGTTGTCTGATGTCCGTAAATCTGTGTGCTTTAAGCAATTTATCTTGAAGTAGTATCAATATGTAAATGTTGTCTGAATTGATTTCATTATCTATTAATTATTTTATAAAGGTGAAAGTGGTAGCGAAGTTACCGGGTATTGTGACATAATATTCTCAGGTATTCATGTGTATAAGCTATGGGGGCCATGAACCATTTCGGACCGTGTTCTTTCCAATCGAAAAATGAAATCAAGACTTGCTTTAGTGAGTCCGTAATCACCGTCACATTCAATACCAAAGAGTCGAAAAGTCAAGCTAAAGGAATCCAATGAGAATTCCTCTGACCCTTCCATCAGTCCACGTCTACTTTCCAAATGTAGAAATTATTATTCCTTTGACTATGTTTGAGTATCACAAGCTCTGTCTACTGGGATAAGCCTTACGAAAGCATTTTTTTAAAACAATTCTGGTCGACGTGTCGGACAGAGTTTTGAAATCTAGGAATTAATGTTTTAGTGCACATTTTTTTATTTTAATGCTCTTTTAAAAAATCGGGTGTTAGTAAGCCACCGTAACGAGTCATAAAGTCTTGGCGTTTTGATGGATTAAATTAAGAGGTTGACAGGACGAAGAAAGTTTATCTACATTAGTGATGATAAATATCGATCAAATCTAAAAATATCTGGACATTATATATTAGCCCTAGGTTAAAAGAGACCTCTTTCATCTTAGTGCTGTCTTACCTTTAAATTATGTTTTTTAATTACAGTTATTTATTGTGTAATTAATCATACACTTAGATATCTTATATCGTATCGTAAATATATTATCGTAGATGTGTTATTGTTGTTATGTTTGCCGTGAGGTACCGGCAGAGTAAAATAGTACCTCCCTCTGAACCAGGTATCGTAAGAAAATCCCACCTTTCTTGGGGAAGCCTACGTCCAGCAGTTGACTTCTAATAGCTGTAATAGTAGTAGTAGTTATTTCATGAATGTTATTTATTTTAAACTGCTTGTCTAAATAAAAAAGAATAGATATTATAATTAGACAAACAACCTAACAAAGACATAGTTCTGATCCTAAAGTATCATAAAAACGAAGAAAGATGAGACTGAACCGTATTTTTTTATATTTGTAAAGTAGTTGACAGAACATTAATTATCGTCTTTAACAGGTCAATTATAGAAGAACGTCCACAGCTGAACATGGACTTCTCTACGAGATTTCTAATCTGTAAGCAGGAAGCAACCAGGTACAAAGCAATTTAAAATTTTGATTAGAGAAACTCTACCTCTTATTCAGAATAAAAATGTTTTGCAGTTGTTTTGATACAGTCATTTAGGCTGTCATCATTTCAGCCATTGGAAGTCCACTGTTGAATATAGACCTACATAAGATAGGGGGAATTTAGCCTATAATTGAGGCGCTGGGCAAGTGCGTTGGCAATCGCAGGGCGAAACTTTCGCAACGGGGATGCTGCTGCTCTGAGAATTTGAGCTACATAGTTTTGGAAAGGTATACTACCATCTGTCGGTTTTGGTACCTTAGTCGCCTCTACCTGGTGCATAGTGAGGTACTATTCTACTCTGCCGATACCGCACGGCATATCTGAGTTACACTTGACTTTAAAACTATTATAATACCAAGGTTCTCTCAAGTAGTTTGGTTCGAATACAATATTAGATAACGGTGTTAACCGACTCAAGTTTAAAGTTGTCATCAATCGGAGGGCGGGGGCATAGTTAGGGAAGTTCCGCGGGGAAATATTGGATCCGTGGGCTTCAGCCTTTAAGGACATCTGACCTTTGTGTCGGACGCCCTTCAAAGGCCCTAGCGATAGTTACAAGTGGAATGAGAACGGATTATGTTCAAGTGTAATTACGCAACACAACAAAACAAAACAGTAAACATTTTTCCAAGAGGTACCGGCAGAGTAGGATAGTACCTCCCTCTGTACCAGGTATCGTCAGACATACTTACATACTTATATACATATACATGCGACTAAGGTACCATAACCGCAGATGGCGGTATATCCTTCCGAGACAGTGTAGCTCAAATGCATGGGTAGCATCGTTGGGATCGGTAGCAGCACCCCCATCGTGAAAGCTGCTGGTTCGCTTGCCCGGTGCGGCATTTATAGGCAAAGTTACGATGATTAGATTGAAAATTAATAACATTTTTTTCTGTGCCATTATTGTCTTTCTCATCATTATCAAATCAGCCGAAGGATACCCTCCTCCTAGCCCTGTATATAGGCCTACTCGATTGATTTCCAATAGAACCAGATGTATGCGGCCTGCATCCAGTGCAATTATGAGTTTTTAATCAGATTTTATATCCACCTTTTATGGGTCCACGTATTTGGTCGCCCAACGCTGGGCTAATCAGTGTTATTGATCCTTTGCAAGAAAGAGAGCCCCAGCATTGACATGTCCATAGCCCATTGGAACATTTGGAGTTGGATAACTAGGCCGTTAGTGAGAGACGCGTTTAAAATTAAAATAAATTGTTATAGGAATTAAAATTAAAAAAAAACATGAACCATAAACAAGTAGCAATCCCATGCCATGATGCCGAAAGAGAGAGGAGGAAGATGTAAATGATAGAGTTGACGTGGTAATTGTCGAACAGAACGAAAATCGAAATCGAATCGTAAATCTACATCTAGATTCAAATAGGTAAACAAATTGTGTTATTTGAAATAAGGCTCTATACTTACACAGACAGTCAAGAAAAAAAATCATCAGTCGATGTTGATGACATGTCGGATGAGATGTTCCGCAAATTACCGAACGCTGCCTAGGCGAGTTGTAATTGACTTCTATCTAAAAGCTCACCTAGCTGGACTGTTAGCTCTCTACCGCACGACAAACTGTGTTTTAATGCAATTGATTGTAGTGGCTAAACATCTTGTTACAATTTAGGACCTTTAAAAGATACACCTAATTGGCAACTAAAGTATAAAGTAGTTCAAGGCTTGTTTCTATTTAGAGCAAGTATACTCCTTGAAGGGGTCTCGCAGACCGCAGGCGCGCGGTCGGCAGACCGCTTGCGTGTTTGCGCCCTTTTTGCTTCAAAGTTCTGGTCGGTACTAATGAGATGCTAACACATTGGCAGCACGCTTGTGAATGTGTCATAATAAAAAGCTATCGTATTTAGAAGGTAACCCGATATCGGATTTTTAAGTCTCTTTAGACGGTTTGAATAAAGATATGTTGTATAATGATATTTAATTTTTTTCGCGTCCAAAATTTTCAGTTCTGGGGATTTCAAAGGGTAGTCGAGAGTGGTAGAGTGAGCATTAGGTTTATCGACAAACCGGTAATCACAGTTTACGACTACTACCAGGTTGATCTGACTAGAAGGTCTCGTTGGTTGCAGGCCACATACAATCAGTACTATTATAAGTCTTGGAGATACTTACAGGCAGCAGTGATTACCATATAAATCTGATGGCACTGTGATATTTCTACCACATAAAAATTTGTGAAATTTTGTAGAACGCGCCTAACCTTGAACCTAGTAGACAATTTAGGATGAAAAAAAGTCTGTTTCAGTATTTAAGTAATAAAAATGTCTAAATCTCAATAAAGCACGTTCGAGTTATGTTTCATAACAATTAACTGTAAAATGCCGGCTGTTACTCCAACTAAACAGACTTTTCAAATGTATGGAATTAACCTGTCGAATGCCAGTTGACAGCGCTCGTAATGGCTGCTGTCGCTGTCAAGCCCCAGTACTCCTAATGCATTTCTTCACAGCTACTTATTGTCACGATTGCACTCCTTTACGATTCGTTAATGTATTTCGCTCGCAGATTTCAAGTCGCCAAGTAAAGCTGTTTATTTTTTACGACAGTTGTGTTTTAGATTATGGAAAGTTTAAATGAAAATGTGTGTTTTATGCTAATGACTTTTTGATTCTTCATTTTGTTTTTAGTACCACTCTCTGAGCCCGCCCTGGCTTTGCTTGGGTTTTAAAGCATATGTGGTATGTTACAAGAGCGCCCAGTAAGAGTCACATTTTACACAATTTATTCAGTAACAAATTATTATTTTTTATTAACTTGCTTTTATGTTAAAAATTGTTTTATTTGTTGAATGCATACAAATACGGCAAGGGGGTTTCATAATAATTATATAGTAATACAACAAAAAGACGTGTAGTGCCGTGAGGTACCGGCAGACTAGAATAGTATGCAGCCCATCCCCGCCCTGTGCATTTGAGCTGCACTATTTCGGATGGATATTCCGCACACCTGGTACAGGGGAGGGAGATATTATTCTACTCTGCTGGAACCTCACGGGATGGTAAGTAAACCGTCCATATGATCACTGCAGCCGTAGAATGTTCATTACCAGATATGAACTTCTCCAAGGAAGGGGAACTATTTTCAAGCAGGTGTCGTGAGATTCGCAAACCGTAACTTTGTGGCGGGGATGCTGCTGCCCATCCCCGTCCTGTTGCATTTAACTTACGCTGTCTCAGATGGATATACCTCACACGCTTCTTACGACATCTAGTTTACTCTTGTTACTTCTTACTACAGAGGCTTGTTATACTATTCTACTTTGCCGGTATTTAACTGTAGAATATTTTTTTCCGTTATTATGCCGGATGGATTTGGGCGGAGGCAGATGCAAATGTTCATAAAAAGGCCGTCATTTCTGCAGCTAAGCCATATTCCGGTGTAATGAGTAAAAGAGGCAGAACAATTGGGCAACGTAGTAAAGTCTTTAGTTGTGGGGTACCGGCAGAGTAGTGCTAGTACCTCCCCTGTACTAGGAATTTTAAGAGGAAACGATAGATGGTGGTTTGCACCAGTGTAGCTCAAATGCAATAAGCTGGGTATGTGCAGCAATACCACCGTTGCGACGCAACGCTTTGCGATTGCAACCACGCCGACCCAGCTAAAATCCCCCGTTCTTGGGGAGCCTCATATCTGTGCTGTGGACGTTCAATGGCAGCTGTGGTGATGATGAGACATAATATACATAAGTCATAATTTTTCCAACTTAATAAGTTTGTTGTTACCAGTAGAATATACCATACAACGGGCCTGATGGCGCAGATGGTAGTGATACTATCTTGTGCGCCAAAGGTCGTGGGTCCGATCCCACCCAGGACAATTATTTATATGATGATATTTGTGTTTGTATCTGGGTATTAAAATATGTATTCAAGTATTATGTTTGTAATTGCCCTGTAGATTAATGTCCGTAACACAAGTGCATTAATCTAGGAGTCAGGTATATGTGATAATATATGAGATGTTGTGTTAAATGTAGAATTGGAAATTGTAGAAAAAAATCAAAACAAATTGCTTTTAAATATATATTTTGACGAATAATGCACACACATATACAATTATCTATACATATATCTATTACTTGAGAGGATTATTTTGTTTAATAACAAAATAATCCTCTCAAGTAATAGATTCGAAAGTTGATGTTGCGAAGTTGACCTAAAAGGTAGTTCGGAGGAAAGTGATTCGGAGAAAATATTATAAAATAAATAAACACATATTGCGGTTTCAAATTCTATGGCGGACGATTGAGTCACGCGTGAACAATGATTGAGCGGAAGGAGAGTGATTGTGCAAAGCCTGCGCCGGCAATCTCGCTGTTCGGAGATTATACAAGGAAAGAAATGTACGGGGAACGTCTCTACTGTCACGAAATTGATGAAATACTTTTTATTCTTTCTAAATATAGAAATATAACTTTCCGCTCGCGACTTACTTATGGACTTCACCTTGCATAATGCCCCACGGGAACTTATCGTAATATTCAATCTATCAACATGCCCAATTTCATGATCAACCGTCTAATTAAAAAACCGTTTTGATAAATAAAAAAAGTGATTGTTCTATATCTAGATGATAAGAACTAAATTAAAAATCATGACGAACCCTTGGCGGGCTGCTAGTTCCAAATCACCCTTGTTATAGGCGCGGCAAGAAACGACTAAGGTACCGCAGTCAACCGATGGAGGTTTACTTGTCCGAGACCGCGTTGCTCAAATGAATAGGTCGGGAATGAAAAGCATTATTCCACCAAAAACATCTCGCAAATAACACGCTTGCCCAACGTGACAATAATGGGCAAAATACCTCCTTTCTTGGAGATGCCTATGTCCAGCAGTGGATTTCCAATAGCTGATATGATGATCCAGTGTCTTGTATGTGTATTTGTTTATTATTCCAGGAAGGTCAATAAATGTTTTTCTTTCTTTCTTTCTGCTTTCAGTTTGTATTAAGTACGTTGTGTACACACGTTCAATACTATGAAGATAATACTGCTGTTTACGGTTGGTCATGCAATTGGTCAAACAGATGGGACTGAACGTGTTTTTGTGTGTGAGAGTGTCATCGAGAGAAGTACGCTCGACCTAATTAATCAGGAGAGCTGGTCGCTGCCCGCGCCATCACAGAGGCCCTAATTATAATAAATTATTGTGCTGAATACTCGGAAGATGTAATGATTAAAGCAGTTCGCCAATACCAAATAAATATGTGCATCCATTGATTGCTTGTGTGTAAATCACCTTGCAATAGACAAGATATATATAACATATATTTTAATAATAATTACTCGTCGCTCCGTTTTGCTATGAAATGCGACAAACACACAAACACACACGTACACATTTCCATCGATAATATTGTTGTTATAGATTGCTGCGAACATGCGTTTATGGTAACTCTTCCACGGCAACATTACGGTACGAATGAGTCCGTACAGACGGATACATTGAATGTATCCGTAATAGATTCCGCCGAGCAGCCGGTAACTAGCGGCTCCGGTGGTCCGGACAAATCTGAGGGCACGCTATCTGCGCCTCGGTCTCTCTCCGTGCGCGTGTAATCGAGTTAGCACGGCGTGTAATCGTTAGTACGGAGAGCTCGAGACCAATCTCCTTAATAATTATAATGACGACTAAACTTGACTGGTTTCTCATTTGTACGTTCCATTTAAATATAATCTTGGATATTAATATATTTTCTATTGTACTATATCATCATATCAGCCATATCGGAAGTCCACTGCTGGACATAGGTCCCAAAAAAGGGGTTTCAGCCTATATAATTTCCGTGCTGGGCAAACGTGTTAGCAATCGCAGAGCGCAGTTTTGGCGATGGGGATGCTGCTGCCTATCCCCGCCCTTTGCATTCGAGCTACACTGTCTCGGATGGATATACCGCCATCTGTCGTTTACTTACTACAATTAGTGTTAATGCAATCTTGTCCATACTAGGTTAGACGTTTTGAGTTAAACTAGTGAAATAACAAGAAAAATTTATATGTAAGGTTACATGTTTATATATTTGGCGCATGGAGCGCGACGGGCCCGATGGCGCCATCGGGCCAGATGGTAGTGATACTGACTTGTGCATCAGGGGTCGTGGGTTCGATTCCCACCCAGAGCAAATATTTATATGATGATATTTGTGTTTCTTCTGTGTCTTGGTGTTAAATATATGTATTTGAGTAGTATATTTGTGATTCCTCTGTTGTCTGGCATTCCTAACACAAGTGCTTTAAGCGACTTACCACGGATTCAGGTCAATGTATGTGATGTTGTGGGAATTTATTATTATTAATATTTTATTAAATATCTTTATTTTTATACGAAATTACATGTCATTTACAATGAGGTATTTTCATAGTTTAAATGTAAACTATACAATTTGCCGGTACTCGACTATAAATACAATTTTAGCTTAAATATATTAATGTGTTTACACTCTGATGGTGTGAGGTAGCTTATTGAGTAGCTGTGCTCCCCCAAACAGCACAGTCTTCTTTCCTTGGTGAGTTCTAGGTGCCGATATTTGCACTTTATTTTGGTTCGGAGATTGTGGGGACGCCTTTATAAACACTCTTATATGGACAAATTTTTGTAACTATTTTACTAGGATGCGTGTATATATATTGAATTTATATAACTGAGAGAGAGTAGAGTAGTAGATATAATTTTTTTATATATGATTAGTTGGATGTGGAAGAGATATTTAAATTAGGTTTTAATGACATTGGGTATTAACCAAACAGGTTTTCAGTTTTGCTACAATTATATATACATTTATAAATATCTACTTGTATTATCTCACCCGACCTTCTAAACCCGAAACACAATCGCAAATTTGTGCGTATAGCCGACTCATTGAATACAAATGGGCCTTAATACTCGATAACAAATAACTGATAGTTGACTATATCGAATACATTACACTGATTTGGTTTATTTGGTTGAAAATTTTGCGGTTTGAACTAGGTAAATAGGTTTTGTCTGATACGAGACGTCACATCTGCCGTGAGCCATCCACTGTTGGACATAGGCAAGCAATTGACATAGCAAAGTCACTTCAAATAAGTCTAATTGAGTTAGCTCAACGACTGGACACGTGTGGGTTGTTTGTTGTCTTGTGTCATTCGGCAACTAAAAAGATAATCTTCTACCGATATATCTGTGATCAACGGTGCTGGTTCCACAGTTAATATATGATTTAATCACAAATTTTTATGTTATTAAACTGTATTGTGCAACTGTTTGTTGGTTCAAATAAAGATAAGTAAAAATACAGATATGCATTGGAAACATACTTATTAAATACAATTATCGAGTAAACTTAGGTTCATAATTTTGTCATCCATCCATCCATCCATCCATCCACCAGCGGAGTGGCGCATCCAAAATTTTGCTTTTTTCTATTTTACGAATATTTATGTATCTATGTACATTACTGTTTGTTTTTCTTCAAAAATATAAACGTTAATATTTTTTTCTTGATATGATACTGTAGACCGGCATGTGTTTGTAACTTATTTATACTTTAAACTCTGACGACATAATTTTGTGATATCATTTTCGCTTCCCATATTCAAATCGCAAAATTCAACTCAAACTTGGTTTCACAATTAATATATAATTTACTACTAGTTTTTATGTTAAAAAGCTGTATCTGTAGCTGTTTGTTGGTCAAAATAAAGAGAGAAAAAAGAAGGTTGTACGCAGCTTCCATGCAGCGCCATCTCGCGTTTTAAGTCAGATCGTCTGTCTACCTTCTGGTCCTAACACTGCGCTAGCAGTTTCGGGATTCTATTTCCAATACTTTAGGGATCAATGTGCTGTCGGTACTGCGTGCTAAGTGCCCTGCTCTTTGCCACTTCAACTTGCTAATTCGCTGGGCTGCGTCGGTAAGTTATATAGAAAAGCGTTGTTTAACAGGAAACTAATAAGCAAATATGAAAACGCCTTCCGACTATTTTTGTTGCGATAAGTTACTCTGTGAATACATTTCAAACTGTTAGCAGATATTTTTTTTATATTACTTAGTAGGCCAAAAAACCGGGCCAGATGGTGCAGGTGGTAGTGATCTTATCGGCCGGGGGTCGTGGGATCGATCGTGCGATTCCCACCTAAGACAAATATCTATATGATGATATTTGTGTTTGTCCTGTGTCTGGGTGTTAAAAATATGTATTTAAGTATTATATTTGTAACTCCACTGTCTCCAATGTCCATAACACATGTGCTTTAAGCGACTTATAATTAATTCAGGTCTATGTATGAGATGTTGTGTTGTGTGATCGTATATTATATATATACGATCCAGGTTATGGTAAGAGAAGACTATAGAAGACCATCGTATCATCAGAAAGATATGGTCACCATTTTCGGAACTTTGTGATCTAAGAATTTATGTCTCACTACACAGCACTTTCACTGCCTCTCTCATCATTCAGACCGGGACGCGAATAGGATAGTAAGTATCAATGTAGACGACCTCAGTAAGAGGACTATTTCTTCAGTTTGGGTACATCACTAAATCGCTGACTATTGAGATCCCGTCGGGGCATCGGGGTCATAAGTATTATGAATATAATACAATTCAGTACTTGATATTTCTGAATTAAAATTTTACTGTTTATTATTTTTGACGATTCGAAAGTGCTTGTAATGAATAGGCCTTCTTGAATAAAAAATATTCTAATTTGATCCTAACCGATAATACGTCTGGTATTTCTCACTTATACTAAAATAATCAGTAAAGAAAAATATAATTATTTATATTTGTTTCAATTTTGATGCGTATGACCGGATCTCACTATATGGCGCCTTCTTATAACGAGCCATGGTAGTATACATACTTTCTAACTGATTTAATAAATTCTTTAATTTTCTTTTTTGTTTAACGTATCTTTTAAAAACATCTATCAAAACCGCGTTTTAAAGCCATTAAAAGAGTAGTTTTGTTGTACTTTTGAAAATATCAGTATTGTACGTGGATGTCGCGTATAGACATCGTACGTTTTACCGACCCGCTCATCCAATTAGGTAGGTATATCCAATGAGGCTATTCAATCGATAATGCAGTATAAATAGGATGCTATGACCCGTACACTACCACCGTAGCTGGACCTGCTGATCCCCCCTCGAGCCTCACAACCTCGATGCAATAAAGGAAGTCTGTGGACACTGATGGGTCAGATTACGTTGGCCACAGCTAGCTCATCATATATTAAAGGTATACGTCATATAAGTGACACTTAAGTATTCATGGATCAAAGAACGTTTGTCTATTCCGAGCTATAGCACGTTTACAGCGGATATTTCTGTACTTGTCATTTACTAGTAAGAGTTCCAATAATAGCGATGACTTGCACGTCTATTATGTGTGTAACCGCCCGCCATAACTTCGTCCAGGTATTATCACGTTGGTGACGTCATCGAGCAACTTTCAATAATAATAATAAATCCCTACAACATCTCATACATTGACCTGACTCCGAAGTAAGTCGCTTGAAGCACGCGTGTTACGGACGCCAGACAACTGAAGAATCACAAATATAATACTTAAATACATATTTTCAACACGCAGATACAGTACAAATATAAATATCATATAAATATTGGTCTTGGGTGGGGATAAAACCCACGACCTTTAACGTAAAAGATAGGATCACTACCATCTGCGCCATCGGGCCAATGAAAAGATAGTTAAAATATTCGACCAATTAAAAACTGTCTAGTATTATTATGGACTGTGAACTACCGAGTTCAAGTGATTGCTAGAGGATGGCGTGTCTCCAGGGATCTGTTTTTCATCCACTTCCATATCGGAGGATTGCAGAAATTTCAATTGTCTATTTTCAAATTCGACTTTTGTCTAAGTCTGAACCTAGATCGTTTGGAGTCAAAGTTCAACTATAGTTAACCCCGAGGGAGCTCTTTTGTGCTTGCATCCCCTTTCAGAATGGAAAGTCAGTCTAATTCAGATTTCATATTATAGGTATACTTTCTTTTTCACTTGGGTTTGGACACGATAGCAAATTTAAAAATAATTATAACTACCAAACCTTAATGTACAAGGACTCATATAGTATTTCGAATATTTTATTTTTATTAGATGAGTTATAGTAAATCCTTTACACAATAGAGAAATATTGTACGCTGGTTTTTACATAAAAACTATGGAAGTTAAAGACACACTTTGGATGCTGCTAAGAAAGAAAATCAACTCGAATATTTACAAGCATTTAAATACAGTATTATCTAGAAATATTTGCAAAAAAGGTGACATCAATAAGATCACTTTGATGTCTATGTAATCAAAGCTGTCGTGCTCATCTGCGTTCATTTCTATTTCGCTTATCTTCTTTGTACTAATACGCGAAAAATGTGTACCCTTATAAGAAAATACACAAGTGGATGAATGTGAAATATGACACGACTTAAATATAAGCTATTTTTTTTTATAGAAAATGCACATGAAATTCATTAAATTTATTAAATGACCATTTATATTTCATACATAAATTGTCAATCTAATGTCGAGCAAATAAAAATATAAATAATTAGTAAGATTTACTTAACTATGGTCGAAATTTGGACCACCGGGCAACCACTATTCTGCTTATATAGATAAATAATTGTGAAAAAATATGTTTAACCAATTTTAATTTTGAATTTGTTTTGTTACTACTAAATGCTATGAGCATTTTTATGTTTTTGGTATATTCGATATATGTTTCCCTATTTCAAGCATTATACCACGCAATATTGAATATTACATTTAAAATAGGAAACGTGTATGTCAAAACCATTGTGATGTCTGTCAGTCGCACGCACCGACGTTCTGGCCATAAAAAATTACCACCAAACCACCCTTAATATAGAAATAAGGCGCAGTTTTTATAGGCCTCAGACAATGGCTTTGGATAGCAGGCTTTTTGCCAGAAGTTAGTGGTAAAACATAATAGACGTTCAAGGGAATGGAAATTCTTGAGGCTAAGTTTGGTTTGAAGATTATAACTTGGACTACTTTGGGCTTCTCATTTGTTAATCTTTTATACAAATCTACCAGTAAGGATATTACGGTTTATTTTAAACTTACATTAGACTTTATTTATTATCATAGAGTATTTTCTCAAAACGAATTGCCTTTGTGCTTTGTTAGAATTTCCGATCAAAGAAGGTAAAACCGTTAAACTAAGACAGTTATTATTTAATTTTTGTTATTCTTTCAAAAAAATTATAAAATATTTCAGACTCCCTCCAACACCTAGCATTGGAGTAATTTTTACGAAAAAATCGTACTAACCTATTTAGCAAAAGTATCTTTTTATCTTATTTTTCAGAAACCTAACCAAGACTCAACCCTAGTTGTTAAAGAAAAATTTAATTGTTAAATGGTTATCTAAATACATTTTTGGTAATCTTGAGTGAAGAGATGAGGTATTAGTGCAGGGGAGATAGTCGTATCCGTCACCAGCTTCTTGTAATGCCAGCACATACTTTTAACGATACTTACCTGGGAGTCAGATCAATGTATAAGATGTCGTAAGTATTAAACGTGTCTAAACAAGTTTAAAAGTTGCGTTGCGCAGGAAGTACCGCGTAGTAGATTATATTCATGACTAGCAGCACCCCGTGGTTCCGCGTACTTTGCACCCCAATTTTAACCCCTTAAATGAGATTTTCAATGAAGAACCTTTATACTGAATATCATTGGAATAACTTCAACAACAGCACAGTTTAATATTAACTTTGCGCCCCCGGTTTACGTCTTTACAAGATGGATTTTAAGTCTTTTTTAGTGCTTCCCTATATAATAAAGTGAATACCTGTGCAAAGCCCTGCGTTGATATGTCAGTCACTTGGGTTTGTATTAATTTAACTACATAATATAGTGATCATAGAGTGGTTGTAAATCTCTCCCTTGATGTAACCCTCTCTGGTTCCGAGAATCTTACCATTTTATTTTCTAATGATATTTTTTTAATTAAGTAGAATTTTCGTCTGGTGACGGCAATACATTTAATATTATTTTTGATTGTTATTGACATGATAATAGGTCGATAAGATATCGATGTGGTGTAAAATATGGTGTTGCGAGAACAAAAGATAAATAAATGCCAAGATAGTTTGGACATGTAGAAAGGATGGATGAATGTACAATGACTGCACAAATATATAGAGCGAAAGTGAATGGAAGAATTGGTAAAGGACAACCGAGGCGAACATATGTTAACCAGGTAGAAGAAGTACTAAAGAAGGGCCAGGCCAGAAGTACGAAAAATAAACGAGCATGTATAAAAGGAGTATTGCGAGTAAGAGAAGCATCAGAGATATGCAAAGATCGTAGCAATTGGAGATCCATAGTCTCTGCTTACCGCGGTGGGACACAGGGGTGATGTATGTATGTATGTTATTGACAATTTAATTGAACCCTGTCCAAATAAAGACTATTTATGGCGTGTTCGAGTTGCTTCCTGAACTTCAAATTATAATACATTAAAGTAGGACGAGTGTTTGAACACCCACTCACGGTAATTCCTCGAAAGGGCCGACACTAACTTGTTAGAGGTGTTAATTACTTACCAGGGTTAAGTTTGGTGTAACGGAACAAAGCGGTCCGTATTAACATACCCGGGGTTTTGGTGAACTGCTTGCAATATCAATCTACTGCTAGATATTTTTGAGGGCTTTAATAAAAAAGATAATTAATACCGACAACATTGATCTGAGTCGGTGGTAAGTAGCTTATAGCACGTGTGTAACGGGCGTCAGACAACAGAGGAATCACAAATACACTTCTTAAATACACGTATTTAACATCCAGGCACAGAACAAACACAAATGTCATCATATAAATATTTGCTCTGGATGGGAATCGAACCCACGACCCTTGGCGCATCCCCGTCAGGTTTAATTATAATGATCGATTCACACAACATCTTATATGGGAACTCAGATTTAAGTTGATTTAAAATACTTGTGCTACAAAAAACAATTTTCTTAACAATATTGGTGCGAAGTATATACAGCGAATAATGGTACGGAAGGGGGCATCGAAACTTGCTGAAGAAGACCTATCGACGACTGAATGCGCCATCGGCTCCAGCAATAATATTATTTAATTTTTAGTTCGTTTTTAACATTTCGCTGTTAATATTTTCTAGTCAATTGCGATTAAGCGATCAATCACACCTTTCTGGCATGGCTGGTTAAGCAATGCCTTGACCAATCATAACCTTCTTTATTACAAAATTAATTCAAAGGTTGTATTCTATACGTATAATCATTATCATCATCATACCAGCCTTAGGATATTTGCTGCTGGACACAGACCTTTCCCAGAAAGAAGATGCCAATAATTATAGCACTGGGCAAGCGTGTTGACAAGCGCAGACAGCAGCTTTCACGACGGAGATGCTGCTGCCCATCCCCATCCTGTGCATTTGAGCTGCACTATTTCGGATCGTTATACCACCATCTGTCGGATCTGGTACCTTAGTCGCCTATTACAACACCTGGTGTAGTGGGAGGTACTATTCTACTCTGCCGGTAGCTCACGGCAAATGCGTATGGTATATTAGACTTAATGGTATTTTGACTGGATTTTGTATTAGATGTATGCAAGCACACACTTGTACATTTAGGGTTTCTACATTTTAATTTTGCTGAATCTATATATAATTATACATTTATGCACGAAACTCTCTACTTCTCGTCGTACTCTTGAGGAGAAGAGCGTGTTTTTTGAAGATTTATGTTTTAAAGAAGAAAACACTGTTGAAATACTCTAAAAGACAAAAATCCTCAACAAATAAGTCAATCGCTTTCTAGTAATCCCTACGATGGATTTCTACTTAGCTGTAGCAGACGAGCCACTCGCCTTTGAAATAAGCTGTTGCAGTTGCCGTTCGGAGACCGTCTCTTGCTTGCGTTTACTTTATCATTTACAGAGTTACGAATAGGAGAATCAAGTATGTGAAAAGTGCAAGATTGTCAACATTGAAGCTAATTTCTAGAGCAACAGTGTCTGCGCAAACCGGTGGCAAGAATTTGTATGATTTTTATAATTGAAATGTAAATTTCTAATGCTATAATCTACCCTCACCCTATTTATTATTTAGCGTATTTGGGGTACGCTATTTGAGGTGGATTTAGCGCCATCCGTTGGTTTCAGTAGGTAGCCTCTTACGACACCTGGTACAGAAAGATGGGGGTACTGTTCTACTCTTTCGGTGCCTCGTGTCCCCTAAAAATCTAATTTCAATGCTATAGGTGTTTAATGCATGTATTTATTGTATAACTCTGTTGTTTCATGTCCTTAAAACAAGTGCATTAAACGATTCGTCTCGAATTTAAGTAATGTATCAAATGTTGTGTGAATTCATTTATTTTCAATCGCTGTAACATCTCGCCTTTTTGTATCATAATAATATCCCAAAGAGAATATATGTAAATTTAAATCAATCAAGTTTAAATTAGGAGAATGATTTATACGGCCTAATCGGCTTTCGCTTATCTTAATATAACATCTAATCATTAAAAAAAACAATTATTAAAAGAAAAACTACATTTTAACTGCCTTTACATACTCAAATAAATAATAAACATTATGTCTAAACTGGGCCGCAGCGCTCGGTGGCGGGCGGGTGGCTCGTCTGCGGCGGTGAGCGGTTACTATAAAATATTTATGAACGGGGAAAACAGCAGATGGCGCGCCGTGAGCGAAAACAAATACGTGATCAATACGGCGGGATATTCCATACCAATGGTGTAGATTATAATATAATCTACTATCACTACTAGAACTATGTATTAATATAATCATTATATTAATACATAGTTCTAGTAGTGGTACCTGTGCAAATGTTTACTTGCTCTGCATTTTATTGGTTTATTTTTAAGATTATTTGAGTTTAACTAGAGTTTTGTTGACTGATCTAATTACTTACACTTCTTTTCTATACGTTGAGATTGAATTAATATTTAAGTCTAAAAATTTTAATTTTCAATTTTTTACTAGTCGTACGTTCTTTGTAGCTTTTATCAATTTTCTGACTTTGGGTGCCGTTGAGAATTATTTCTAATAGAACAATGCTGTAAGCTGAAATACTCAATACTTGCTATTGTATGCGGCTTCGTTTGCGTACGTCTGTATAGTTACGCAATCTTTGTTATGACCAGCACTAGTATATCAATAAATAGTAAACTGAGTTTTAAAAACATATACTTTTTCAGGTTTACAACTTTAATAGTTTCAACAAAAATCGTTTATGAGTAAAATATTCGTTCAAGGCCTTTTGTCTTTTGTATTTGAGTAGTTAAACAATAGCAAATAAGGATACTAGGACAGTAATGAAACTAATTAATATGTAAGAGGTGTTTGCGCGTGTGGGCCAAATCAGTCAGCAATTAAACCCTTAATTACGAACGCTTCCGTCGTCGGTGGCCTTCAGGGGACCGCACGCTATTTTTAGAGATTTCGCCTTATGTCCCGGCCCACTGGTTTCAACTATCCAGTTTAAGACTTGGTTGGATTATGAATGTGAGCATTTTGTGTGCTGGATAATACAAACGGACGAGGATTCCACGTGATCGAAATTTATCATCGCTGCTCTTGGCACTTTTTATATTTGTAATATACGATTTCGGAAAATAGTCAGAGGAAATTAAGAGCCTTTGGTTGAAAGTTGAGAGTTAATCAGCATTATGTTTTGGAATAATGAATTAATCGTTATTATCATCATAGCAGTCACTAAACGTCATTTGCACAGAGGCATCGTCAAGAAAGGGGGAATTTGCCATGTGCTGGCAATCGCAGAGCGTCCTCTGTTCTATTTGAACTCCGCTGCTTTTTTTTAAATATAATAATAAATTCCCACAACATCTCATACATTGACCTGACTCCGCGGTAAGTCGCTTAAAGCACTTGTGTTACGGACGCCAGACAACAGAGGAATCACAAATATTAAATACATATATTTTACACCCATACACAGAGCAAACACAAATATCATCATATAAATATTTGCTCTGGGTGGGAATCGAATCCACGACCCCTGGTGCACAAGACAGGATCACTACCATCTGCGCCATCGGGCCCGTCGCTTTAGATGGATATACTGTCGGTGCGAATGGAGACTACGTACCGGCAAGCGCAGCGTAGGGCATCCACCCGCAAGATGGACTGACGATCTGACTAAAACCGCAGGATCACGGTGGACACAGGCCACACACAACAGGTCTTATTGGAGATTACTTGGGGAGGCCTATGTCCAGCAGTGGACGTCTTATGGCTGATATGATGATAATGACTGTCGGTTCCAGCACCTTAGTCTTATCTTACCTAGTACTGTGAGAGCTACTTTTCTTTTCTGCCAGTACCCCAAGGCATTACATAGTGGCGTAGCCGAGTCCAAGCCGCGTCCAACCCGCACCCTTTCTCGCTGGAATGCTCTAATGCCTCGCTAATTGCTGAACCGAGTGACTCGATTAGTAATCGATACGGATTTTACTGAGGAATTAATTAAATCGATTGTCACTCCGGCCGCAAATGAGTCTGTAATCTAGTCAGACATCTTTTGGGGATTATGGCATAGTTGATAGTGTTAAGGATAGAGGATAATTGACGGCGTTTGGGGTCGCTACTGGGAAACTGATTTGGGGATTATTCGGGTGTATGATTTATACAATTTCATAGGGTTATTACTTTAATATAATCGAAAATGTACCCGATCACTTCTCACAATATAAGACTTCTCTTCAACGCTTTAGACTGATCGGGGTTACTTTTCAAAATGGAAACGCAAAAGAACTGCAAAGTTGTTTAAAACGTATTTGTAGATTATTAATCATATACGTAGATATTTACTCATACTTACTAAATATAATAATTGCAAATGTAATTTTTTTTGTATATCTGTCTATTGCGCTTTCACGCCAAAACTACAGAACTCATTTATATGACTTTTGATACGCCGGCAGTCTAAAGCCTGAGAAAGGACATAGGCAACTTTACATTGTGAACAAAAGTTTGTATCTAAGGGGTTGAGGAGGGATGAAAAGTAGTAGAAAAGTATCGTCATTTTTAGAGCTAGAAGCTTTCAACTTATTATATAGGCTATTGATAAGATAAAAATAATTAAAACATTCAAGTTTTTCCACTTATTTTATGACTTACCGCAAGACCAGTCACAACCTGGTGCGTATATAATCGTTAACAAGCGTCAACGCTTACCTGTGGACATAACAAACATAATATTACTAAACTGTAGGAAGCATGTTTGTCTGGCTCGACAACGTATTCGGTAGTGTCCCGTCTCATGCGCATGCTTAGGGTCGTGGCTTCGATGCCTACCTATAATTAAACACACATATATATATAATTTATAAATAGAAGCGGGCTGAATGACTGACATATCAACGCAGGGCTTAAACTTTAAGAGTTGGAAACTTGAAATTTTGTAGAGGTTCTTCATATAACGTAGGGAAGCAGTGATTTTTTCAAAGTTACTTTGCCGTTTTTTAAAGTTTTTTTTTTAAATAAAATTCAGTATGAAAGTTCTTAAATGAAAGTCATAAACACAAAAGGTGTGCAAAGGAAGTATGAAAGTTCTACAACTTAAAGCGGGTGAAACCGCGGCGCGTTGTTAGTCACCAACATTGATATAATGTTGGTCCTGGCTGGTATCGACCTCACGACTCTACCACATAAGATCGAGGAAGAGAAGTGCTTAAAACCATTTATTTTATAAAAAACATGCTTAAAATACATTTAGCGCGTTCATCATCAGCATCATCATCATTACAGACATTGGATATCCACTGCTGGACACAGCCATCCCGAAGAAAGAGGGTATTGCCCATAATTGCCGCACAGGGCAAGCGTGTTGCAATCGCAAAGCGCAGTTTTCGCAACGGGGATGCTGCTGCTATCCCCGCTCTGTGCATTTGACACTGTTTTAGATGGATATAACGCCATCAGTCGGTCTGGTGCATTGCGACACTGGACAGAAGGACGTACAATTCTACTCTACCGGCTAATTAAAATAACCATTAAACACACAACTGTTTAAATGAAACGTTAACACACTTGAAAAAGTAAACATTATATGTCTCTTGAATGTCAAGCAAATGATAAATGAGTTTAAACTAAATTTAATCACCTTCTTGTCTTAAGGTAGACCTCACACAAGGGGTCGCCTGCATTGGTACTTCACTCTCACCTATTTCTACCGCTAAATTGCAGCGAGTGTTTGCATTGCTGTGTCCCGGTATGAAGGTCGAGAGAGACAGTCAATATACTGGGTAATGTGGCATAATATCCTCAAGTTGCAAGGTGATATTACGAGCGTTTATAGGCAATGACGCTTTCTTTCACTCTATGCTTGTTTGTAGACCTCGTTTAGTAAAAAGTATAACTTTTCCCATACATTCGCCTAGTCACCATTCTCGGAACCAAACAGTAGTTGAAGTCTTGGAGGACCAAGTCTTCAACTATCGTCAATACAAATCGCAACTCAGAAGTGATAGGTCACGACCATCTAAGTACAATCGTTTATCGGTCATTAAGTAGAAAGGTCAGGAGTTTCCGAGAATGCACGTCACGGCGGGCGTGCATGTGGGACCGCGCCGCCGATCGATCGCGATACATTATTCAAGTGATAGGAGGCAATCGCGAAATGTCTCGAGGCCTGTCTTGTTGTCACTGACAAAAAATTGCTCTCGGAAAACGAATGCAGAAAAGAAAATGGAGCAGAGATCTGTAGGGACCGGGACTAATTCGTTTTCGCTGAACATTAATTTTAACACTAGCAGCGTTTCACGGTTATACCCGCTTAACTCCCTTAATCATGTGAGTATGGAAGTATTGTATAGCAGTAAACAATATCAGTTTGTAACATAAGTTACAAACTGATATTGTTTTATTATATTGATAATAAAGTATTTGAAATTAACTAAGCAATTTTTAAGGTTATTCGTTACAAACGTACAAGAACACAAATGTTTCTTACCTAGAGATGTAATATAGTCTATGTTTCAGAAGATGCTGTTTTATAATGGTGAAAAATTTTTCGTAATTAATTTTCGAGTTAAATCGTAAAAAAGCAAGCAAATGAATGACTGAAGAAACATACAAATCAACCTCTTTCTATCATGTCTATCATAGACTAGCAAAACTTTTCGTAATTTTGCGTCCCGCGGGAGTTGTCTGAGATCTAGTCTACGTCTTTTCTATGATGCTTGAGTCATATTATCATGTTATTTTTTTGGAGGGAAATGAGCCAACAACAAGTTACTTCATGGTAAGTAATCAATATAGTCGCTTACGGTCACCTGCAACACCAAAGGAATCATTCGTTCATCAAACATTACCGACCGTTAAGAAGAGAATAGATATTGCTCTTGAAGGTCTCGAAGTCGTAATGATGTGGGGATACCGACGCAGCCAGTTTATTGACGAACGATGGCGCAGACGCTAGTAGAAGATAGTTTTGTGCGCCAAAGGTGAAATATCATAATAAAAATGAAAGATCATTAGAACAAACATAAATATCAACCAAAATTATATTTGTTCTGTGTCTGGGCGTTAAGTATATGTATTTAAGTAGCACATTTGTGATTCCTTTATTGTCTGATGTCCGTAACACAAGTGCTTTAAGCGACTTATTACGGAATCAGGTCAATGTATGATAGGTAGAAATTTATTTTAGAAATTTATGACGCTGACGTCGAGCGTCTACCGCTGGACCCAGGCTTCCCCAAGAATAGGAGAGTTTTGCCTATATTTGCCGTTGTAAAAGCAAAGTGGCATAGACCGTAGTTTCAGATGGGAATGTTGCTGCCCATCCCTGCAAAACATATTCTGTTTCGGTTGGATATACTGCTATCTGCCACTTCGGTACCTTAGTCGCGCCTTCGACACCAGGTATATTCAAGGGGAGGTAATATTAAACTCTGCCGGTACTGAATTATATACTTTCAACAAATTTAGATTACTAGTTAAACAATGAAAGCGTTACGTAGACAGACGTAAGAAGTTATAAAACTCATCTCGAAAGACTGGACTGGACGCTTGAACGCTATAGCTCGTAAGATTATTATGAAGAAATTAGACTGTGTACTTCCCGTTATTTTAATTATAATAGAATAAAAAGAAAATATTTGTAATCAACATATTTTTGCCGGACCTGCAGCGGCAGAAACAAGTGGAAGCTACTATGAAGGTAAATTCAAACATCTCATACATTGGACGCCGTGGTAAGTAACTTAAAGCACTTGTGTTACGGACATCAGACAATAGAGGAATTACAAATATAATACTTAAATACATTTTTAACACCGATACACCGAACAAACACAAATATCATGATACATCATCCATGAACCTTGGCTTATAAAACAGGGTCACTAATATCTGCGCCATCGAGCCCGTCATAATAGTAACTTTGGAATTTCTTTGGGAATGAGTTCTACTACGAGGCACATTTTTGTGAGTTAGAACCCACCCAGCACGTTACGCATTGCCACCACCAGTGATGCCGCGGTCATTTGTCAGTCACGGCGCTATGCATACATTAGTTAACAACAAACAAACAAACAAACACCTTGTCCTTGGAGACACACAAAGAATTTCGGTGGAACAACAGTAGATTTGCATTACAAATGTCACAGTACAAATTTATGTCCAGAAACGCGTCAGTGTCGAAGGTTTGTATGGGTTCACACTTGTGTAAATATGTTTAATTCTCGTTGTCGACTGGTTATAAGTTAATGGAGGAGAAGACGCTGCCAGTCGTGTACACCACAGTTTTGGGGAAACGGTGCCGTTGCTTCGCTGTGTATTGAAATTATAAATTTTATTGTAAAACAATGTAAGTGTTATAAAAATCTATTTTAAACCTTTCTCCCTGGTCTAAATGTACAGCAAGTACATGTAGGCGGGCCCGATGGCACATATCGTAGTGATCATATCTTGTGCGCCAAAGGTCGTGGGTTCGATTCCCACCCAGAGCTCATTTTTATATGATGATATTTGTGTTTGTTTTTTGTATGGGTGTTAAATATACATGATTGCTCCGTTTTCGCCGAACGCGACAGCGACTTACCACGGCGTCAGTCATTAAGTCATTGTTATGTAAGTGCATACATTTTCAGATAATATCATACAAATCAGTTTTTCACAAAAATATGTAATATATTTCTTAAAACCACTCAAAATTTGAAACACGATACCTTTATTTTTATTGACTGATCAAGTACATAAATATATATCGCAAAATTCTTGAAATGATTCAATGGGGTTTTGAAAATCTAGGAAAATAAAACTTATTTAAATAACTTATATAAATAACTTAATTTAGATGTTGAAATTGTCCATCAATATAAATAATACAGTATTTTTGTTTGGGGATTCCATTATGTTGCGGAAACCGTTTTCATTATATTGATATTATGAATGTGAATAAAACGTGTCAAAAATGTTATGTGAAATGTGATTCTTATTTACACAAGCTCAAATCTGTTTCGCTCTTTGTAATAAACCGCAGTTTAATCCACTCGTTTGATAATAAATAGACTTTATTGATGAAACAGTAGGTTTATCAAGAGTAGTTAAAGCGTGAATGTTACAAATTATTGTCAAATAAATTGCAGATTCTAAGCCAAATTGTTTATAAGTTTGCTTATAAAATTGTTGAATATTTAAGTTGCCTGCAAATTGCCACAATAAATAAGAACGCAGGTTTAACAATTTTACTCGGGGGTTGGTGGTGCGGGGGAGGCATCGCTGAATGGTGATACCCAAGAGTTTTGTTTGAGTTGCTATTTACAGCCTTCCAGCCACTAGTGACGGAGTATCAGTTGAGATTGCTACCTTATTTTTTCCGTACAAAATGCCGTTAATTAAGTTTCTTGTTAATTTAACTGGGTTTGCTTATAAATACCTATAAAAAATTTAGAAACTATTTTTAAACTATATACTATAGTTTTCTAAATCATATATTTTTGTTGCTGATAGTTGTAAATAATAGAAATCTCTCTTTATTTTAAAAATCCTTTCTTAGAACACAATTTCAAGTTTTCAACCCCTTTTAGTTTAAAGTCTGCGTTGCTTTGTCAGTCAGCCAATTAGCTTCTCCTTTGTTACATATAGAAAATTAAAAAAAAACGAAAAAGTTTTGAGCTTCCTTCATATTGATCTTGTATTAACTATATTATTCATTGTATATGCAATATTTGTATAATATATATTTCTGGTTGCTAAAACACGAAATAAATACCCGATTTATTTTTTACGGTGGCTATCGCTGTAATATATCAATTTATCTTTGAGATAATATTTACTAGCAATAAATCACAAGACTGCCTGAAGTCTGATACAAGTTGATCTTTAATTAAAAATTTAACATTTTCTATTCTGAAAACCTGAACAGCTAACATTTTATTTATGTATCTATAATTGTCTATCAGGGCGCGAACTTCGAGGATGGCCATTTGGGGGTTGTACTCTGTGATCCTCGCACAAGGTATGTTCCATTTGAGTTTACTACCTAGGGGCGGTTCGAGTATTTATTCAACTAAAACAGGAGGTCAGTATTTGAGGGGCGAGGGAGGCGGGGAAATTACTGAGTGCAAGTCCCGCGGTCGGCGACGCGTTAGTGATACCTTTGTGATATTGCGAGCGTTTATAGGCTGCAGTAACGCTTACTATCACGCGGACTGTATGCTAGTTTGTCTACCTGATGTAATAAAAACAAATATAAAACTAGATCTAGACCTGGTGATCTTTATATTATATTTATACATTAGTGTCAAATAAGGTTAAAACACAATACAAAATATATATCTAAGTTAATCAGATTAAAGCTTTTTGAAATATTACATTACATATTTGTCTTTTTGTGGCGCGTTATATTTACGTTCTTTAACACTTTCTATTATTTCTCTGACAGATCTGTTATTTATTCCAACAATACAGACCAAAAAGATCGGGCCCCATATCTTTTACAGCGACAAAACCGACATAACTATAAATATTTAACAACCAAACCTTTTTTTATTTATAAAAAACACAAAAGACTTCAAATGTTTCACAGCTATGAACGGTTTGTATCGGAAAAATTATATTGTCGTTTTTAGTAAATATTTTCCTTTACGGATTATATACGTTTCTGTATCGATTAAACTTTCCTGAACTGAATGCTTTATTCCTAGAAAGCCCCAACCGGTGACGGATCGACTGACATATCAACGCAAAGCTGTAAGGGTTAGAAACTTCACATTTTGCACATGATATTATTTTATAGCAAAGAGGAGTACTAAGAAAGGATTTTTGAAAATTCAGCCCCTGAAATTGTAAAACGGGGTTGCAAAGTTAATATGGAACTTTGTTGACATTGAAGTTATTCGAATGAAATTCTTTGTAAAGATTCTTTATTGTAAGTCAAGAAACAGGTGTAAAATATTTTTTCCAAAATCGAGTTCTAGAGATTAAGTTTTACAGTTTAAAGCGAGTGAAACCGTAAGGCATTGATAGTAAATATAAATTAAGTATTATGTTTGTATAGTCCTGTTGTCTGATGTCCGTAACACAAGTGCTTCAAGCAGCTTACGTTGGATTCAAGTCAATGTGTACGACGGCGTATTCTAGAGAAGTTGTCATAAATCTTTGACTTTTTTATTGCAGGAGTAGCTTTATATCGATCGTCACTTGCCTCAGGTCGTTTAATGTTGTAGCTTTTTAATTCCTATTTGTAAATGGAAAGGATCCCGTCTTGTCGTATTTGTGTTGGGTGAAAAGCGGCCTGGTCATTTCGCATGTCGCATTTAATTTAATTGTTTGGTCGAACGTATAAACCGTTATCGGATTTAAAATTACAAAAACTGTTGACATTTCTCGGTCGACCGAGAAAGGGATTCCGGATTATTTTTTATTTACACACGGTGTCAGAAAATTCTCGAATATATTGTTGAAAATGTACAAGCAGTTTATAAAAATAAGTTCATTAATAAATTATTCGTAAAGCACAGCTTCCTGACGGGAATGCCGCTGACCATCTCCATCCTGAGGTATCAGCCGTGAGGTACCAGCAGAGCAGAATAGTACTTCCCCTTTTTCCGGTGTCGCAAGAGGCGACTATGGGGTCGAAACCGACAAATGGTGGTATATCCATCCACAACAGTGTATCTCAAGTATACAGGGCGGGGATGGGCAGCAGCATCCCCGTGGTGAAAGCTTCACGGCAATTATTCGCTAAATTCACCCTTTCCAGGGGAGAACTATGTCCAGCTATGGTCTTCCAATGGCTGTTATGATGATGATCTCAATCCTACTGCATTTGAGGTACACTGCTTCGTTTGGTTACACCGCCATCTGTCGGTTTCGGTAACTCTGTCGCCTCTTACGACGTGTGTTACAAGAAGTCACTACTACCAAGACATGAAAATATTTGTGCTTATAAAAAAAGTACCTTACATTTGAACGTCTCCTTGAGTTCTGCACTGTCACTGCTATACTTCTGCGAAACGGCATGATCGATTCTTATAAAACTTTATAAGTATTTTCTGTGGGTTTGAGAATTGGCTATTATTTATTTTTCATACCACGAAGTGATAAGGGTTGGATAACCATAACATTATTTATTTTTTTATAATGTGGCATTAAAAAATGGATACAACCCTAAATTATCACCCTTCTGTCATCAACCCCTATTTGAATAATTGTTTTAGTAAACATTTTATATCATTTATATAGATAAACAAAGTTTGTCGGGACAGCTAGTTATGTGTAATATTAAAGAATTTATTTGTCGACATGTCCTAGAAATATTGTAATTTCCAACAATGATGCCTATGTCTTGTAATTTCCAATGAAATACTTGTGCGACGTAAATAAAAGAAGACGTAGACCGTATTTAATGTTCTGAGAGAGACCATATGTGGTTTAAATAATAGATCATGCAGCAAGGGATAATACATTGTAATTGGACACCGGTGCAGAAAAATACACACTAGCGTCGCCATGTCACTCTCACAACCAAGCGGTAGCTCGTAATGGCGGAAGTTTAACGATGGGGCGGTGGAAAATCATCAATTTTCTTCATCATTACAGTCCATACATTGGAAGTCCATTGTTAGACATAGGCCTCCCCAAGAAAAGGGGAACCCATAAATGCCGCGCTGGGCAATTGTGTTGACAATCGCAGAGCGCAGCTTTTCTTAGGCGTACAAGTTGAATCACTACCATCTGCGCCTTCGGTCCCATCTTGTCATGACGGAACGACTAAACAGTTCTGTTTTCGATTGGGCACATAAATGATTGATAGATAAATGCACAATAGATAAAGTAACACATAGGCTACATTATCCCATAAACATGCTTCCCTAGAATAAGCTCGAATCTCAATTCTGGATTTATTATTTTTCCCTGTGGAATCGGTGTGACTTCACACAGCTTGTATATGTGTGATACTGTCAGGGGTGATATAGATGTTTTCTATGAATTATAAGTGTTCCTCACGGAAACGATAATGTCTCTAGGACAATGTCGCGAGTGGGATGGTTTCAAAATTCACAAAACATCTCATGCGTTGACCTGACACCGGGATAATTAGCGTTAAGTACTTGTGTTACGGATATCAGACTACGGAGATGTTACACGTACAATATACATATTCTACATTAAGACATAACAGAGACAAATGTTAATGAGATGAATATTAGTCTTGCATTCCCGTCCAAATGTTATGTCACCGTTGTAATTCCGTAAGGTCATCAAAGTCATAGCGGTTATGAGGTTTAGAGGTAACTATTTCTTTTCTCTAAAATATTGTTTTATTCATTTTAAGATCTAAGACCACGTATATGAAGTCCGACATAAGTAGAGTACGTAGTATGTTTGTCTATGGTCAGTTTAACGTAGACCTCACCAAGTTAAAGGTATTATCGTAATTTAGCAAAAGGCATACGGATTATGAAGTTATGTTGTTTTGATTGAGTCAAAACTGTCAGATTTCAAACTATCGGTCCCTAGAACTACTAAACTGTCCCGGATTAAGCACCCTTACCCCCCCCCCCCCCCCACCCCCCCCCCCCACATCCCCCCCCCCCCCCCCCCCCCCCCCCCGCCCCGCCCCGTCCGGGCATAATTTGGGATAACAACTCTTTATTTGGGCCCGCTGACCGCTGGCAATTTATGCACGGAACTATAGGATCACTTAAATATGTATTAATTCCGAATATGATTCCGTTAATTGGTTTGTTGTGTGTTCGTTCCAATTATTGTATCATTATATTGTATACTATTGTATTATATCTTAATCTGTAAGTATATATAAAAATATTGTTGCAAAGTTCATTTTCGTATATATTGAAGCAGTTCTTTTTTTGAGTGTATTAGGTGTAAGGACAATTATCCAGATTATTTTAATTTAGCACCCATAAATCTAATAAGTCAAAACTTATTACTTTAAAATGATTTAATATTTTTGTTCAAGAAAATATTTATAATTATATTAAATATTTAGCTGCATATACGAATTCATCCACGTGACGCATCTTTGGTATAGGTACAAGGCTTCTATTTGAAAAAGATAAAAAAGGCTGTCATTGTTGTAGCACTGCCAGATCACAAAACACAATTAGCGTCTTCACGGACGGAAATTAAAATGCTCCAAATTTAAATTTAAAGTAGTAATTATATAGGTACATCATAAATTCTGACATTTCTTCTGTCACTCTTGAGAACGATTGCCGTTAGGTAATGGGCATAAGGCTTATTATTGTCCAGAAAATATCAACATTTTTTTTTATAAATCCGTGAACTTTTAACGTTAAATGATTTCGTGATAAGTCGCTTAAAGCACTTGTGCTACGGACATCATAAATATACTATTTAAATATGTATTTTTAACACTCAGACACAAAACAAACATAAATATCACCATATAAATATGTGCCCTGAGTGGGCATCGAACCGACAACCTTTAGCACATAAGACAGGATCACGACCTATGTACGTCTGTCGTGTTAGCCAGTAGACAATAAATGCATAATATAACTTGCAATCTAGCCAAATCACTGCCAGGATCGACTTAAACATCATTCCACTAAACGGTATACACGAGACGAGATCTGAATGTGTCCAATAAGCGAGATAGGGTGAGGGTGGACAGCTGCGAGATAGGGCCCGCTGGCGAGATTGAGGTGTCAGTCAGCCGCAGGAAATGACCGACCTTCGATGCAGCCGTCTTGCACGCTTATTGGAGATTATCATTCTTATGCTGGGGTTTTTATTAGAGTCGGTTAATGGAAAGAAAAAATGAATTCGTGTTATAATTTAGTTATTTTTTTATGTCGACAAAGCTATTTTTTTTTACCTTTATATTGTCAAACTTTATTCAAATGGAACGAAGCAGCGGAATTTCTTGTTTCCGGAAATTATCATAGCCTAATTGGCAATTAAAACTTCCAAATTTCCGTTGTGAGTAACGTATTGTTGTAACTATTAACGAAATACTCTTTTCTTTACGAAGGCAACGTACGTAAAATAATTGTAAGTTTCTAAGCCTGACACATCATCTTTTGAGAAGCATCGAGTGAAAACTGTAAAGAGTTAAATAAGCCACATTTTAACGGTCCAAGTTTAGGTAACTTAATGTCTTGTCTATGTTCGTAAACATAATTAAAAACAGTTTAACTATTTTCGTGTAATGTAGCTACAAAAAAACCAACGTTATATATACATATATATATATATATATATATATTAATTTTTATTAGATAATGTCTTTAAACAAGCATACAGTCTGTATAGTAAGCGTCACCGTAGCCTATAGATGCTTATAATATCACAAAGATATCATTAGCGCGTTGCCAACTTTGTGACTTGACCATATTTTGTAATATTACCCAGTAATTTCACTATCTCTCTCTTCCTTAAAACCAGAATGCAGCAATGCGAGCACTGCTATTTGGCGAAGTGGGAAGTACCACAGCTGACGACCTTTGTACGAGGTCTGTCTCATGTCGAAATCAAACACTAATATAAATTTGTTGCTTTGTAATGTGACGTGACCTTCGATATAACAAATCGAAAAGTAGTTGACTACTTCATCGGTCATTCTCCTGGACTATTGCCAACGTCGGAGGAACTTAATGATTAGAATAAGTCAATAAAATATTAGGCATCTTCGATACAAAAAAGTAAAAAGAAGTAGACTGACATTTAAACTTGACTGCTTAGTTCGTACAATTATCTAGTAGTTTGTATTTCAGTCAGGGTTCAAGTTAATGTAAAAGTTGAATCAATGAATCTATAATCTTTCCTATAATAAGCTCAGAAAATACAATGTATATGTAATCTAATACGGACAACCCCATCAAAGCCTTAAACTATTAGCTTAAAAGAATGACTCATAAAAACTAAACACCAGTAATTTATAATAGCATATTCCTGAAAAATATTAGGTTTCTTTAAACTTAATGTTTTTTAGACAAAATGAAACTAGGTACGTAGACTGAGGTATCGAATGAGGTAGTCAAAATGGGGTAGGAATTAGTAGCAGTATTCCCGTTGGGAACCTGACTTTACGGTTACCACCACGCCTACTCAGCGCGCCATTTATGAACGATCCCCGAAATGTTCTCTTCAGAAGGCAGTGTGCAGCGACACGCCAGAATCGATTATTATCTATCGCCGAAAATCTGGATACGAATCGCTGATACAGTTCATCGATTGGTTTTTAAACTGCGGTTCATCAAAGCATATTAAAGCAACGCGAACTTTTAAATAGCCCGGCCATCGTAAATCAACTGTCTATCAGAAAGATTCTTTGTAAAAAATATTATCTGGTAAATGGACCCAGATATGAACCGCTCCGCAAGCAAAAGAGTTGTCTTTGTGCAATCATAGTGCACGTGATTGACGACCCACCAGTCAGACGGTTCGCCGGTCGCCGGTCGCCGGTCGCCGGTCGCCGGTCGCCGGTACGCCGGTTACCGGCCCGCCAGTTGGTGGCGCTTCTTTGTGAAATCAGTTGCAAATTTTTTAATTGATGGACCTGTAAACTTCGTTAATTTTCTGAAAACTAACTGCAATAAGATTAATCATCGTAATTATCAACCGTAGACTGTCTACTGCTGGACATAGCTTAGTCAAGAGATAGACATTTTGGGGTATTTTACCTATTATAAGTACGCTGCAGGCGGTAGGTGTTCGAAATCAGAGCAAGCCTTTCAGTTGAGTTCCAGTATTCCAAGTAGATATACTGCTACCTGTCGTTTGTAGTATCTCCGTCGCCTCTAACGCTAGCACACAGTGAGGTGCAATGAGGTCGTTTCTGCCGGTGAGGCTCCGGCGGGGTACAATTAATTACTCTTTACGGAATGTAATAAATATAGTAATATTGTAAAGTTGACTGACTGTCGTCGCCATATCTTCACGCGGTATGAATAACTTCCTTTTGAAGATCAACCAGGGGCATTGTCTTATCAGATTGTTGGATTCGAAGGGGATCTTGACGGAAATCCATAGCCGTTCTTTATGTATTTTATATGTAGTTACATATAAAAGCACTGCTGGAATCAAACCTTCCCGAAAAGGAAGAATCGCAATCACAGAGCGCAGCTTTGTGCCGGTAGTTTTTTAAGAAGGCGATTTTTGGCTTTTACCTAATTTTCGACGTACCTTACGAATTCTCTGCGTAGTTGAGATTTCGTAAAGTTTGACGTCAAAATTAATTGCGGTGAAACATTGGTGTACTCCGCTACAACTTTGTTCGTACGAGTTAAAAGTGTACGTGTTAAATACACCCGGAGGAAATATTTTAATTTAAACTTCGCATCGACTTATTCTCCACATTGCCTTCATATATTGGCAATGTGTACAATAATAATACGATGGACTCAAAGGCGCAGATGGTCACTACCATCTTGTCTTATGTGTTAAGGTATTTGTTTGTTTTTTATCTGGGTGTTAAATATAAGTATTTAAATAGTATATTAGTGATTCCACTATTGTCTGATGTCCGTAACACAAGTGCTTTAAGCGATTTATCATGAAATCAAGTCAATGTATTAGTTGTTGTGGGAATTATTATAAAAGAGGAAAGTAAAACAGCGATACCGTGGAATGATAACTAATTATTAAGTTGCAAAATTCCCTTATTATAATATATTATGTCGCTACATCGCACAGCCTTTAGCCTAGGGTTGTCTACTTTGGAATTAAATCTTATTTTAATTACTAGCTAGACTTAGAGCCGGCCCTGGTCCAAAAATGCATATAAATTCCGATTGGTCGCATTCTACCAATTTTGTCAATTGAGTAACGGACAAATGACCATCAGTTATGATAAATGTCACAAATTTAAGTTAAAAAAGTTTATAAGACCACCAAGTTTACTCAAGGTAGACCTCATAGGTAGGTCATCTGCATTAGTACCTCACTCTCACCTATTTCTACCGCCAAATAGCAGTGTTCGCATTGCTATGTTCCGGCCTGAAAGGTGAGAGTGTGGCATTATATCCCAATAATATCACAAGGTTGGCAACGCGTTAGTGATATCCTTGTGATATTACGATCGTTTATAGGCTGCAGTGACGCTTACTATCACGTATGCTTAATTGCTGACCTGGTTAATAAAAACAAATAAAAAAGTTTTTTGGTTTTATAATTTACCGTGCAGCTTTGTTATTTTGATGATTCAGTTTGTTTGAATTGAACAAAAAAACGAATAAGCAAAAATCGGTCCAGCCGTTCGTAATGGCGTGAGCAAGGGATGTAGAAATAATTTTATTACATACTGACTAGTTGATCCCACAGACGTGGTTCTGGCTAAACTATACTTATGTGTTTATCATGAAAAAAAAATCACGACTATAAAATGTGATATAATAATATACGATAATTTGTAAGTTGGAAGAGGCGACTCAGGTATTATTACCAGAACCGGCAGATGGCGGTATATCCATCCGAGCCAGTGTACCTCAAATGCAGAGGACGTTGATGTGCAGCTGCATCCCCATCTTCTGTTACGACATCTGATACAGAGGGAGGTAATATCCTATTCCGCCGGTACCTAAGCGAAGATAACCTAAGGAAAAGATTTTTTTTAAAGTTCTGCTGTAGGCTCTGCTGACAGTTCTTGAGATAATTTTGTGAAGAGTTATCGCGTTCCGGTTTCATTCTAAACCAGTCACATTCACATTTTAAAAACAGTAGAACTTCGTCGTAAACATTTTGCTCGATAAACATCACAAATGTCTGTCTGATTCCAACTTACCAATGTACCGAGTAATTATTGTATCGATCGCAGCCTGTTTAACCTCCGCCTAGATGGTCTCACGGATATCCATGACAAAAGTAATAATAGATCTACTTCCTTAAGGGAGTAGCGTGAACGAGACTTCATATGGAGTTTGTGTTTTTGTGTATTAAGGATCAAGTTTTAGTACAAATTCTCACCGTAGCAATAATTACAAAGAGTACATCCAAAATAAATAGTATGTCTTCCTCATTTATCAAACAACTAAAGAAAGAGAAGAAACTAAAATAAGAACAACACAGTCAATAATTACAACATTATGACAGCTAAAGTAGACCAAAAAGTTGTAGTTGTAACAATTAATATATACAATAAAAATAAATGTGTTTTTAAGTTCTCGTACTGAATCTAGGAAAGTGACTTTCCTAGAATTCCATAAGTAAGATTCTGCATTTGCTTTTTTCACATTAATCAATTTCACTCCTCAACAAGCCAGTTAAGAGTTGGTCAATATATAACTGCATTTTTAACATATTATAAAGATCCTATTTTAATTAAAACTTTAAAAAAAATAATACACTACGATATAGATTTTATACCTCAGAGGCAACCAGGCGCACGATTTGCGTGCTGGCTCACCAGTCACCCATACGTCTCAACGTATAGGTCGTTTGCATTGGTAGGTACTTCACTCTCATTTATTTCTACCGCCAAATAGCAGTATTCGCATTGCTGTGTTCCGGTTGAAAGGAAGAGAAAGGCAGTGAAATTACTGGGGAAATTGTGGTACAGATTTTTCAGTTCACATAGTTGTACACGGATATCACAATCCTCATGACACTAGCGTCTATAGGCTGCGATCACGTTAACCATCAAGCGGATCGTATGTTTATTTGCTGCCTTAATAACATAGAAAAAGACATTAACTAATAGACGTTTGCAACACCGAGGCATCATTTACACAACCCATTGAAAACCTCTTTTTCGAAGAAACCCATTCTTAGTCCTCTAGGAAAACTTCCGCAGGGAGCTCATTCCACAATCTCAGTGGACGAGAGTATTTCTTCCTGTATTTAAACGAACGTAGTGAACCCTGGCAGCGCCGCTCCCCATCTAATGAGCTGGTAATGAGCTCTCTGCTGCCATCAGAGACTACTCGGCCGCACTACCGTGACACGGGATGTTTCACAAAGTAAGCACGATGTTCCACTATCGCATCGTTTTATAGCTTGGTAGTGTTCACTGTGAAGCGATCCGCAAAGTGACAACTGATGCACAACACAATTTCCTGGAGCAGTCATTGTATTTTTGCATAGATACTTGTGTATGTATAGTCAAAATAAATAATAATAAATAAATTCACATGGCATCTCATATGTTGACCTGAGTCTGTAAGAAGTACCTTTAAGCAATTACGTTAAATACGTCAGTCATCAGAGGAATTACAAATTTGTATTTCCAGTATTATATTTGTCTGATGTCCGAAACATTCGTACTTTTAGGTCAAGTTTGTGGTATTAGGTATAAGCAATGTTTGAGATGTTGTTTAAATTATTTACTTATTTTAAAAACCTACCTAAAAATGCGTGGTTGATGAAAAATATCTGCATTTTTAAGGATTAATTTATATTTTTCTTTAATCGGTTTTATTCGGCACTGTATTTAAGAATAAGTATTCTATAAAGTGTTCAGTAAATATAAGCGCCGGTCCTCGGCGCCAGTTGGCGGCTACACCGATGTCGCCGGTGTCGCCGGTGCCGCCGGTGCCGTGTAATGAGTCGGTAATGAGGCCCGGCCGCGTCCAATTTAGCGCCGCACTACAGGTGGAATTGCCTCACCACGGCCGCGACGAAACGACACTTTATGATTTCAAACCTCATCTGTACATAAAAATATTTAGAGTCAAAGTTTCCGTCCACATGAACGTTATAGTACGCCCTGCGTAAATAGCTACGCACGAAAGCTCAAGTACCAAGAGCGGGATTGGACAGCAGCAAAGCCATCACGAACATATACTCTGCGGTTGCCACCTAATTGCAGTATAATAGGAGAAAAACATAACCACTGATGCCGATGAAACAAAATTTACCCATGTTGTTTCCTAGAGTTCAAGATGAACTACTGTCATTTGGCGTGTGAAACACCAAATGACAGAAGTGAATGAACTACTGTCATTTGGTGTTTCACACGCCAAATGACAGTAGTTCATCATAGATCTATCGTTCCTTGAGTTTATGTGATGTCCGCCGCTCGATATTTCATATTAAGCAACTTTTGTAATGGTTGGTGTTGGGCTGGGTGACCGAAAATTTAGTATGTCTCAGTTTCTCATGCTTCTAAAGGCACGTTAGGCCATTGATTATCGGGTCCTAACTGCGTTTGCAGTCCTCAAAACTGGCATTAGGCATTGAAAAGTACACTGCTGGATATAGGCCTCTCCAAAAAAAGAGGTTCTTTGCCTATAATTGCTAAGAGCCGGGCAAGCGTGTTGGTAATCGCAGACCGCATCTTTCGCGACGGGAGTGCTGCTGCCCAGCCCGCCTCTGTGCATTTGAGCTACACTATTTCGGATGGATATACCGCCATCTCTTGGTTCTGGAACCTTAGTCACCTCTTCCAACACTTGGTGCAGTAAGTAAATTTATAAATTGAAGTTCTTGTGACTGTTTGTAACGACAATATAAAACATTTTTGTTCCAATTCTCAACAATTCGAGGCACTAATTCTAGAAAAATAATTAAATTTACACGCAGGAAAGATAATTTGTAGGAAATTGTCAATGGAACCTTATGTACCTCAAAGTCTTTGCGACCGATATACCTGTAAATATTACATGGATTTGATTAATTAATTACTCACCCTACCTTCATACAAGCCTCATTATATGGTTTACATCTATTCAATATACAAACTGTGCCTCAGTTACGCGTCCTGATAATAAATGGGCAAAAGAACACAACAACCTTTGATCCTGGCTAGATTTGTAAGGCTCTGCGGTAAAAAAGGGTCTGCGGGGCAATATCTCGGGTCTCGGGTCACGGCTCACGGACCTGAGGGTGCCAACAAAAACCTCTTTTGTCCGATACACGTACAAAGGCCATATTGCCATTTGGGCTACAAGTGTCGCTTGAAGCTAGATTATCTGTGTCTATTCCCTGACCGACAAATAATCCTAAGTAATGTCAGAAATTAGTTTAATGGTTTTATGTAATTATATTGAAGTTTATGTAAAAGATTCAGATTAAAAAAAACAATGTGTACGACCTAACCGACGGCGCATTCGATAGTGGCCCTATCTTAATAGTTGGTTAGATTTAATTAATTTTTTTTATTCCGGGTGTTTGGGGTTAAATATGTATTTAGGTAATACAATTGTAATCACTCTATTGTCTGACATTCGTAACAAATGCTTTGTTGATTATTACGAAGTCAAGTCGATGTTCCAAATGTTTTGTGAATTTATTCAAAAATACAGCTGAAATAACAGTAAACGTAAAACTAATTGATGAAAACTGATGGCGCGGCTCCGCTTATAACGCAGCTATATAAATATAAAACAATAAAACATTAAAACCGTCTTTTTTAGATGACTTTAAAATAAGTGGTAAAAATTTATATTGACTAAGTTTCCATCGATGAAATGTCCGATATCCGACAAATGTGACAGACACTTGAAGTCTCCCTTAGGTGGCGTGCTTCCTAACACCGATTTTACAAGTTGGGGGCTCAAGCCAAGTATGCCGAACAACAAACGACGCTTCGGAAGTTATCTAGTTACGACAACTATTCGAACCACGCAGTTCATCAGCTCAATACACACGCCTTTAAAAAAAGTATATTACAAGTTTTTGATTGACTTTGTAATAAGTTGTACTGACCTTTGTTGTAAGTTACTTTGATAAAGCACCTTTACGTCTATCACAGTTTGAGTAGCCGTGAGGTACTCCCCACTCACCAGGTGTCTAAGGTACCAGAATCGACAGATGGCGGTATATCCATCCGGAATAGAGTAACACAAATGTAAAGGGCGGGGATGGGCAGCAGCGTCCCCGTGGTTAATGCTGCGCTCTGCGATTGCTAACACGCTTGCCTAGGATGGCAATTATGGCCAAAAAAAACCTCTTTTAAGACCTATGTCCAGCTGTGGACTTTCAATGGCTGGTATAATGATGATGATGACATTTGTTCATATTATTATATTAAAGCTGTGAGGTGCCAGCAGAGCAGAGTAGTAGTAGTAGCGACTAAGGTCCTATAATCAGCAGATGGCAGAATATCCATGCACAACAGTGTAGCACAAAAGCACAGGGGGGGGGGGGGAAAAGAGCGGCGGCTTCCCCATTGCAAAAGCGCCGCTTTGCAATTGCCAATACGCTTGCCCAGCTCTGCAATTATGGGTTTAATTCCCCTTTTCTTCGGGAGGCCTATATCCAGCAGTGGACCTCTAATGGCTTATATAAAGAATAATATTATTTTTAGAATTAACAATTGGTCGCCCGGTAATTGAAATTCGACCATAAAAAAGCTAATGTGTGTATTCTTTTTTTTGACGCCATCGTCGTTCTGGGCGATCGCTTCATTGTCAGAAATATTTGTCCCAAATACTGTATGTGTCCCATATATTGATAACTGAGGCAAATGTGTTCAATGTTTCAAGATGTTTTTTAGTAGTTTTTGATTCGTTTAATACTATTTTTACCGGCATATACATGACGTGATCAGGATTGAATGTTGAAAAATTTTAATTCAGGCGAACCGTTTGCCACTTACTAATAACTATACAAAGATAACAATATTTTATATAAAGATTACCTCTTTATATTTTAGTTTACCCTTGAGCTGTTCGAAAGTAGAATTATGTGCAGTGAATAATTGTAAGGAAATACTCCATTAGGTTGATATGACTTTCGACGAGCCCGAAGGCGCAAATTGTAGTGATCCTGTGCGCCAAGGATCGTGTGTTCAATTCCCACCCTAGACAATTATAGTAATATAATAATAATAAACTCCCACATCATCTCATACATTGACCTGACACCGTGGTAAGTCGTTTAAATATTTGCTCTGGGTGGGAATCGAAGCCACAACTTTTGGCGCACAAGATAGAATCACTACCATCTGCGCCATCGGGCCCGTCAATATGATGAATATTTGTGTTTGTTCTGTATCTGGGTGTTTAATATATGTATTTAAGCATTATATTTGTGATTCTCCTATTGTCTGGCAGCCATACCACAAGTGCGACTTGTCACGGAGTCAAGCCAATGTATGAGATGTTGTATTGCCTTGCGAAAATGTATGTACGCGTATGAGTATGGATTAGGGTTAGCAGCGTCTGCGATGTCGGGAAGCCCCGCGGCGCGCTCGCGGGCTAATTCATAAGAGCGTGTTCAACGAGCACTGTCTGATAATTCTTCAATAACATGAAAATAGCTTGAATTTCTTTTGTGATATTATAGTACTTACTATAACGTCGAACTAGTTAAATAATGATAGGTAAAATCAATTACATCTCTTCTTGACCCGAAAACAATATTATTATAGATATTGCTGTATATATTATATATATATATATTGCTTTGATCGATTTGTGGGTATCATATTCATACTACTTTAAAATCTATTTCGCATCATCATCATCATATCCATTGGAAGTCCACTGCTGAACATAGGCTTACAAAAAACAGGGATTTTGTCCATCATTACCGCGCTGTACAAGCGTGCTACCAATCGCAGTGCAGCTGCCCATCCACGCTGTGCATTTGAGCTGCAATGTTTCGTATGGATATACCGCTATCTATTGGTTCTGGTACCTTGGTCGCTTCTTACGACACTTGGCACAGAGGGCGGTACTATTCTATTCTGCCGGTAACTCACGGCTAAAAACTAATTTGCATAATAAAAGCAATTAATTTCATTTAACCATTGCATCCCAGCGATATTTTTAAAGTACACACGTGTATATTTATGTTTTCATTACACACAAAGTTGGAACGGTTAAAACATGTGTAAGTGTACATTGCATCGCAAATAGATGGCGTTAGTGTCAACAGAGCGTGACGCGCGCCGCCACCGCTGGATCACGCGGCTCGCGGGCGGCTGCGGGCGCGATGTATTTCGTAATACCTACATAAACAAACAGATGAATGGATATTAGAGGATTGTATTTTGGCTGTAATTGGTTCTGTGTGTATTGGAGTATGATCATTAAAATTTTCCGAGGTATTACGAAGCTGTAGGTTTTGTGTTTAAGGTATTAAGCACGGGCATTGACATCGGCCGATTCTAATTCGGAAATAATCATATAAATAATATTATCATTTGTTTATTCCGCGAGGTACCGGCAGAGTAGAAGAGTACCTCCACCTGAACCAGGTGTCGTAAGAGGCGACTTTGGTACCGAAATCGATATATGGCGGTATATCCTCCGAAAAGTTTGAATGTACAAGGCGGAAATGGGCAGAAGCACCCACGACGTAAAATCTGCGCTCTGTGATTGGCAACACGCCTGTCCAATGTGGCAATTATGGTCAAAAGTTTCCGCTTTCCTGGGGAGGCCTACGTCCAGCAGTGGCCGGCCAATATAATGTTGATGATCATTTATTTTGAATTTATGAAATAAGGTGGAGGTACATCGTGTCGTACCCGATTGCACGAACTCTTGGAATATTGGTAGTTACATATTAGACGTTATTCTGTGATGCAATATAAGGCCTCTACTAGTAATATCTTGGTACTACAACTGAGGGTTAGTTGGTTCTTAGAGCTTTTTTTTAAGTTTCATTAGAAACCTTTTTCGCTTAATAAATCGAAAAATAAACATTGAAACATTATAAAAACTCTTATGTGCTTCGAGGCTTTCCTTTACCTCTGTAAAGGCTGTGATTTTCAATTACCTACGTCTATTAGGTTACATAGAAACACCAAAATGAGTTTTCGACAAAAATCAATAAAAAAAAGACATCAAGAGTAAATTGCAATCCGCCTCATAGGAACCTTCGTGATTCATTTGGTGTAATTCTCGCGGATTACGTTTCAAACTCGCAAATATTGCCGACGCGGGAGCCTGAAATATGGCGGCGGCAATCGAATGATTTGGCACAGTGCACGACTCCGTGCAGTACGTTACATTCCCACTTACCTTAAGTAAATTGAGGTTGTGTAACATAAGATTAGAGTTTATGATATCAATTGTCTATTACGTAGGTTCGGAAGTACGTGCCGGTATTTATTGTCTGTGGTTTTAGTTCGTGGAAAATAAAAACTTACGACTTTATTGCCTTTGTAATGTCATCTTATGACATTTGACAAATAACTAAGTGCGCATTGCTGTTTCGGTCTGAAGGGTGAGAGAAGCAGTGAATTTACTGGGTATTATGGCATAATGTCTTTAAGTTACAACGTTGACATCGCGTTAGTGACTTTTATGTGATATTATGAGCGTTTATAGGCTGCGGTGACGCTTACTATCACGCGGACTGTATGCGAGTTCGCCGACCACGTCTAATAAAAACACGTGTGACACAACTATCAGTTGCAACCATCAGTTGATATGATTTATTTGAGTTGAACATTAATTATATTTAAGACAGAATAATGTCTATCGGTTCTGCTAGTAATTAATCCTCAAAAATAAACTTAGTTAATCTAAAAAATAACAATTGATTCTCACTACATCTCATACCTATAATGATCTGATTCCTATAAATAGCTTAAAGCACTTGTGATACAAATATAAGACATCATCAAAAATACTTTAAATCATATTTAACACCCAGACAAAGAATACAAATGTTCAGCACAACTATTTAATTTAATAAAAAATTGAGTGAGCGCTGAGTGTCAATGTATTATTTATTTACTTTATCTAGGCAAACAAAACAGAAAATATCTAAAAATTTACAATACAGATACAATCTGCGAAAAGATAATGAAATAAACCAAACTAGATGATTAACAATGAAAATAAGTGGAGAAGAAAAAAAATACAAAACAAAATACTAACTTAATAATTAATGTTAAAAAGACGGTATTTATGGCTATATTCTTCTTATTTAGTGTCGATTATTGAACGTCAGGCACACGCTCGCACTACCATATACATGTATGTAGTAAGTTACACTCTCGGCACATTTGGAAGATGGGGTTATGAGAAGACACGTTGTTATTGCTTAATTATATGTTATTATACACATAATTGAAGGTGAAGCTCGTTAATCTGACACATACAAGTCGTGTTCCCGATTTCGTCTTAGTAAAACTTTATTTATAATTTTACTAAATAATACCTGGTTTTTGGGTTTTTAACCATTTAACTGCCTACCTATAAACAAACATTAGGTAATATTTTTAAACAAACCACCCGAAACCGTGGATTCCGTATAAACCAGCTCCCAACTATTATAAACATAGAAAAAAATGCAATTTGGTGCAGTCGTTCGAGAGTTATGCGCATTAGATTCAGATATTTGTACGAACATCTACGAGTAATTCTTTTAGTAAACGATGATGTCAATCGTAATACAAGAAACGTGACGTACTGTCCCAATGTGCACTGTGGCAGCCAGGCCCGCTTGGACGCATGCGGCGCGCCGTGAAAAAGCGAAAATTAAAAATTTCAATCTGCTACCTCGTTCAGTCGACCTGATTGATGCCTCCCACAAAGGGCGCGGGCGTCCTTGCCGTGACGTGCGCAGAATGTTTAGATTTTATTGTCGACTCATTTACAATTGAACATTTCAATAAGCGTAAACTGGCGGTAAAATTTTAAGGACATTTACAAATACAATACATCATCACCATCATATCAGCCATAGAAAGTCCACTGTTGCACACAGGCTTCCCCAAGATAGGGGGAATCTTACGCATTATTGCCGCGCTAGGCAAGCGTGGTCTTTTGCGGTGGAGATGCTGCTGCCTATCTCCACCCTGTAGTATTTTAGTTTCGTTATTTCGGATGGTTATACCGCCATCTGTCGGTCCCGGTACCTCAGTCGCCTCTTACGGCACCTGGTATAGAGGGAGGTACAATTCTACTCCGCTGGTACCCCACGGCAATGCCTACTTTACTGTAAAGTACACTCTGCGAAGGGTGCTGCACAACCAATCTTTTTTATTTTTCTTTTTATTGGCTAGATGATTACATACTAAATATATAAGCCCGATGGCGCAGGTGGTAGTGGTCCTATAGTAGTATCCTATAGTAGATGGTAGTTTCGATTCACACCCACAGCAAGTATTTATAGGGCGATATTTGTGTTCTGGTTCTTGGTGTTAAATGTAAGTATTAAAGTAATATATTTGTGGCATCCATAAAAAGTGCTTTAAGCGACTTACCTCGAAGTCAGGTTAATCTATGAGATGCTGTGAAAATTTATTATTGGAATTTATTAATTAAAGAAAATTAAAAGTTTTCTTAAATTTTCTATATTTTTCTATTAATAGTAATGGATAGTATGTAATAGAACTGCGATTTGTGAGTACTTAAGAGAAGTTCGATGTTTCCATCAGTCTGAGTAATATATAGACTTTACTTGAAAAAAGATTATAAAACCAAAAATATTATTGAATTTGTGTCCAAATTCTCTACTTCACTATTACCCAAAATTCTACCATAATATATATATATATATATATATATATATATAGTAGATTTTTTTTATATATACCCACATTATATACCCACGTTTGTTTCGTCATCAACTGTGTAAATATTTTTAAATTTAAGAACTACGCACATTTCGTCTATTGTATCGCCATTGATGCGGCGAAAACCGTGTAAATTCGTTTATATCTTTACAAAACAGCCAGTGTTTTGTAAAGAAATAAACGAATTTACACGTGATTGTCCTTCAGCGACGTCTGTGTATACAAATCAGTTTGAAATATTGTCCTGAATATTGGCTGTCAATGGAGCGTGAGTTATGAACACACGGACGACGGATAATGCCGACTTTTGTCTATAATAAAGATGTTCTATCCAAAGTGGAATATACCGATGTCAGCATTGATTTTATTTTTAAATACTTAATGTGATATAAGTGGCGTTTTTGAGTATTTAAGAATTAATATTACAACATGTCCAAAAAGAAATGTAGTCATATACGGGAAATAAAACTAAGTACAAGAAAAACTATTACCTACATACATTAAATTAGTATTTGTCATGAGGTACCAGCAGAGTAGAATAGTACCTCCCTTTGTACCAGGTGAAGACTGAGGTACCGGAACTGACAGGTGGCGGTATGTATATCCACCCGAAATAGAGCAGCTCAAATGCAATTGCCACCGTGATCGCCACCATGACTGAAATATCAACTTTTATGGGGAGGCCTATGTTCAGCTGTGGACGTTTTTAAGGCTGCTATGATGACGATAAGAATAGGGTGTTGCGCGTTTCTAGTTCTCACAAGATCACTAACAAGTGACGAGGCAGTATTCTCATTAGTCGTCTATTACCTCACCAACCACACGTCGAACGAAATCTCCGCGCAAGCTTTGCTATAGGCAAAAAAAGGCGCATCTTATCGACAAGCAATAAAGTTACGGCGGCGGCCAGGTATATGAAGGCACGTTTACGAGCGGGAAACGGCGTAAACGGGACATCGCTGCGCAAACGGCGTGTCGCGGCGCTCACCCGCGTCTCGGCGCACTCGGCGCAATCGACGCGCGCCGTTTATTACTTTTATCGCGGCGTTATTTATCTGCCGGCTCGTGTGTTTAGAGCCTGTTAGCGCACTATCAAATGGCTTTTTATTGCGTACTGCTCTGAACTTGTAAATGGAATGGAGAGTATTATTATATATCTATTTATATAAAAATGAATAGTCCAAATATTCTAGAACGACTGCACCAATTTGGATAATTCGCCTCTTTTATGTTTGTAATTGATAGGACATGGTTTGTACGGGATCGTCGGGATCCTCCTATCGGGTACCTCAGTCGCCTCTTACCACAACTGATAAGTTGTTGTAAGAGGCGACTGAGGTACCGGAACCGACAGAAGGAAATAAATCCAACCTTATGAGCGCAGCTCAATCACATTAGGAATGGGATGAGCGACAGCATGTTCATCGCGAAACTACTCGCGGCAATTATTGGGCAAAGCCCCGAAATTATTACGGCGTATGTCCAGCGAACAGCTGTGGGCGTCTTGCGGCGATGCGATGATGATGATTGTAATTACATAATGGTTTCTTTGCAGATTTAATTGAGTATTTTTTCTTTTGATTTTCAATTAAAAATCGTATATAGTTACTCCTAGTGATGCTTTCTTGTGCGTCAAGAGTCGTGGGTTCGACCCCGTCGAGGAAAAACGTTTATATAATGAATAAAACGTTTGTATGTATTTAATTATTATATTTGTGATTACTCTGTTGTCTGATGACTGTAATACAAGTGCTTAGTATGAAATGGTGTGTAAATTAAAAATAAGTAAAAAAATCTAAAACGAATCAACAATTATATTATTTAAATTCATCTCCATTTAAATGACCACTGTCTCGTTAACCATATCCACGTAATATGCATAACAAGCGAGCAATCTCCATAAAGGTTGGTATTATGCAACATTATCAGAGATGGCAAGCGCTTGGTCGCGGTAATGACGTCCTAATTCTGTTTGGCAAACCGGATTAACACACACAGGAAGCGCCCGCGGTCCCGCGGCGACGTATCATTGCTCACGGAAGCGATCCCACTTCACCTCAATTATCTAATGTACCACACACTGCACTCAAAGTCACTGGTAGCCTGTCTAAGTTGCGTGATGTTTTCCCATTTTATGTGCACTTTTGAACAGTCAAAAGAATCTCGGAACCTAAATGGTCGTCCAAAGCGTCGTTTTAAAAGTAATATCTAGTAATAATACACAACATCTTCCAGAAAGCTCATATAGGTCAAATGCATGTGTGATTACTAGTTTTAAGTTTAATTCTATTAGTTTTAAGTATGCTTTGCGACACCCTGACTGGGTCATGTACTATTATATACTGTAACACCTTAAAATGTACATGTGCAATATCGAAATAAATAAATAAAAATACGTTGCGGCATTCATTTTTATTATAACATTCTATTTTAAATTCTAGCAAAAAAAATAAAATGATCAGAACTAAAACAATTGCAAATTCGCTTAATTAATTGATACTGCAACACGGACATTCCACCATCAAACGCAAACACTGTCAACACAACGGATGACACTAATGTGCATGCCCTCCGCTTCCCGCCCCCCTCTCCTCTCGCCGCAAGGGTAATTAATATCAACACCAAAATACTCTTGAAACCACAATTGGACCCCGAACAGCTACGAAAAAATTCCAAATGTTTGACAAAAATGTCAACGCTGAATACACGTTATTTAATTAGCGGTTTAATTAACTCAGTTCTCATGTTTATTCAAAATGTAATTGGAATTTAATGGGTTCGAAAGAATGGAACGAATGCCATTCATAATTTTCGCAACAATGTGCGAGTGAATGAACAATCCGGGAATTTTTACCTCGCCCTAACTCCGACTCTCTCAAGTTTAACTATGTACCAACCAGATGTCATTAGAGGCTACTGTCAGATGCTGGTATATTCTTCTGAAACAGCAGTTACTTCATTGTCATAAAACAGACCTTCTCTTTAAAATAGTGTCATCTCTAGTTCTGACCCAACGCGGGCGCTGGTGTTGACATCTTTGTCGTCCGGTGTTCATCATCATAACACCAGCCATTGGAAGTCCACTGCTGGACACAAGTGTGTTGGCAATCGCAGAGCGCTGCTATCGCGACGGGGATGCTGCTGCCCATCCCCGCCTAGTGCATTTGAGTTGCACTATTTCGGATCGTTATACCGCCATCTGTCGGTTCTGGTAGCATAGTCGGCTCTTACGACACCTGGTGCAGTGGGATGTACTATTCTTTCCCGCCGGTACCTCACGGCATACATTAGGATCATCTCAAATATAATGCCTTACTTATATCATTTGCCGTAGTTGAATTATATTTAAATTAATCCTTAAGAGTGTCCTCACATTTGAATTTTGGGCAATTATTGTTCAAATATATCAAACGAATTATGTATTTACGTTGTTTCCGCAATTATCTTTGATCCTCGATCTATTCTAGAGAGTTAGTTACATGTGACTGTAATTTGTACGGGGAAACTGGAGCACTGTTTTTTAATTGTTGTAGGAGACTTTATAGTCGCGTCTTACCAGCAGAGTAGAATACTACCTCCCCTGCACCAGGTGTCGTAAGAGGCGACTGAAGTACCGAAACCGTAAGATGCCGGTATATCCATCCGAAACAGCGCAGCTCAAATTCACACGGGCAGCAGCATCTTCAACGCGAAAGTTAATCTTTGCAATGACCAACACGCTTGCCCAGCGCTTTAATTATGGGCAAAATCTCCCTTTTGGGGAGGTCTCTTTCCAACAGTGGACTTACAATGGCTTATATAATGACGGTGATCAGGAGACTTTGTGAGTGTAAATACATGTTAACAAATAATGATTTACACAAAATTTCAAATATTGATCTGACTGAGAATCAATAGCGCAAAGCACTTGTATTACGGAGAGTATTACACTTGTATTGTACATATATATATATATAACACTCTGGCAGAACAAACACAATTGCTGATCACAAAAATCTTCTTGCCGGTCGGGGATCGCCCCCCCTCTGGTGGATTAGATCGGAGCACAACCCAGCGCAGTCGGGTATTCCGAATATTCAGTATTAGGTTCATATAAAAAGTAAACGGTCGAGACTTGATGAATAAATGTTTTTACAAATTAAATTCGCACGCGCAAGCACTTACTTATACAGGGAACGAAATTAAAATTAATATTGGTGAGCGGTGCGCTATTTGTATGTAAAAATGGCGACCACAGTGCGCACTCGGCTCGAGCCTGTGTACTTATTGCGAATTGATTGTCGGCTGTCGGAATCTGTTATTGCATGTTTTCGATTCTGTCAGTAATTGTTTTCCAATTATTCCGTATGTTACGTTAAATTTTATAGTTATTCTATTTTATTTATAAGGTTTTTTACCGGTTTTCATATTGGTTGCAATTTCGTTCGCATTTTAATTCGACCGTTTATTTGCATATACATATAGTTATGTAAAACACACATAAAACTTATTTTATGTTGATTTGTATGTTGTTGAATTGTCATTTCATCATCATCATTATTCCAGCCATGGATGTCCACTGCTGGACATAGGGCTCCCCAAGAACGTGGGAATTGCCCATAAATGTCGCACTGGGCAATCGCAGTGCGCAGCTTTCGCGACGGGGATGCATTTGAACTGCTCTGTTTTGGATGGGTATATAGTCATCTGTCGGTTTTGGTACCTCTGTCGCCTCTTATGACATTTGGTACTGAGGGCCGAACGGCATTATAGTCATTTGCCTGAATTAAAATTAACGAACCGGCAAGTGCAGCGTTGGACGTCCACCCACAAGGTGGACGTCCAAGGGACGATCTGCTAGTACTATAATATTCGGTGAGATTTTTCAAGCTCCTAGGCTGTTGCTTACCTCGCAATTCATTTTATTCTATCCACACATTTAAACAACGCAAACGACAGCGCGTCTCAAACAAAGGCCTTATAACTGAGTATAATAGTCGGGGTTGTCCAGAAAGCCGGCATCGTTCGTCAAGATTAAGAGCGTTATGATGATAATGGTGAACCGCTCCAGTGGTAATCCACTGATTTACTGCTTTAAGATATCGGTCAAGTTATTACTAATGGTATGAAATATCGATAGCTGATGTGACCCACATTCGCTTCATAAATCCAAAGTAGAACGTGTAGAATACTAGAACGAACGACGAAAGTTTGTGTTATTTTGTTGTTAGACCAACTTGACTAACAAGCATACAATCCATGTGATAGTGAGTATCACTGTAGGCTATCATCATTAGCCATTGGAAGTCCAATAGGCCTCCCACAAAATGGGGAATTTAGCCCATAATTGCCGCGTGTTAACAATCGTAGAGCGTGGCTTTCGCGAAGAGGATGCTGCTGCCCATCCACACCCTGTGCATTTGATCTATTCTGTTCCAGATAGATATCCACCATATGTTGGTTCGGGTACCTTAGTTGCCACTTACGACACTTGGAGGTACTATTCTACTCTGCAGCGCATGCTATATACGCTCGTAATATTACTAGCACGTTGTGACTTGAAGATATATTATATCTTACCCAGTAATTTCACTGTCTCTCTCACCCTTCAAACTGGAACACAATTATGCGAATTCTGCTGTTTGGCGGTAGAAATAGGTGAGAGTGAGGTATCGATGCATACGACCTGAGGTCAAAGAGGCTAATCTCCTCATGTGAGCGGAGGTTAGTTTGTTAATCTTTCACGTCGCAACTTAGCACAGAGATTATGGCCAGTCTGGAGTGACACATAGTTTTTTTTATCCCGAAAACATATTTATGTGGGATTGATCTGCCCTTTTAGGTATCTCTATGCATTAGGCGCGAGTCCAGGAGCGACATATATTCCTAAGAAGTATTTACAAAAAGAGATTATATCATATATAGTACAATGGCTCCAATTTAATAAAGTAAACTGCAAAGTCTCATAGTGAAACACTCAGACTCACTGCAAACGAAAAAAACGCGATCTTTTAACATTAACGGGTGATCTTAACAACTGCGTTAGATGGATATTGATTTTGTATAATATATTTACAAACAAAATGCTTGCCTGCAACGTTTTTAAAATATGTAAGCTGAAAATAGCTGGACGGGTCCACGCAGGCGAAACCGCGCGTATTTGCTAATATATACACACAATTATAATGGTGGCTCTGTTATTAAGCAATATTAGATTCGGTCCACATAAAAGCTCAAGGGAAAAAGGTCTAGTTTTAATATACACGCCCAAAAACTAAATAAAATAAGTTACCCCAAAACTATTTGCTTCACTCCTTGCCGCTATTATCATGCCCACACGTACAAACACTGAATTAAATGTACGCTTGTTATGAGAAAAAATATACTTGTTTATAAAACAGCAACTTTAATTTTGTAAGGAACTTATGTTGTAAAAAGGTTTCAAATGTGACGTGGTAAATTAACACTTTTTTGCGATTACATTGCAAACGCTAGCTGATGTCGACAAGATAGATCAAAGTAATATACGTAGACCTTTTGAAGGTGTACAGTATTGTACACCTTAAAAAGGTCTACAAAAATATCATAAGCTATATGTCTATCTCTTAGAGATAACCTACAATAACCATTTTTTAGCCTAGGTCGCTAGTATAATACAGTCAAGTACAATGCTACTTAACTATATTATACTAGGTATGGGTCACTGAACATATGCTACAGTACCTCATACCTTATCTGATACAAACTGGTTGTGTTTTTTACTATGAACAGAAATAAATTTAAGTGTACTTATAATTTTCGAATGGGCCAAACTTAACTTTCAAATCTAGTGGTCGAGCTTTATCGTTAATTATGGATCAAAGTAACCTACATTTACTTTTATAAATGAGATGTATGGAAATTGTTGAAAAAAGATGTTTTTAGATAGTGCTAGACCTCTTAAAAAGGTCGCCTGCATTACCCCCCCCCCCCACTCTCACCTATTTCTTACACCGCCAATTAGAAGTGTTCGCTTTCCGTTGGATTTAAGTTGTGTACCGATTGGAAGGTAAAATTACTGCGTAAATGTGAAATTTTATCTACATTTCACAAGACTGGCGACACGCTAGGCAAGGCGTCTTCGTGCTGACACGAGTGAATTTAGATTGTAGTCACGTTCAACGTTTATGCTTTTTTTCTGACTTCAAAACAAAAAAAGATACGCAATTATTTGCCGCGGGTTAGCGGTAGAATATAACTGTCCCCTGCACCGGGTGTCGTAAGATGCGACTGAGATACCGGAACCGACAGATAGCGGTATATCCATCCGAAGCAGCACAACTTAAATACTACAGGGTGGGAATAACTGTTGCCCAGCAGCATCCTGGTTGCGAAGTTGTGCTCTGGGATTGCCACCACACCTGCCCAGCGAGGCAATTATGGGCAAAAACCCCCTCTCTCGGGGAGGCTTATGTCCAACAGTGGACTTTCAATGGCCGATATTATGACACAAATTTTAATTATTTTATATAGCATACAATAAGATTGCCTAAAAGTGTGTCAGAGTTTATCATCTCAATATTCTCGTATATTGTTGTGCAGATAAATTAAACAAAAATCCAAATATCAATGAAAAAAAGCAATAAAACATTCAGTAATTGTGTTAGGGAATATTAACATTAAATCGAACAAAAGCGCAGAAGGTATAAAACACGGGCGGGCGGCGCGACCGGCCCGCTCCCTCGGGCACTCCGGCCTTATTAAAAAGGATCCAGGCTTGCTATCCTGTTGTTGTATCAGTACAAATAGAAATGTCATTTTACTCTTATAACCTTTTTTTGGAGCATAAAGCGAATTGATATTTTTTATCTATTTGATATACATTTTTGTATCTTTCCTCATTACACCAGCCATTGAAAGTCCACTGCTGGAAATAGGGCTCTCCAAGTAAGGAGGTTTTCTTTTGAGCTGCACTGTTTCAGGTGAATAAACTGCCATATATCGCTTCTGGTACCACAGTCACCTCTTACTATTTTACTCTGCGCGTACTGGCACCGTCTGAGGTACTGGTACCGGCAGAGTAGACGGTAACCGATCGATCCATCCAAAACAGCTTAAATGCATAGGCCGGAGATGGGCAGCAGCATCTGCATATTTAAAGCTGCCCTCTGCGATTGCAAACACGCTTGCCATTCGCGGCAATCACAGGCATGATTCTCCCTTTCTTTGGCAGGCCTATGCCCAGCAGTAGACTCCCAATGGCTGATGTGATGAGTATGACAGCGTCAAATAAATACATAAAGACAGCGTATATAAAACGAAAAGTATTTCCAACTAGTCTAAACTCTCTCTAGACTAGAAATCTGAAAATAAAAAAATAGGAATAACTGGAACAAATTTAAGCAATTCGCAGACCACTGACCCAAAGGGAGACATAAAATAGCTGCAGTAAAACGAGGCTATACTTGCTACATTTTAACTCTACAGATAAAATATCAATTCAACTATCTCTGATGTTGTCACTATGATGCCACCATGATCAACTTTCACTACTCGATTGTACAGTACAGTTTAATTTTTACCCGGGCTAAATATCCAATGGACGTGAAAATCTCTTACAACAAACCGCGTCGTCGCTTTGTGAAATTTTATCGGTAGAGGTCTGATACTCTTATGATGGTTTCTAGAATAGAACCTCGCCGTTTTGTATAATGGTATTAAAAATGAACTCGAAGTTTTATTGTTAAACCAATGCCGCTGCAATTGGAAGTTTAAAGTCAATTAAGAGATAATCGATTATTTAATCGTTAAAGGCTTTTGTAAATATAAAAAGTATTTTATAGAACTATTTGAGATTTATATACTTGAAGAGTTTTCTTTGGTTGATCGCGGGAATGTTTCATTTTTTATTTGATTGCTCAATTCTCGATGAAAATTACACGCATATTTATCAATATGCTACGGTTTTAAATTGTTGAGGATTTACGCTAACAGAGGGAAAACTCTATAGCGCAATTCTTTCGGAATAGACATAATTTGAAACTATGTACCATTATCGACTAAGCTTATAGGTAAAAGTTAAACAAGGTCTTTTTTTTATTAAGTAGAACATATTATAAATAAATTCCCACAATTTTTCATACATTGAACCGATACCGTAATAAGTCGCTTGAAGCATTTGTGTTACGGACATCAGATAACAAAGGAATTACAAATATACTACTTAAATATTTAACACCCTCATCATATAAATATTTGTGCTGGGAGGGGATTGAACCCACGACCTTTGGCGCATAAGACAGGCTCACTACCATCTGCGCCAAACTTTAAAATTTTATGCTTATTATTAAATATATGAATATTTAATAATATTCAAGAGATTAAAATAAGGCATTGCTCGAAATATCGTTTGCTTACTTTCATATCAAAGAAAAAGTCAAAGGAGACTCTTATTAATACTAGATTAGAATGTTAATAAAGGGTTTGTATCTCAAATAGTCCTTTCAAAAAATGCTACAAACACTAAAAATATATTCTAAAGGCTTAAGCAATATTTTTATTATAGAATTAGATAAATAGCCTTAGAAAAATAAGATATCTTACAACGAGATATTATAGTAACTGACTTATTCTAATTTAGTAGTTTTATATATATTTATATATATAATATATTATGATTAGCCATGTGGTTCCGGCAGAGTAGAATAGCACCTCTCCCTGTACCAGGTGTCATAAAAGGCAACTGAGGTACCAGTAACGACAAATGGCGGTATATCCATCCAAAACAGTGTAGCTCGAATGCCCAGCACGGGGATGGGCAGCAGTATCTCCGTCGTGAAGCTGCGCTCTGCGATTGCCGACACGATTGCCCAGCGCGGCAATTATGGGCAAAATCGGCCCTTTCTTGGGTTCAACAATGGACTCCAATAGCCGGTATGATGATGATGATATATTATTTTCATAAAGTAGATTAAATAATTACTTTTTAAGGGACTTCCCTCCTGAAATTCCTGTGAGAACCACGAGTTCCTGCGAGTTTCACGTTACCAACGATGATTTAATGCGAAATAGGAGCGTTTAGCGAAAACTGGCGACTTTAAGACCATTTATGGAGCCTGTAAGACTTCTCTCGTTCGTGTTACAACGAAATACTATACTTTACTGAAATAGAACATGTTGGAGATCAACGGTAGGGTAGAAAATAGTAGGTAGAATCGGTGACCCAAGGTATACATATCACTAAGGTCACTTTCTCTCAAACTTCTATGAACGCTTAAATTACTGCATTACTAATTAAAAAATTTATTTAAGTTCTGTGCGGAAAATCTGTTTATTTTCTATTATATACGCATTCACTAATAATAATAAAACATTTTTTCAACGGCTTGAGTACGCGGTCTAATTTTGTTTCTGTTTTATTCAACCCTTGAGTTTTTGGCCACCGCAGATAAAAATATAAAGGATAAAATGATAAAAGTAGTTTTATACGCTATTATGAATCATCCGGGGAAACGTTTTGATGAAATTTGGCATACGAATAACTTGAAGCTTAGGTATTATCACCATAATTACAGCCATGGAAGTTCACAGATGGACATAGGCCTCTCCAAAGAAGGGGGATTTTCTCATAATTGCCACGCTGGGCAATCGTGTTGGCAATCGCAGACCGCAGTTGAGTTACTGCCTCGGATGGATATATAGCTATGTGCCGGTTCTGGTGGCCTTAGCCTCTCAACACCTGGTACAGAGGGAGGTACTCTTGTACTCAGCCGGTATCTCACGTCAAAGTTAATATTCTGGCTCATTAATCTCGATGAAGTTAGAATTCTTGAGTGGTAATTATATTGAAATTAATCTCATACATCTATATCATACATACATTGACCTGACTTCGTGGTAGTCGCTTAAAGCACCTATATTACAAATGCCAGACCGCAGAGGATTACTAATAAAAATCTTAGATACATATATTTTACACCCAGACACAGAACAAACACAAATATCATCATATAAATATTTGGCCTGGGTAGGAATCGAATCCACGCCCCTTGGCGCACATGAAAGGATTATTATTATCTGTGCCACCTGGCCCGCTTTATATTGAAGATATTCGTGCAATGAAGGCTTATCAATTATTTTTAATTATAATCCACTCAACATCGTGTCCATTGACCTGATTCCGAAATAAGTCACTTAAAGCATTCTGACACATCAAACAAGAGTTTTCAAAATATATACTGAATATTAACATCCGTCAACAGTAAAGCATAAATATACATCATATAAATATTTGTCCCGGGATCAAACTCACAACCCTCGGCGCCAACGGGGCCGTCAAATTACCCCGTCCTGTAATCACTCGGGCCGTACGCTTAACAGCATATACAATTTACCGATAAACGAGCTGTATTTTTTATTGAACACATTTTCTCATAACTCCCATGCATATTATCCCGCCTTAAATTCTATTATTCGTTGAATCGGTTTATCACAATAGATAATCTCTAAATACATACGAGCCTGAGAGTTTTAACATGTTATAAATAGTAAATACTCTGAAAAAAATTCCAAGAATAGAGCACGTTGTGAAACGAAAAATGTGATCGAAGGAGCGGACTAGGGGATGATCAAAAGAAGATTCTCAGAATATCTGCTTTAGTATTACTTGTCGGGGTAAAGAGACGTGGTACGGCGCTTGGGGTATTTTAAAAATACGAGTACATATTCTGTATTTTGTATTACTACTTATCTGCTCTTGCTTTGCTTAAAGTAGATTATCAATCTTTAGAGACATCTTCAACAAAATTTGTCATGTTTTAGTTAATCAAAATCGGTTAACAATTATCTGAACAAATAAATGAGCAGTCGAATTGAGAACCTTCTTTTTATGAAGTTTTCAACACTGCTGCGATCAAAGCAACGGATATTTGATGTCATCAAAGATATGACATCCCATAAATATGATTAAATAATTTCGATTTGATTTTACAAATTCACAGGAGCTTTGATGTGAGGCCTGAGGAAATTAATATAGCGTACGATATATGCGAGCGGACGGTCGCGGGCCGTGTTGACGCACCCGCGTACCGAGCGTGCCCTCTCAAACTTGATAGGACTTGTACCTTCGGAAACATTGGTAAACAGATCGGCTATATATTCCTTTGAGTACGTATTGAAGTTTTAGCTAGCTTTTTCCTTTTTATATCAATAGAAAAAATACATTTATAAAATGTATTAATGGAGAAGCTGACTGACTGACTGACTGACTGACTGGCTGACATATCAACGCAGAACCTAAACTATAAAGGCTAGAAACTTAATAATTAAAAATAATTTTGCACAAAACTTTCCTGCGTTAGAAAACAAGACTTACGAATTCCTAGACAATGTGCTAATTTGATATGTGACTAGTGGACACGGACAGAACTACATGCGTAGGTAATGTAGAAGCCGGCCGCGAGGACTCGGCCAATTTGTTGGGCTAACTTACAAGTTTGTAAGATATTTGGCCTGCGTTTTGTTGGTAAAAGTACAGACATCTCTTACTTTTGCTGTTGTATCCTAAGTCAGTAGTTAAACCTGTCTGTCTTTTAGTATAAATGTGTAGAGAAAAATAGAAAGTTTGATAAAGAGTCAAGAGACATAGAAATCTTGATTTTAAAAAATGTTGATATGCTTTATGAAGATAAATTGGTGTAAAGAAAATAGAATATTATCACGGACCTGCCCAACGTAAAGAACGTATCCAATTATTTCATTATTTAAGACTTAACACTGAACCACTGAATGATTTGGCTAAAATATAGATATATATATATATAATTGCGGTGGTGCTAACCGTAATTAACTGTATATCATCGATTGTCATCATCATCATCATATCAGCCATAAGACGTCTACTGCTGGACATAGGCCTCACCAAGTAATTTCCAATAGCATCGGTTGCATATGGCCTGTTTCCAGCGCGATCCTTTCGGTTTTAGTCGTCTGTAGATCCTGTCCATCATTAATAATGGACGTGTGTATTGCTCAAACGAGAGCGACAAATATTCCGTGTTGTTCTCAAACGAATACATTACACTGCAAGGTCGTACCGTACGTGAATGCAGTGCAAATATCCCGAGTAAAGCTCGCATGAAGTGAATGTCTCCATTTCCTCCCAGATTTTTTGCAATGTTCGGGGTTGTAGCGATGCTTTGGTTACAAAGTACATAAGTAAAGTCAAGTATATAGCCACCATATACCAGCGTCACGATAGTACGAGTACTTTTCTCTTAGAATATTCTGTAAAAATTCTCTGGAAAATTCTGTAAACATTATCTGGTAGTGCGACCCATAAAGTGGTCCAGCCGCTTGCTGGGCTGCACTACAAAGTATAATAAGTTTTTAAAGCATCGTACATGTCTTTGCTACTTAAAAATGTGCATGATTTATCAAGAGTCTCAACGAGCTTTTGCAGTACCGTAATTTAAATGAGGTAGACCTCATACAAAGGTCGTCTGCATTTGTACCCCACTCTCACCTATTACTACCGCCAAATAGCTGTGTTCGCAGTGCTGTGTTCAGGTCGGAAGGGTGAGAGAGGCAGTGAATTTACTAAGTAATGTGTCATAATATCCTCAAGTCACAAGGTTGGCAACGCGTTAGTGATATCCTTGTAACATTACGAGTTGTACATTACGAGCGTTTATAGGCTGCAGTGATAATTACTGTCACGCGGGCTGCATGCTTGTTTGTCGACCTGGTCTAATAAAAAAACAGTAAAAATAAACATAATAAGTTTACGAATGCAAACAGAAAGACATAACGTTCTTTAAAAGATTTGCATAAAATATCTATTATAATTAAATAAGTAATTATGTAATTATCTATCTTGAGGTCAGTGCGGGTTTTTAGAATGTATAATAGATATAATAAATTCATTCTAATCGTGGGCTCTGAATATCTACTTTTACAAACTGCTGTTGACGATTATTGTACTTCCATATCATTACAAACAATATTTTTGAGGAAAACTCACTGTTACTTCTCAGAAGATAAAAAGACGAGCGATGGCGCATATGGCAGTGAACCTGACTTTGCGCCAAGGACAAATATTAAATAATGTGTATATTGTATTGTCCGTGTTAAAGTAATTATTTGATCTGTGTCTAAGTGTGATTTATATGTATTATTTTATATATTTTATTATATCCATAAAACAAGTGCAATTAGCTGCTTATCTCGGAGTCACGTCATTGTATGAGATGTAGTATGCATTTATTTCATCTTTATAATCATATCACAAGTCCACTGCTGGACAAATGCCTTCCTAAGAAAGTAAGAATGTTGGCCATAATTGCCGCGCTGGGCAAGCGTGTTGATAATCCCAGAGCACAGTTTTCGTGACAGGGCAGCTGCTGCCTACACCCACCCTGTGGATTTAAGCTACACTATTCCTGAAGGATTTACTGCCATCTATCAGTTCTGATACCTTAGTCGTCTGATACTATTCTACTCTGCCGGTTCTACTTCTATTCTACTTCACAGCATATTTTTTAATCCATTATGTACGGTTAAAAAAAATTCTCGTAAAACTTCGCCTCTTCAAAATCAACTCCAGAGAGTAACGAAGCATATTTGTTTATTCATAATAAAAAAGATCTACAATTTCAATGTTTTCTACGTAAACAAACAATTTATCGGTGTCTAGCACAAGAGAATTTCATTTCAGTTGGAAACAATACAATACGTTTTATCAACAAGTCATTTAGGAGATAAAACTCAATCGAACTGTCAGCGACAAAACCTTTCAGTTTGCATCACTGACATATTGTGGTGCGACAATGTTGCGTGAAACAATTAATATTTAAATCGGTGCCCGCGGGGATCCTTTGTCGCGCGACATCGCGCGCTTTGTGTCTACAAATATCGGATTGTTTTCGAGTGCCTCTTGTGTTCGTCCAATTTGTTGTTTCTATGAGAATGTTCGCTGGCGACAGGTTAGGGCTGAACCATTTTATTGTATACGGGAAGACGTCAGCAGGCACTCAGTGAGTGAGATTGCCTGTTTTTGATTACCTGTCTAATTCGGAGTCCAGATAAAGATGGCTGGAATGCCCTTTATGGTTTAAACCAAGACCAGTCATATAAACCGCAGGCACATTCACCGTTATATCGCACGTCGGTCTATTCCGGAATTAACATATTTTTTGCGTTAAATCATCTATATCTTTTAAGTTTGATGTAGAATCATTTTAATTCTTATTATAAGTACATAATTAAAGTATGTTTCTTAGGAACAGCTCGCATTAAACAAATCTAGCTACTAAAATTGGTGCAAGTGGTCGAATATTATTATCTAATCAGTGCCGTTGAGATCGATATTGCAGCTCAAAATAAACAGAGTGGGAGTAGGCGGCACCTGCCCAGCACGGCAATTGGGATGCCTATGCCCAGCAGTGGACTTCTGCGTCTGATATGATATTAGGTTTGCATTTAATGATAAGTCCAGTCGTGGTTTAAACAATTTTTATCTCACTATGCGAAGAAAATAGAAACGCTTGCTAAGAAGTAAATAACATTAAATATACAAAGATTAATATAATTAGGTCTTTTTACCAAAACAAGTTTTGTTCACAAAGAAAAATTAAAAAGTGATTTAAAATAATGATAATACACGTTTTGTAATGAAACATAAATAATAGAAGGTAGTTACTGAAATTGGGATTATTGGATACAAATTAAGCCTGCGGTCGTTTCCGCTGATTACTCGGTACAGCGCGGCCACAATCAAACTTCGATGAAAACGCGGAACAAATACAAGGAAGAGTAAGATATTAATTAATGCTCTTATCCTCGATTGGATTCGGTTGTTAAGATCTACTTCAACTACGTGTTTAAATATAGGAGGTTACTTTCAATGCTTAATCAGTAGGTTGCTATTGTACATTATCATCATCACTACAGCCATTTGAAGTCGACTTCTGAACATGGGTATCTCCAAGGTAAGGGTAATTTTGTAATTTTGGTAAATAATTGACGCGCAGGGTAAGCACAGCTTTCGCGACAGGGATGACGCTGTGCTGTTGCGGATGGATATACCACTGAGGTCGGTTCTGGTACTTAAGTCGCCTCCTACGACACCTGGTACGGGGGAGGTACCATGTGTGTGCTCAATACTCTATAGTAAGTTTATAAAATAATTCATAATTAAATTAGGAATTATCCGAGGCTTTTAGAGTTGTACTTTTGTTGTTGTTGTATTTTCAGTAAATCAATGACTACAATCTAAGCCCAGTTTGGATACTCGGAAAACAAATAACACGCGCGGGTCGTCGACGTCATCAAGTTAATTCACTGGATTTTATCCTATTGTAAATTGCAGACCCTGTGTCTGTGGTGGGTTTGTAGCAGTCTCAATCAGGTTAAACTGTTACAAAAAGAGAATTCAAAGATTAAAGCTGTAAATGTATAAACAAACTGATTTTACGAAGCCGTTACGACTCAAGTCACATAAATGCAAATATTCTTACAATTAAGTATTTCCACCATTTGCCTCGGCGGATCGTTAACGAAAAAAACAACGGCTTTTAATTATTTAAAATTATAATGAGCAGCACCGCGAATACATAATCGCTAAGACGGACTTTTAATTAGAGAACCGAAGGATTCACTATTCAAATCCGTCGACTATTAAATGTGCAATTAATTTTTAGTCCCACCGGTGATTTATATGGAGATAGAGGGCCGTATTAATTTTGAACGGATTAAATTAATCCAGTATTCAATTTGTGATTTCGAAAATTAATTTCTTAACCAATACGCGATCTGGTATTTAGTTCACGTGAGAGTTTGAACAGAAGAGAAATTAATGTGGAAAGCTTAATAGAATTACTTGATGTAGACCTCGTCACCGGTATTGCTGTGTTCCAGTTAATAGTATAAAAAAAGCAGTGAAACTACTGGGAATTGTGAGAAAAGTCAAACGAATGTGACAAACAAAACAGACAGTCACAATACGGAGTAGAATACTACCCCCCCCCTGTACCAGGTGTCGTAAGAGGCGACTAAGGCACCAGAACCGACAGGTAGCGCTATATTTATCCGCAACAGTGAAGCTAAATAAACACAGGGCAGGGATGGGCAGCAGCATCCCCATTGCGAAAGCTGCGCTTTGCGATTGCCAACACGCTTGCCCAGCGCGGCAATTATGGGCAAATTCCCTCTTGCTTGGGGAAGCATATGTCCAGCAGTGGACTTCCAATGGCTGTTATGATAATGATAAAATGATAATGACGAATACGGGCATATATATGTTACGTTGACGATTACTATCACGCGGATCAAATGATTGCTTATTGACTTGTCAACCATAAGACATTACTAATTTGGATCAAGGCGAAGTTCTCGTACAAAAGTGAAGTCGAAGGGTCGCAGCCACGTGAAGAAAGTTAGATAATGTGGTTATCTAGTGTATGGCAGAATAACAGTGCTTGACTTAGTGCTTGTATTGGTATACACCACGTAGTCTGCTGTAGCAATGTTTATTGAAACAAAAAAGTAATTACATATTTGATTATAAAGGACATTATGTACGTATATAATATCTTTTGTAATTCAAACTTTTACTAACCAACCGTAATTGTTTAGATAAATTAATGTTTACAACATTCATGAGACAGTAGACATGTTTTGTATTATAATCTTGTTTTGTGATTTCGTCATATTAACAATTCTGCATGATTGTAATATGTTGTCTTCATATAAAATATATGAAAAAAAGTGAAGTGATTGACTGTAATCTGTCAGTGCACCTAATACATTTAAATATAAAGTTGAAAATCCCGTGTATGTTTGGTTTATTAGCCTCACGTTATGTTGCAATCGTACTTGCTCTCCTGCAACTTGCTTCCGCATAACTACATAGTTAGAGTGTTTGAGAAAAATTTTGGCTAACAAGGTCTGAAAGATCCCAAAAGGATATATATTTCGACCAAATTGGCTGAGTTCTTCAAGAGATCAACTTATTAGTGTTTCACAAGAATATGACAAGCCACTGGATATATTTCCATAAAACTCGACAATAATATAGTTGATACGATATAATAATACATAGACTATCTATTAAGTAAAGAGTTTCTAAAGCATATTATAATGTTAAAGATTATATAAATGGCAAAACTGCTAGGGATTTAATTTCTTTATCCTAGCTTTTAGATAACGGTTTGTTAGCACTGACGCCGGTAGGGTTTCCATTAACTACCTATGTAGTATTGATGGAACCTTTATCACCACCAGTTATTCTTGTAGATTCTTTTCTGATGGCTCGTGTAATGAACCTGCATTAAACCTAATTATAAAACCCATCTAGTGCCAGTAGACTAGTAAAAGGTAGGCCTATTTTAGATGTTAGATGACTCTTATGATCCCCCGCGGTCATCAGTATTATAGATATAATAGAATTTAGTACTTTATATTTCTGAATTAAACTTGTTTTATTTATTATTTCAGACCATTTAAAAGTATCTATAATGGGCCTACTGGAATAAAGAATATTTTGATTTGTTTTGATTAAACTATCTAGTATTGTCATGATAAACATATAAGCTTAGTTCATCATCATCATTATCATATCATCAGACAAAGGCCTCCCCAAGAAAGGGGCAGTTTGCCCTTAACTGCCGCGCTGGTTACGCGTGTTGGCAATCGCAGAGCGCAGCTTTCGCGACAGAGATGCTGCTGCCAAACCCCGCCCTGTGAATTTGAGCTACACTGTTTTGGATGGGTCGACTCTTACGACACCTGGTCCACCAGGGGGAGGTATTATTCTACTCTGCCGGTACCCCACGCATAGTTAAGACAGGGTAACGTCTATCTTTAACTAGTAATTTATAAAGATACCAGCGATCCCTTTATGTTATTTATATTTTATATTATTGTGTTTGCCACTCTTAAAAAGCTATTACGTAATAGAAATACCAATAGATATTTCACACCACTCATCGTGTCTACACGAGGAATACAGTTTTTTGATGGTTTCTTTTAAAGATGAACACTTGTTGCATTAATATCGTATAAAAATGGAACAACATATTTCTAGAACAACGTAGATGCCGTGAAAAGTGTTTGACCGCGAGGAGCCGGTTATTTGTAAGCATTGTCAGAGCTCGAGCGGGGGCACTTCATGCCTTATTCACCGACATCGAGCCAGACAAGCGGGCGAGTTAACTTTTCCATCCATGAAAGTATAGAGTTAAATGAAGATCTCGAAGCCAGAACTGAATAAGTTAGCTAAGATTAGCTTTACCCGACCCTGGGGTATTTCAGTATCATACTTTTATTGTGTTGCTAGGTACTGCCACGGTAGTGCAGTGCGTTAAGCATGCTCACTAAAGTAGGAAGAGAGAAGCCTCGATAAATAATTAGCCGTCTTGAAATCCCATAAAATAATAACGCGGTGATATTTTTTAAGAGTCCTCGTTTTAAAGACTTACAAACAAATCACGGATTATACCTGGATACGAATTTGGATGCATATCTTTGGACATCTATTACTTATTTTTCTTCTTTAAATGCGGCTGTATTAACTATTTTAAATTGAATTGGACTGTAAGAGTAATTAAAAATTTAAGCATTATCAAACAAATATACTAACAAATCATATTTTTTCCTTTAAGAAAACTAAAACTAAACCCAAACCCGAAAAAATCAACCTTTTTCTACAAAATAATATACATAGAGGTACCGATGTAATAGGGTAGATACCTTTCTGTGGGTATCGGAAGAGGCGATTTAGGTACCGGAACTTACAGATCTCGATATCTATATGCAACAGTTCAGACGCAACAGTTGACGTTTTACGGTTGCTAAGATGTCGTAAGAGGCGACTGAGGTATCGGAATCATAAAATTCTACAATTATTTTATTTATTTTATATAGACAAATTCACCTGTTGACTTGAATCCGAGATGAGCCGCTTATAGCAGTTGTGTTACAGACATCAGACGATCGATCAATTACAAATATCTAACAAACGAACGCAAAAATTTATCATAAAAATATTAGGTTGACATCGAACCCACGACCTTTAGCGCACAAGGTAGAAGAAACACTACTGAATCAGGCTTCTCATAATCTCTTTCAGAATCTGTTATTAATAAGTTACTAAATAATTAAGTGGTAAAAGGATTATATTGTCCCGTTCTAGAATACATTTCTAAACAGATTTCTTCAGGATAAAATAGATGCAAAAGGTAATAGTTGATCGCTGACTGTTCATACTTCGGAACATTCCCTCTCCAACAGTGCATTCGAGCGAAAAAAAGTCTCAAGCGGAAGATTCGCTCAACGATACTTGCGTCTCGATAATAATCTGCGATGAGACAGGTCTACAGCAGTGAAAACTAACGGAAATATAAGTTGAAGCAAGTATAAAAATAATTTATATAGTTTACATGAATAAAAACGAATCGTGGAACTTTTCGTCATCGTAGCAGCCGTACAACGTTCACTGCTAACCATGGCCTCCTCGAGAATGGAGGAATTTTCCCATAATTGCCGAGCTGGGTAAGCAAGGGGGCTGTCGCAAAGCGTAGCTTTGCGTCGGGATTGCTGCTACCCATTCCCGCCCTGTTGCATTTAAACTACCCTGTTAACCGACGGCACAGATGGATGGCTGTGTCTGACTGTTCAATGTATGTATTTAAGTAATATATCTGTAATTCATCTGTTGTCTGATGTCCGTGACACAAGTGCTTCAAGTGACTTATTTCGGAGTCGGGTCAATGTATGAGATGTAGTGTGAATTTATTATTTATTTATCTACTCTGCTGGTACCGCACGGCAGCAGGGTACCGGCATTGCTAAACTATATGTACGCGTACAACTCTAAAACGACTGCACCAAATTGGATATTTATTTTTCGTTATATTTATAAGTGTCATGACCAGGTTTGTGTGGAATCAATAGAGTTTGGATTTTATTTATTTAATATAGGACTACGAACATAAGTAACAGTAATTTATGAACAATAATTGTGTTGGTAAAGGACATCAACTAACTGTTCTTACAATTACAGGCAATCACATCATGCATAACCTTTAATATTAAAAAGGTAATAATCATCATTGAAAGTTAAAAATCAGTAATCTTACGGAACGCCATTAAACGATTTTATCAATGACAATCCCGGGAAGAGTATGAAAATTAATGTCAAGTTCAGGCAGATTTTTGGCTAGACTATTATACAGACGGGATATACGGTTAATAGGTGAGTTACTACCCATCCTGGTTCTACAGAACTTATTCTTTTATAGGTATCTAAGACCTGGATTAAAATTCCCAAAATAAAAAGGTCAACTGAAAATTTATTTTCTATGTGCCCATACGAATTTGAGCCGATCCAATTTTACAAAATGATGACGAGTTCTAAACTACAATAAGATTATTGTTAATCATGATAATATCATATAAAATTATAAATTATGTAATCGTACTATTGGATGAAAACTATAATAATTAAAACAGTAGTTTAATGTGCAAGTATTTAAACTTTATAAAGTTAACTGAAAACCGCATTCACTTTTACTTCAGAACTACTGAACAGACATTTTTTATGGTAAAAAGTGTCTTGATTCCCATTAGCTGTAAACATTTTTAGATCATTACATCCTTTTTTGCTTACCACAAATACTCTCTTCATAACACATGATCATTAACTCTACAAATCTTTTCTCGAATGTCTTCTACTTAATTAACGTATAAATATAGATGTCTGCTAGCAGTAATAAACTGCTCAATAAAACAATTAACTACTCTTTAGATTTGTAAATCATTTCATTTCTTTTTTCTAGCATCCGAATTACACGTGTAATATAATAACATAATTTTATCACATCTCACACATTGACCTGACTCCATCATAAGTCCCTTAAATCACTTGTGGGAACGTACCCCCCAAGCGTTGGCTTTGCGCCAAATAGGATGTCATGTCCAACCTAGCTTAACGTTCCTATTTTAAACTTAGTGATAACACTTTATGGAATTCTACGAGAACTGTATCTGTATCATTTATATAATTATAACTATCAGAAGAATACAGCTCATAAATGTGGACAACATGGAGTTTTTTAATACTAAATATAGAGAGATAGAGCTTAAAATTTGGTTTTTGGTTTTTTTTGTTGGGGGAAATCATTGGTACGACTAATCAGGTTTTAAAAATTCTGTCACTTATAGAGTGACATATACAGTGTTAGAGTGTTATATTGTCATCAAATTATCCCATCTGTGGGTAATGTTACCTTTTTCCAACTAAACGGTTGTGAGGATCGGTAATTTGACAAGGGAATAGCTTGGACTCTAAAAAAGACACATGGTACTTTTCGTCTTGGAAATATTGGGAAGCGATATAACGTGAAGTCTTCGTGAACAAAGTCGTGAACGGTCGCTAGTAGTCAATAAGGTATCAGTGAGGAGAGCAACAATTCGTCTTTCTCAAATTCTCCCGCCTCCATCGAACAAGATCGATCCACAGTAACTCGTCTCTATCACCTTGAGTCACGCCAACAAATACCTGTCACAAGTTGTCCCAAGTGCGAACAAGTCGCATCAATCCGACGTGTCGGCTGATCGCGACTATTAATACAGCCCGACGAATTGAGGCGTTACACTACACTCAATCGATTTGCCCTTGAAATCATTACAGTTTGGATAATACAGAAATTGGACCGTGTATTTGATATACTTTTGATGAATTTCAAGTAAATATGACTCGATTAGAAGTCGGATTATTTCGACCGAGTCAGACTGATTTGTTATAGTACAAAGATTTTAAGGGTCGGTCAGGGGGTATAATACCCTCTGGGGTTGCAGCCCTAAGAGTATAAATAAGTTTACTTTCTACATATAATTTGAGAGTTATTTTGTTGTCATGTTAAACTTTTCTTGTGATTTTATTGTAAAATCTATAATATTTCACGAAGAAGCAGATGGAATCCGGATTCAATTGTGCAGATTAATCAAATAATTTAACTGTATGTAACGGAGTTACCCGCGGTAAATGGTGTGAAACACATGTATTACTACTATCCGATAATAGATTAATTATAAATTTAATACATATTTTTACCGACACAAGACAAATACAAGTACCATCATATAAATATTTGTTTTGAGTGGGGATCAAACCCAAAACCGGACCGGACCAGAAAAGAGGGATACTACAGAATGCGTCATCAGGCCCGCAATTTATGACGGCTTTAACGATCCGAATTACTAATACAAATTCAAATTGCTAATACGTGACAATAATTGCCCTATTTGTTTGCTTATATGACTTATATTACAGGCCGTAATAAATGCAAAGAATTCCGAATTCAGAAACCTATTCAAATATACGTCAATACGTCTGAAGAGTGAAATTGACAATAAAAGAGAAATGTGGTCTGAAAGATGACGTTGTTTTTGTGAGTTGAAACATGAAGGAAATTAAATAAATAAAAATTGTTAGAGCTAGGCCTCTAAGAATAAACGACAGGTAGCCATGCCAACACGTCATGCTTGTTTATAAAGATTGATATATCTCTGCTGGCCCAGGTAGGGAATACAAGGAAGTTTCAGAAGTGAGTATTCCGTTAGGTACTGACAGAATGGAATGGTACTTCCGTCTGTACCAAGTATTCTACAAGGTGTCTGGGATACCGAAACGACTAAAATCGATATTCACCTGAAATACTGGAGCTTAAATACAAAACAGGGCGGGGATAGGCTTAAAGAAGCAATTATGGGTACTCTATAGTTAGTATAGTTCATATAATGATGATGACTTTGTAGTTGTAAGTAGGCTTTAAAACGAAAACAAATTTATGATAAAATATTTTAACATTCTTTAGAAAATATTTTAATTTTATGTAAACATAATGTAAGAAAATAACACGTGCTCAACACTCACAAAATCTTCGAGATACAACATTAGCGGCAGAATTACACGTCACTTGTCCCCGGTCCCTGAGGCGTCGGGAGGGGGGCAGGGGGAGCGGTCGGGAAATAAACGGGAAAAACGGGATCAGACGTGAAAGCGTGAAGTTATAACGGTTATTAGACGTGATAATTGTGCGGGGCTCCGTCTATTTCAGGATATCAATGTTTTCTCTACGAATTGATATTACAAAATACGTTATATATTTTAATATTTTCTTTTTGAAGTATCGATAAATCATAGAAAACTTGTGGTTGAAAAGCGTAGAAGGCCGATTTGATATGAACTAGAACGCGAGAGATTATTATAGGTATATGATCGGTTAATAAATTTCCAGAAAATAAAGAAACTCTTGCGGAGTCATATCAAACCTATGTGATATAATCTCATATTAAATATTTACTATTAGTAGTGCAGGTTTTATAAAAAAATTATTTGCAGAATAAAATATATGAATAACCAATTTAGTCGTAGTTTAATAATATTATTTTATACAATGATTTTAAATAAAAAGGGTTCAGTGTAGACAACAATTCCCATCCAATAAATGTAAAACACTTTCACATCCAAAAAACTCATTTCTTGCATCAACTCTCGTAGCATTGAGCTAAACAACAAAACCTTAAACATTGTTTTCATTAAACAATGTTAATTAAAAAACTGCAAAGTAACATAGGTCGAGTTATCCGACAAAGCATTCCGAGCGACAAAGAGCTACGAATCGTAGCGCATCTACGAACCCGTAGCACTGGTGCTCCGTGCCGCAGTGGTTGTAGCAGAAATGCAAACTCATTTATTTGCGTAGCAGTTATTTCATTATTTGATGAAACTGGCAATTAATGTTATTTTGTTTTCCTTCTTTATTGATCGTAGTTTTTCTGTTAATGGTATTTAAAACTTACAGATTTATATTAGATTTTCTCTTCCGCCTGAATCTTTCATTATCTTATTATTACTCATCGAAGGTCACACCATATATCACATATACATACCCATATACTACCCTTTAATTAAATTACAGTTTGGTTGTCATCCATTAACGTTTTCCTTTGCCAGTACCTAATAACGGTTTAATTAAGAATATTCAAAAATGCATGCTACGCAATTATTTAAAGAAATATAAATCGTTTAATACTTTTTTGCTAAATACGGATTACATTTTTGTGGTGGTTTTATGCTACCAATAAAACAAGAAAAACAAATGAATGCTATTTGATCAATAGTTAGCATGAATAAGCTACTATTGCATTATGCTTCTCTTGTGATATCTAAAACACAAGACATACAAAAAACTAATTATGAATTTACATATGTCACAAGGCCATTTACATATGTCTGATCAGTATCATTATACCGGTGTATAACAATTACAAAGCAACGCCCAATGAATTTCATAATAAAATATAAGAGAAACCGAATACTTTATATTTATAAACGAGACAAATTCCGCTAGGTTTATTATCCGGAGGAAAAATTGAAATGAATAAATTGTTGGCAACATTTCAGACGCGCGCGGCGCCGGACCGAACCAAGCTTTCAAATCAGAGTTTCTCAAACTTTTATCATGTGAAACCTTTAGGGGTTACATGCTTATTCCTCCTACATTCCGGAAAACGTTCTTTCATTAAAAGTCTTTAAATTCCAGTTATTATCACTTGTACATAGTAATTATAGACATATTTTCTATGAATAAAATATATCGTCGAACTTTTAAATTTTAAATGGTCACTATTAAAGCCTCGGCAGGGTGGACATTTAGTTTGACGCCGTGTCAACGATTATTTTTCAGTTAGTATTTAAATAACAGCGACATTTTTAAAACTCCTATTATTCTTTCGAAAAAGCCGATTAGTAATAATTCAAGTAGACCGTAAGGTACCGGCAACGTAGAACAACACCTCCTCCCAGGTAGAGGCATTTCAGTTACCGACAGATGGCGGTATGTTAATTGGAAATAGCGTAACTAAAATGTAATAAAGCAAGATTTGGTAGCATTGCCACTACGAAGCTACGCTCTGTGATAGCCAGCGTGGGGTCAAATCTCTCTTTTTTTAAGATGGCCTATGTTCAGCAGAAGACGAGCTACGTTCGCATGAAGGTGATGATAATGCTGTACTATTTACGGGTACTGAATATATCTAATACGTTAATACAAAGACAGAGATAGTGAAATAACTACAACAGTTTAAAAAACGGTATTATATTATCTGTAGGTAGCGGGGTTTCTGTAGGTATATATATAATAAGTATAGGTATGTTGTTTAATTATTTTTTATTAAATAATAAAACCTGTGGCTAATCTTTTTGTGGTTATCGATATAAATTGTTCAAACTATTCAGCTCAATTGTTGCCAGAGCGCATGCGATGAAAAACATCGATGACATTTTCTTTTAGGTGTTTGGTCACATCACTAAAGTTTTATTATGGTTGTAATTATTTAGTATTATGTCCTTTTTTAATCAAATTATTATATGTGATTCGAGGATAATGTAGAATTGTAATAAAGAATTTATTAAATCGGTGTAATAATTATTGAGTTTATTCATTACAAATATGCAATAACGTCATTTTTTTATAATATTAGTCAATTTTTCCTTATAATATTAGTGCAAGTTAGCATCCAACCGCGGCTTTGCCCGAAAATCAGTCTTTAATACAAAAATTCTCAGTTTTTGAGATAAATGATTTCTGGCCAAACAGGTGGTTCTTTTTCAATATCCTTACGCCCCCTCTTAACCCCAGCGCTACCTATTTATATTCACAGTGAAACAAAGCAGGATAATATTGGATATACTTTCATCTTTTTATTGAGAACGTGAGCAAAAGCCCTCAATGGAAACGGGTGAGCGCGACATGTTTTATGTGAACACTAGGCTATAGTCCACTTTATCTGTCGTGTTGCGTCACACGCATACACACGCTATGTCAGAACCACAATACAATATTTTTTCGGTACATACAAATAAAATTAATGCGAAAATCTGTACGCTTGTTTTCACAGTTTAACAGTTAATTGAACTCGTGGTGATGAAATTTGCTATCAAATAGTTTGAACCTTAGAATTAGAGAAAAGCTATATTTATCCCGATAAAGATAATTGCGTCACAGAGTCTGCGTCATCAGATGCAAGAGAAGCCGCGGGAGAAAGCTAGTCTTACTATTATTACAAACGCAACGTTTAACGTTTATCTATTTAGTATATGTATTGATTGCGCAGCTATATATATATATATATATGTTTCTATTTCATATAATGATTGACTGGGAGATAATGCCAACTGGCATTAAGTCCGTCATTTGTACATTTTATAATATTTTGTGCAAAAATTTCAATAAATAAATAAAATGCAAAAGTTAATCATACTGTAGGGCTACTTTATTCCCAAAAACATGATATTTTGAGAGTTATATATTCCTTGTATACTGTAACTACGTGCCTAGTCACATTTACCCGTTGGGGTTATAGTAATCGGCATCCGATGTGCCTGAGCTACGACCAACATCTTCATGTACCATATTAAATGCGACAAATTGTCGCCAAATAAACCAATATTAAAATATCGTTAATAAGATAGGCCGCCCTACAAATATGATTGTTAACGATCTCTGCAATAAATATGCGTCTTTCTTACTCTCGCACTGGATTTCGTCTCTTTAATTGTGCCTTGTCTAATGACGTTCTTTGCAGTCTTACTTATTTTTTATTAATTTCAATTTCTTTGGGCCTTATATAATTTTGCTCGAAGAAAATATATATTTAAGAGGATTTATTTGTAGTCGTTTGATACACAATCCATTGCGGAATAATTATACAACTGTTAATTTATAAATCACATTATTGCAAATATTAAAGTTCAATATTTTACTGAATTACCTGTTTATAAAAAATCTAGTATCTAAAGAATACTTTTCATGTAACAAGGTTATATTAGGTTATTTTGTAAGTTATGTTATTATGTACCTATCATTTTATTGTATTTTGACACGCGTGTTTAATATTCCCTAAATAAGTTAATAAAGCGAATTTCTCACTCATCTACGAAACCAATTTCAGTAAAACTCGCATGGCTTAGTAGAATAAATTTTAACCTTAATCCAGATTGAATACGAAGTCCCGAGGGAAGCGCGACAAAAATGAATTCCACGTGCAAGTTACCAAGTCGTCATGAGTGAGGTTTGTTTTTACACAATACTGGATTTAGGAAGTCATTTATTAATACCACAGCCAGAAATCAGTAGAAAAGTAGGTTGTAGCTTCGAGTATGTCCTGGGCACGGATGCGTGCTTTCTAAAAAATCGTCTACACACTATCGTCTCACTTGTCGTCGGTCAAATAATGTTTAATTTATTTTGCTATTGAATTGCATATTCCATTTTGTATAGATTTTAGTTTAGAACACGTACAAAATTTTTTTCATAAAATCTTTATCACCAATTTTCAGAATTGGCACGCGGCTCCAAAAATGGGAGCACAATTTAGATTCAATTGAAAAATACTAACAACTCTGTTTCATAACTTAAATTGTTTTCTAGAATAATTTATCTAACATGACATCAATTTCATCTTTTATTATATTTACAAATTCGTGTTTCAGAAAAATATATGTATAACGGCTTGAAAACGGCTAATGTAACTTTTAAAAGACATTTCAATTACTTGGCGGCAAGCATTTTCAAGATTCTTTTCTCAAATCCGTTGTTTTCTTGATCTGTTTTAAAATACAATTTTATTTCAGTTTACTGTAGAATCTTATCTTATGCCCAATTGAAACATTAGAAATATAATATAATTTTTTAGGTAAAACAAATACCGTAACAACTTTCAAGCGTTCAGCTACGAATCAATTTAGGCTCGAAGTTTTTTTCACGTTAGGGAACAGCAAAGCGGAGAAAAGCAATATTTACAGAGCGGGCTGTTGAAACTACGTGCAGCTTTACTTATATTTTTATATTCATTTATTATAATAGTACATAATAAGTCCACAAGAACGCTAAAATCATAGAGGTCAGAACTAACGGCAGTGGACATTCTACGTCTGATGTGAAAAATAATCGATTGTTGTATACTTGGAAAGTATTTTTTCTCTATAGGCTTTTTTACTCCATGGCTGTAAACTGAATTTTGTATCCTCTTGATTAAAATCTTTGAATCAAATCTTTATTCTATTGTTATTACAAAAGTGGCCGGACGAAGGAGTGACTTTTGAGGAGAATGTTTAAAGAATCATCAATTCATTTTAAAAAGAAAGGTGTTGCTGGTAGGTAATGGTTAGAATGGTCAACTGGTATGAACGGTACACTTGTAGTGGTATTACCAGTGACCTGTGATATTTATTTATCCTATTAATTATTGGCGTCTCATGATTTATTCGTAGAGAGTAACTTTCTTTGACTTGACAATAATTGTTCGGTAATTTAATATGTACAGAAATAATAATATAGATAAATGGCATAATATTTGTGTGACAGCCACAGTCGCAAGTTTGGAAATATTTGCTACGGAAAAATCATTGCGAAATTTTCAAACCAAAAGTTTACTATTTCTTATTTAATAAAAGTTTACTTTCTTTAGGTTTTAAGAGAGTATATAATTTTTGTTTGCCTGGAACCGTAAACTAAATTGTCAAGTCACTAGAAAAGATTGATTTTACTCTCTAAATGTTTTAACATACTGACTCAAAGTTATAAATACATCAATATAACTTCTACATTTTCTTATTATTTTGTCTAAATCCCAACTTTCTGTTCTCGTCTCCCTCCTTTCTGGACTTTTCTCGGAAAATTATTATAAATAAATATTATATTATTTGAAAAAAATAATAATTGGCAGGTAGGGTAATATGCTATACATTGTGACGATGAGTAATTATTTTTTGGGACTATTTTCACCTAATATGTTTCGTTAATTAATTTTTCCAGTATTTTTATTGGTATTTATAGGTTAAAAAAATGGTTTGAGAAATAGAACATCGGTACAATTTTTTTTAGTAATTTGTAACATATTATGTAGATATTTGCAAAGAAATCCTTGTGTAAAATGTTTACTTACCGTTTTATCGCTCGTCGTAAACTTTGTAAGAACCTCCGACAAGGTGTCAGCGTGGCTCTCAAATGGATACTGGCCGGCTTCAGAGAGTCGAAGCCTTATATACCGGTTGGTGGACGCAGGGGTTGTGGGAGGCGCCTACCCGCGCAAGACAGCCTAAGTCCCGCCTACTTTTGAGAGAAATCTCAATGACGTCTATCATGACGTCATCAAAAATGCCTCAATGGCCAATCTGAGCGGTCAAAGGTTAAAAAAGAAATATTCAGCCTGTTGCTAATTCATGAATTCACGATAGATTTGCTGCGGTTTCAGGTTGTTTTTGGGCTTGCAAAATTATTTTGACGTTATTTGGAATATAGTACAGATTATAATCATATATATTTTTCATAATTATTAAAAAAAGTATCAGGATAGCCATTGATGGGAGTAGGCCACCCCAAGAAAACAGGGATTGCATTTGTCCTTTGCTATTTCGGCATATACCACCATCTGCTAGAACCTCCTATCTTTTACGACACCTGGTACACAAAGAGGTAAAAACCTACTCTTCAGGTACCCCGTGGTATTAGCAACAGTTATATATAAATTATCTTTTTATATGATTAATATTGATTTGTAAAATACACAACACTGTTTCTGTTTACCAACATTTAATCACAATTTTTTTCTTTAATTAAATTACACAGTTTTAACTAGAAACCGGTTTGTGCGTTTATCTTTATAATCTGTATATATAAAAAGAAAAGCTGACTGACTGAGTGACTGACATACGAATATCAACGCAGGGCCTAAACTATAAGGGCTGAACTTGAAATTTTGCACAGGCGTTCCTAACAAAGGATTTTTCGTAAATCGAAGGTGCAAAGTTAGTATAAAATTTTGCTGTTTTTAAAGTTATTTAAATCAAATTCAGTATAAAGGTTTCTTATTAAAATTCATGCACGTGTAAAATATTTATTTAATTTTTTTTTAGAAAGCATCCCTTAAGGGGGTGAAACCGCAGGGCGTTACTTAATACACACATATATATATACCACTGAGAAAGGAATATTAAAATCTCACTTGTATGAATGATTTACAATTTAATGCGGGTGAAACCGAGGGGCGCTGCAATTTTCATGTATTATTAGTATTTATGATTGAAATGTTTTACTCAATAATGATATTGTGCAGCCGAGGTATACGGATACGTAAAAATGAATTCCCCCACTGGCCAGCTCAGTAGAGACGCACAAACAGTTCAGTGATTTCGCGTTTGTTAGGTCAAAACGTAAAGGTCAATCTATATGCAGGATAGAGTTACCGGAGGGCAAAAACGTTGCTTGGACTTCGCCCACAGCTCGACACGTGTGAGGTCCGAGTATATAGACTACTGACATTGCGGTATTACACCTTAGCTTTCAAACACTTTTCTATATTTTGAAATATTCAACATAATAGATAATTTACATTATATACATTTCAATTAATCTAAAATACTGTTTATTACATTTTGACATATTTAAATTGTGCCGCGAGGTACTGGCAGAATAGAATGGTACCTTCCACTGCACTAGGTGTCGTAAAAGGCGACTAAGGTACCAGAACAGGTGGCGGTATATCCATCCGAAACAGTGTAGCTTAAATACATAGGGAGCAGGGGCATGCGGAGATGTGCAGCTTACCTAATTGTGAGCAAAATACCTCCATTCTTTCAGAGGCTTATGTCCAGCAGTGGACTTCCAATGGCAGTTGTGATGGCGATTATGATGATATTTAAGTTCAATGTTTCGGCTCTCTAAGTGACTTGTTTTTGAAGTTCCGTTCGAGAAACAAATATATGTACAATTTAAATAAACTAAATATTAAAATTTGCACGTTCTATGCTACTACTACTTATAGAATAAATATTTTTGTTTCACGGCTTAAAAATTTGTTCAACAAATACAAGTATTAAAAAGTACAATATTATACGTGATATCAAAGGTAGTTTTAACGATTGCATTGAATTTAATTTGTTTTATTTATACCCAAAACAAGTGACATTTTGATATAGGCCAAATGATTGCAGAAACTTCTTCCCCGTCCGTCCAAGCAGATTGTAAAATAAGGCCTTCAGTGCAGAAAATATACGACACTCTTTTTTGTTTCCCCCTGTAACAGGTGTCGAATGAGGCGACTAAGGTACCAGAACCGGCAGATGACAGACCGAAACAGTGAAATCATGACATCACGAAAGCTGCGCTCTGCGATTGCCCACACAATTGCCCAATTGCGCTGCAATAATGGGCAAAATTTCCTCTTACTTGGGGAGGTCTACGTCCAGCAGTGGACTTTCAATGGCTGTAATGATGAATTAAATTAAAAGAATTAACGAATGAACTTGCAAATTTTTAGCAGTATGCCGAAGTGGCAATAAAGATCACTTGCAGGATTAACGGCTCGTAAACAGTTAGTAGCGGAGTATAATTTAACAAGCCGCTAGGGCGCTGACCACCGGTTAATGCGCGCATTTAACTTAACCACCCTTTAGGGTAGCTCTCAATCATTAGAGCTGCCTTAAATGAATAAATAAATTCAAACGACATCTCGTAGATTGTCTCGACTCCGAAATAAATCGCTTTAACCACATGTGTTATAGATATCCGACAACAGAGAAATCACAAATACAATAATTTACAAAAAAAGGCACAAAACAAACAAAAATAATCATCATACAAATGTTTGTCCTGGGTGGGGACTGAACCCTCGGCGCACGAGATAGGAACACTACCGAATCGAAAATTAGAGAAGATGTTAAAGAAAGTCAAATATTGGCATACATTTAAATGTGTCCAATTACTGTTGTTTGCGTCGGGATACCGGGCGAGTGGAATGCTATCTCTGCCTGTACCAGATGTCATACTTAGGTAGAATAACAAAGATTTATGTTCAGAACTCGATTTATTAACTCTGTATAACCTGAAGGGCTTGTTTGTTTGTGTAAAAGCTTTAATCTCAGAAACCACTTGTATGGTTTTGAAAATGACTTCCAACCTGTAACATTGAAGAAATAGCGCTGACATCTCAGCACTAAAATAACACTAGGCAAAATTCGACATGTCCGTTAAGGTCTTGATAGAACAACGAAAAGATGCAGGTTAAAGTTCCGCCTGATACCTGAGACTAATTGATTTTTTTAAAATATAATCCAGTATTAAATATAAATGCATTAAACTTCTCAATGTGATATTTTTTTAATTTGGTATTTTCTAATTTCAACAATATTCCTAATTTTTAATTTTTTTATAATATCAACAAACGTAACCCTGCGACTTGGAATTATGACTCCTATAAAAGCAGCAATGAATCCAAATTGGTTGTAACGAGCTCACACCCATTCTATAAACACGGATAATAAACACAGAGGTAATTGATACATTTGCCATTGAACATATTGAATCCCGCTGCTTTTCACGCAAATTTTATTTTAAAATTTCTCTTTAAAAATGTGCCGAGAGTGTAACTCACTCTATGGTAGTGCGAGCGTGTGCCTGACATTCAGAGATCGACACTAAATCCATTCCCGCCTTTAAATCTCAATTATTAAGTTAGTATTTTGCTTTGTATTTCTTTTTTATTATTTATTCTTATTACTTTCTTTTCATTGTTAATTATCTAGTTTGGTTTATTTAATATTTTTTGTAGATTGTGTCTTTATTGTAAATTTATAGATTTTTTTAATTTTTTGCCTGTTAAGCTTATCATAACAAATTTGTTTGTGTGCCAAAATAAAAATAAAAGATACTTAGAATCGAATCATGCGATATTTACTAGCTTGAGAATTGCAGTGCGTAATGTTGCAATGTGTTTGCTGCTGCCCATCCCAGCCCTGTTGTATTTGAACTTCGCAAGATAAGACATAACACTATTTTACGGGACGGTTATCCGAACTCACTCCTTGTACATCACCTGATACCGTGAGAGACACAATTCTGCTAGTGGTACTCCAATAAATAATCGTTATGCCTAAGTTACCCGCGAGATATCAGCAAAGAGCAGAGTACTTCGTCCTGTTGCATTTGCGCTAGACTAATTACATTGATGATAAAACTGCCTGAGATTGAATTCCATTAACATTAACTATTTAATATTGATGGAACCATTATTACTACCAGTTTTTTTGTGAGTTCCTTTCTAGTGGCTCGTGGCATGAAACCTAGTTTTAAGACCCGTCTGATGCAGACTAGTATAAGGTAGGCCTAGTTTAAACTCTTACGGTCCCGTTGGGTCATCAGTATTATATATATAATATAATTTAATTCTTTGTATTTCTATTTATTATTTTTGCCGATCCGAAAGTGCTTGTAATACCGACTTGAATAAATAATATTTTGATTTTATTTGATGACTGTTAGATTGATATACCACTGGTAGATATCCATTTGGGTGGATATGCCGCCATCTATCGCTACCACTCTTTCGAAACTTGGTACAGGGCAGACTATTCTGCTCTGCCGGTACTACATGGCTAATATTATTGATAGTTACAGTTACAATTTCTTAGAAAAACAAAAATCTGATAAGATTAATAGGAATATTAGAAAAAGTAACACCTATAAATAAATTATATTTTATTGGCATTTTATTGGCAAGTAACGTTTAAAGTAAATTTTCTAATAATTTACTAGTTTCTACGTTTGAAACAAATTAAACAACACATCAGATATTATTCAAAGATTTGCACCTCAACCGCTAACTCACGCGGCTCTCTATTAAAATTACTCAGTCTAGTAAATCAAATAGTTAATTATGTGTTCAAAGACAACATTATAAAGGAGATCATCGAAAGTACCATTGTAATTATTTACAAACGTGTAATGTGACAAGTAAAATGTATAATAAATTTCTTTTAATTTAAAAATATACAATTAACACATATCAGCTTGAGTATATGTTGACACTAGCTGTACCCGCGACTTCGGCCGCGTGCAGTTGTTTTTTGAGCAACTAGTATATACCTTTTTACTTTAACTCATATAAACTTTGACTGTTATGTTTATTTATATACAATATATACAAATCAAGTTTATTTATATATACAAATCAATAGCCTAAATAATACGTTTTAAGCTATTGAAGTAGTAGAAGTATCGCTACTGTTAGAGTCTAGCTCTAACAGTAACGATACTTCCATCCAATTTTTCACCACCCTTTCTTAGGCTTTGGACTATTTGTGTATCAATTTCATTTAAATCGGGTCAGTAGGTTAGGCGTAATTGCGTAACAGACAAACGATTAGTAAGGATTAACTAAACTGTAAATAAGACAAATTATCAATCTAGCGGTGCAGTATTGTTCCATGGCAATGTTGGCAATTGCAGTGCGTAGGTTTTTCGACGGGGATGCTGCTGCCCATCCCCGCCCTGTACATTTGAGCTACTCTGTTTCTGATGGATATACCGCCATTTGTCGGTTCCTAAGACACCTGGTTCAGGAGAGGTACTACACAACTCTACTGGTACTCTACGACAAACAATTCGAAGGCTGCTATTTACTACCGTAAAGCAGCGTGTGCGTTGCTCTGTTTCGGTTGTGTCGTGTCGTGAAGGGCGAGAGAGGCAGCGAATGTACTGGGTACTGTGGTATAATATCCTCAACTCACAAGTTTCTTTGTGATTACGAGCGTGTATAGGCTGCAGTGACGCTTACTATCATGCGGACCGTATCCTTGTTTGTCGACCTGGTCCAAAAATTTTTTTAAATAAATAAATTAGTTTAATTATTGCTACGGATATCTGACAATAAAGGAATTACAAAATATTTTATTTAAATCTATATACAATACCCATAATATATAAATATTTGGATGGAGATCGAACCCACACAATAAAATAAAAAAAAATCATTCAATTATTCGATTTATATGCAAAAACGGAATGCTCGAAACAAATAAAAGTCGTGTTTTGTTTTTATTTAAATACGTGCACGCGTATGTGTTGTGTGTGGGCTCGCATTGGTATGAAGTGGGCAAACATTAGGCTCTATTGGTAGAGCTGATTGAATGACGGCGGAGTAGTACTACCTCCGTGATGAGTAGAGCCTTCACATGTAAATATATCATTCAAACAGGCTTGTTGTACAACCTTTCTCCGTAACAATTTAAATGCAAAATCCCCCTAAAGTTTCCACCCTAGCAACTTTGCAGACACCCCACCTATTAATAACGTTGAAACTAGTTTAGCTTGAATTAAACTAGTTTTCGAATATATACAAATTTATACCCTAATTGCAACAGGAGCAAGCAGTTTTTGCTAATTTTATTATCTCAAAAGTATGTAAAATTGTAGGGACATTTGTACTTTTTCCCGTTAAAACTACTTGAATGATTTAAATTTGAATTATCTTTTCAATAATATATACGTACAGTTTTAAAACGCGGTATATTTAACTTTATTGTTATTTGTAGCCTTAAGGTACCGGAATTGTAAAATAGTACCTTCCAATTAACCAGGTGTCTTAAGAGGTGATTAAGGTACCATAACCGACAGATGGCTGTGCTGGATGATCCGAAATAGTGCAGCTCAAATGAACAGGGTGGGAATGGGCAGCGAAATCCACGTCGCAAAAGCTGCACTCTACGTTTGCCAGCACGCTTGCCCAATGCGCCAATTATAGGCAAAATCCCTCCTGTCTTCGGCAGGCCTACGTCCAGCAGAAGACTTCTAATGGATGATATTATAATGATGATATTTAACTTTTTACAGATTTTTTTCGACTTCAGGATTTCAATGTTATAATTACTACCTTCACATTTTTTTATTTATTTTATACGATTGACTTCCAGCAGCAGGTGCTTACAGTGTCTTGCTGTCTTGCACTGCTGTGATGTGGGCCTTGGTTCCTAATCAAGTGTTCCCCGCCCTCTTACTGGCACAACTCGATTACTAATACTACACATGCATTCTTTCAATAGAGCAGTACATCGCGTTCGCCGGCGAACGGTTGCTGTCCCAGCCCCCACGAGCGATAACCGGCAGCCCTAGGCCGGGCTCACTCCATCCGTCCTCTTTTGCTGGATTTCAAAAGCAAATTAACAATGGCTGCCCGAGCCTTCAGAGGCGCCCTCGGCGACCGACTTCGATCCCGCTCAGATCACCCGAAGCTTGCGGGTGCGACCGTAACTAAACGCGCGGTCGAGGCCGCGGGGTACGCTGGACTAATATGGGCATCGGGCCTCCACCCAACCGGCTTCTCTATTGGAATTCGGAAGCTTTTTAATTTTAAAGTATCCGTGGAATCATACGTTGTTTCTTCGCAAGTAATTGAGGTCAGTCCAACCTGATGTAGCGGTTGGGTATGTCCACTGCATGCTCATAGACTGCAGATTTCTCCAACCTTCTATGTTTCACATCGGCTATGTGTTTATAACCCTCGTTGGAATATTGATTTTGGTTTGGCCGATGTAAAAGAGATCGCAGTCACAATCAAGCTTATGTACCTATATCTTGATATATTAATAATATTTTGGAATGAATGGAGTTTAGATGTTGGGAGGAAATTGGATACTTGGAATTCTGAAATGACTCTAAAGTTAGTTCATCAGCAAATAATGACCAAATTAAAAAGTTGTAACAAAAGAAGCACCTAACCAGTTTTCAGGGTGGCTTTAACTACGTACCGGCGCCTACCCAATCTGGTCTCGCTCTCGGACAATAAGAAAATATATAAGACTTGTAGTTTTAGTGAACGGTGCGCTCTAGTCGCTTACGTCACCGATGTTCAATACATACTATGTTTGTACTGCGGTTCGGCCTGGGCAAACACGCCCACGTCACTGGTACACTCTGTTTTATAACAGGCCTTGATTGGATGGGAATAACTCTATTGATTGAACTTGATCTCTATCCAAGGATGGTTACGATGTACTTTGTATTTTATTGGTATTTCTTCAGATTTATTTTAGTGATATGAACATTAAAGTGATAGTTAGTCTTAGATTAATATTGCAATTCAATTCTAAAACGTTTTTAAAAGGCGTTGGTATACATTTTTTTAATCACGAAAGCTGTTCTCTGCGATTGCCAACACGCTTGCCCAGCGTAGCAATTATGGGCAAAATATCTCCTTTTTTGGAGAGGAGTATGTCCAGTAGTGGGCTTTCATTGGCTAGTATAATGATGATGAATTAATTACTGAACCGTTAATACTAGAAAGTGCATGAAAATAAATAACGTTCCCTTATTAAAATGTATATACATATTTGGAAAAATATAATTTTTCTCTCAAATTTTAGGTCCTCTAGAATATAGTAAGATAGTTATTACAGTGCACCAAACAATATTTTTTAATTGAGACTTTATATAAAAAGTACCCAGAATATAGAAAAAAATAAAAAAGTTTAATCTACGAAAAAGGAGGTCCAAAACTATATTTTGATATTTTGCCACATTGCATTAATTGGCACAAAATGTAAATAATCTACAGGATACCCAGTTGTAAGTTTTAATGTTCCCCGAAAACACACAGGCGAGGCGTGGTCCATGTTTTCAATGAACCTGAGGGAAAAACTGTAAAGAATGTCAGTCACACTCAATGTTCGAGATGCATAATGGGGCTGCTTATTGTTGTTCATTATGTTTGTGGAGGTATATCAGTCAAAGGAAGTCCACTGTTGAACATAAGCCTCCCCAAGATAGAGGGATTTTTGCCCGTAAATAGTGTGGTGTAGCGACGATTATAATTGATGAGTATATACAAGATTTTGTACATAATAAATAATAAAAAATAATAACAAAAATGAATTCTGACAGTGTTTCTGCACAAGTTCCGGATATTGATTTATTTACAATTTCTTCACTAATGGATCGAAAGGAACTTCGTTCCATCCGGGTGTCCCGTGATACCTTTATTTTTTTACTAATGGGATGGTGACAAATGACATGGTGTACAATTCGGGTGCTGGTAAACGTTTATTGCGAGAACGTCTCTAGCGCATCGCCAATTTTGTGTATTTAGGTGAATACGTACACTGTTTTTCTCAAATTTGACATCGGAATACAGCAATGCATTTGATTTTATCAGCACTGCTGTTTAGCAGATTTGGCATAAAGTGAGAAGGCCAGAAGTTAGAAATAAATCAATTTACCAAAGCATAGTTTGATATGTGGACGTTTATTTGAAGTTATTTTACGTTCTCAGTAACATCCCAAGTATGTCAACTTTTCCACTCGTTCCATTCGGCATTCAATTTATCCGGAAAGGTCAGATCAAGGTTCGAGACCCACCTATTATTTTTTCACAGAAAATCTATTTTATTATTTTAGAAATAAAATAAACAATCAGACAATAATTTACACCGGTTTGTTCCAGCGTTATCCTGTGAGCTCCTTGAAAACGCGGCGGAAGGACTTGATGAAGCGTCCACCAACCTAGCGGACTCGTTGCAAACCTTTTTCAACCCCAAAGGCATTGATGCGAAGCAGGAATCCACCAACTTCTCGCTGTTCCCTAACTTGTCGTTGCTGGTAATGACTACGATGATGTATGATAGGATATAGTTCTCGCAGAGTTTGAGCTATCAGAGAGATGGGGTTTTCAGTTCAATTTACAGTTTTGAATAAATTCACCAAATATCTCATTCATTGACCTGAGTTCATTGGCTTAAAGCACTTGTGTGGCGCATATCCAACAGCATTCATCACACCAGTCATTGTAAGTCCACTACCGGATATAGCCTCTCCAAAAAGGCAAATATGGGCAAACCCTTGCCCATATTTGTCGCGCTGGACAAGCGTGTTGGCAATTGCAGTGCGTAGCTTTTGTAACGGGGATGCTTCTGCCCATCCCCGCCAGTACTTTTTAGCTACTCTGTTTCGGATGGATATACCGCCATTTGTCGGCTCCAGTACCTCAGGCGAGGACACCTGGTTTAGGGGAGGTACTATTCCACTCTGTCGGTACCCCACGACAAACAACTCGAACATTGCTATTCTACCGCCGTACAGCAGCGTGTGCATTGCTTTGTTCCGGTTTGAAGGGTAAGTGAGGCAGTGACATTACTAGGTAGGTGTGACATAATATCTTCCGTTCACAAGGTTGGTGACACGCTTATGATTTCTTTGAGATGCCACGAGCGTCTACAGGCTGCGGTCACGTTTACCATTGAGCAGACCATACATGTCAATACTTGTTCGCTGACTTCGTTAAAAAAGACATCTAACACAATCATTCGCATGGTTTCAGCCGCAGACTGCATTCTCGAATAACGACGTGAGCTTCTACGACGGTAAAGATGGCCGTCCACTCTACGTGATTTTCAACAACCTGGTATACGATCTCACAAAGTTCGCCTCAGTGGTAAGATTATTAATCCTTTTTATTTCAATGGGGTTATGAGCCGGACGCCTACACCAACACGGACACGCGCGCTACATGAAACTACATTTTTATTTCCTTAAGGTGAGGTAATCCTCACACTAAGGTCGCCTTCATTGGGTCCTCACTCTCACCTATTTCTATTGTTAAATGGTTATGTTAGCATTCTTATATTTCGGTTTGAGGGGTTAGATAGGCATTTGAATTACTAGGTAATATAACATATTATCTTGATGTCAGAATGTTATCAATTCGCTAGTAATATCCTTGTGATATTACGAGCATCTATGGGCTGCAGTGACGCATCGACGACTATCCTGCAGACTGTACATAGGCTTGATATTCGACCTGGTCTTATAGAACAAAAAAAAGTGATATCGTAATCCAAAACACTCAAATAGATTCTAGGATATAAAAATGTGTATCTCTATTTTAATTGAATGCGTCCCAATAATCAAATGCGAAATGCATTACCGCGACCCTATCTAATCTTGCGGGCGCGATACACATCATAAATTTTATAATATTAATGCATAATTAAGACTTCAATGGTTTTTTACATGCTTGTCTAAGTCGTCAAACAAGCAAGTCAGAAATTCAATTGGCTCAAGGGACACAGGCAAAAAAATTTATTTTTATTTATTTTCAACCTTTGTTAATTATTTGAAGTAAAAGAGGATAAATTCAATAATATTTGTTTTAAACAGCTTAAACAATAGCTATTAAGCTAAATAATACATTTAAGACGGATTAATTGTTTTTATTTTCTATTTTGTTTTTGCTGTAAAGCTGCATAATGTCTCTTACGACATTTAAATTCACGTACGTCAATGCGGTCCGCGACCGTCGATGTGGTTCGATAACATGCTTCGCCACAACATATTAGTATTATAGCAAGGATCACTAGCGCGTTGCCAAATTTGTCATTTGAAGATAGTATGTCTCATTACTCGGTAATCTCACTGCTTCTCTCTCCCTTTGGACCGGAACACAACAATGCGAACACTGCTGTTTTGCGTTAGTAGTTAATAGATGAGAATGATGTACTAATGCAATTGATATTTCTATGTGGTCTACCTATAGTGGCTATACAATAAAGTCCAGCTACGTAAGTCTATAACGTCTATGACTATGAGAAGAATTGTGTTAATTTATATGTATTGAAATGTCTATTTAATGCTACTGGGTTGATAGAACTAACAAATGACCGAATGATACAATGGTTTCGCCTATTCATGCACGTTGAAAGCTAGAGCACCGCTGACATTATCATCTAAAGATTCAATCACATTTTATCTTTTCGTTTTCTCAACTTTGAGCTATTGCTTAGGATGAAGTACGTATGCACACAAGTTCTGCAAAAGTTTTCAGGTAGTAAAATAGCAAATTAGGAAAATAGTACTGAATTAACTCATTTATATATCCCTTTGAGTTCTTGAAGCATTGTTTGATTATTCAGAGATTATCCTGATCTATCAGAGCATGTCCCTCTCTCGCTTAGATTAAGGCTCTACGCAAACGCAGACACTTTTTGTTTCCACTTTGGGACACAGCGATGCGGTGACATGTACAGAAATATAGACTCCGCACAATGCCGTATATTTGTTTTCATCTAATTTCTTTTTTCATTGGTCTTAATAATGCCACCACCTGACTTCACTTTAACTCTTCCCCCCCCCATCCCAAAAATTGAAGCCCAGCGCGGCACTTAAGGAAAAAAAATCCTCCTTTTTGGGCTGGTATATACAGTAATGCTAAAAGCAGAAGAAGTCATCGTCTGTGAACTAAGAAACAAAATGGGTCGGAAAATATGTATATAAGGTTAAGTACTAAAACTCTGCACTAAACACGCTAGATTTAGGTGACAGCCTGTGAAGTACACTTATGAAAAATTAATACTTTTCGTTTTTATCAGCGTGTCAGGTCAATTTTTCCAAGAAAGAGATCCGTAGAGATCGGTTGTATTAGGCTTTCATTCAGGGTGCTGGAAATAATAAACTTTATTTTCTTACCACAACTTCGCATATATTACATTATACTGGCTGACCCGATAGACGTTGTCCTGTCTTAACGAAAACTATTTAATTTGAATTGGCATATATCGGCTATTATTTTCATGATGGCGTGACTAAGGGAAATAGGAATGTACACTAATATTATAAAGAGGAAAGACTGAATCAATTCTAATAATTCTTTTTTTATTATAAAGCTACATTATCATTGAGTAACATAGGCTATATTTAGTACGAGATTACTTTAGAAATTCCTATTAAAACCAACCAAAGGTGTAAAAAAATTAGCAAAGAAATGTCTTTCATCGAATACGCTGCGAAAAGTATTAATAAAATAGGACAAAAAATTGTTTGACAATATTATAGAATATATCAATAGCTACAAAAAACTTCGCGAAACCATATGTCTATCTATTGTAGTTACGTATTATATGTTTGGTAAGTATTCTTGAATTATATAATTTTCCAGGCATTTTTAAATTTTTTTTTGATTCATAAGAACCATGTCCTGAAAATAACAACATCAAAAAAATGTGAAATCATCCTGATTCATTTATTTATATATAAAGATTTAATAAATGGTTACAGAAGTCCCTGTAACGTTTATTATATACTCCGTACGTTACGTATATTCCTTTGACAGGGATATTTCCAGGGTTTTTTTAAGTTTGTTATACACAAGTTTCTAAGGTATTGCAATCGGCTATCAGTAATCTGTTTTTATTTATTTCTCTTCGGGGTGTTTTAATGCTGACCGTGGTTCGTGCAATTATATTAGAAACTGAGTTAGGAAAAGTCCATGGATATATTTGTGTTATACTCTTTATATATTGCTGTAAAGTCTAATTGTATATTTGCGTGTTGTTATAAAGTATAATTTTGGGTAACTTCGAATATTCGCAGGTAAGCACCTGTAATCCTTTTACATTGTAATGCAGGAGCGGACGACCTCGAGGTCCGCCAATGAGCTATTTAATATTAAAGTATACGCCGATAGCTTTGTTTTGATAATAACATTGTCCTGGCAGCAATATCCTCTCGTAGGGCTGTTTATAGCAGGTGTAATAAGTATCAGTATTTAGATATAAGTGTTTGTTTCTAAGATATTTATGTTAATATCTCCAACTAGAATCATAATCATGGACTGCGGTGAGCCAGCTAGCGCCGTTGTTTAAGATTACAGGAACTGCTCTAAATTTTTAAAACAAGGAGATCTATTAATAGCAATAACAAAAGTGTCCGAGCAAAATGTTTTAACACATAATTTGCTTATTTACATTGTGACTTCCACTCTGCATTTTAGGCAATTTTTTATATAGTTAGGTATATGACCACTTCTTCATTCTTATATTGTATATAGCTGATGTTTGAAACAAAATGGTTTTAGACGGGTATTGACGGTATACTGCTACTTCTGGTATGTATTACATTCCGTAATAACCAGTACATCGCAGGGTATATAATTCCTGGTTAAATTCCTAACAGTTCGTCATAATTATATTACCTAGTTTTTTGCATTTTTTGTTTTATATATTCCTGACATTGTTCGGGGCCACAAACCATTTAAGGATTGATGTCAAATTTTTATAAGTTATGTAACTCATTAGAGGTAGACCTCATGCAAAGATCGTCAGCATTGGTACTTTCACCTATTTCTACCGCCAAATAGCAGTGTAAATTAAACAAATGTTTCATTATGTGAGTTCATTAGTATTCAATATCACTAGGATATTACTAACGTGTTGCCAACCTTGTGTCTATTATGTCGCATTACTCAGTGATTTTACTGCATCTCACCCTACAAACCGGAACACAATGCGTACACTGCTATTTGGCGGTAGAAGCAAGTAAAAGTGAGGTATCAATGCAGATGACCTTTGTACGAGGTCTACCTCATGTAATATCTGTGTCTATTTGGAATCTTGGACTTAGTTGGTAGCCTATATAAATATAAAATTGTCTTACATTCTGGAGGTTTGAGTCTACAATGAGACACTAAAATGTCGGCGTTTGCAGAGCACCAAAGTCGTAACGCCGCCTCGCTTAAAGTCTTAGCGGAGAAACTTAGGGCCGCGCTCGCTGACTTCATTTTACTGGAGAGCGGTTCACTTGAGCCATATTTTGTACTCGTTAATTATACTCTCCGAGAAAGGGGGAATTTCGCCTATAATTGGCGCGCTGGGCAAGCATGTAGGCAATCGCAGAGCGTAGCTTAGCGCCAGAGATACTGCTGCCCACCCCCGTCCTGTGAATTTGACCTGCACTCTTTCGGATGGATATACCGCCATCTTTCGGTTCTGGTACCTCAGCCGCCTCTAACGACACCCGGTATTATAGGGAGATACTATATAGAGGCCTACGTCCAGCAGTGGATGTCTTATGGCTGATATAATGATGATGATTTTATTTTTGTACATTAAGTTCCAAATAGTTTGAGAATCTACACCATCCTTAACATATTAAGTGAACTCTGTTTTCGCGAGCGTCGATCGTTGTGTGGCCATGCAAATGTGGTTGAAATATTTACTTATCTCTTTCTCAGCATCCCGGTGGTGCGGATCCGCTAAAGAAGTTTGGTGGGCAAGATATCTCGGGGGCGGTCCTGAAGGCCGGCAAGTTGCCGAAACTGTTCAATGCTTTCATCAAGCGTTTCCAAATCGGACACATCGTGAGTATGCAACACCCACGAGGCAAAAGCTACGCTCTGCGATTACTAACACGCTTGCGCAGCGCAGCAACTATGAACAAATTGTAGGCTTACATTGGCTGGTACAATGATGATGGTATGACGATGTGAGGGATAAATGTTTTTCATAGCGTAGCATCACTGTACTTACAGATGTCTGTCTCATCACGGATATCACTAGCAAGTTGTCAACTTTGTGACCAGAAGTGATCGTTTAATAATTTCATTACCTCTCTCATTCTTGCAATGTGAATGTAATTGTTTGTCAATAAAAATAGTTGAGAGTGAGGTACCAATTCCGACAATCATGATATAAACCTAGTTCCAAATTTCTAAGTTATTGTGACTGAAAAATTCTTAAAGATTTGTCTTATTTATTTCAGGTCAAAGATGTAGTTTGAGCAATCTAATACCGCAATGGAAACCATCACTCTTTATGAGGAATGGCCTTATATGTCGTAATATAAATATACAAAGAAGTATACAATTTGTTTTATTTTTAATTCAAATATGCCCTCTTACAATAAAGGTATGAGTTAATAAACCTGCTTGATATAAAGTATATACATTTAATTGGATAGACTTTTATAAATTAATAATAATAAATTCTCACAACACCTCACTTGTGTTACGGACATCAGACAACAGAAGATTTACAAATATAACACTTGAATATTCATCACATACGAGTACATGTTAGACAAGGATGAACCGAATGAGTCATCCTCCTGACTGAATCAACTTATATATTTGTTACTTTTAAGTAAATAAATAAAGATGGATAGTAAATGCTTTCGTGTGCCGTCTACTGCCGTGAGGTACCGCTAGAGTATAATAGTACCTCCCTCAGTACCAGGCGTCGTAACAGGTGGCTACGGAACTGGAACCAACAGATGGTGGTATTTCAATCCGAAACAGTTTTACTAAAATACTACAGGATAGCGATGGGCAGCAGCATCCTCGTCGCGAAGTTGTGCTACCACGCCAGCCCAGCGCGGCAATTATAAGCAAAAATCCCCCTATCTTGGGGAGGCCTAAGGCCTAAGAACAGTGGATTTTCTATGGCTTATATGATGAGAAAATGATGAATGAAAGGACGCGTTAAGTTGTTGCACAAACCTAGCGTCCTATATGTTACACTGTTATTAGTACTAGCGTAATGTTATATAGCATATAGCCTTCATCGGTAAATAGACTATCCTAGCGGTTTCTGAGATTATCGCGTAAAACAAACAAACTCTTCAGCTTTATAATGTTAGTATAGATAATATTTATAAAAAAAATCAAATTATCTCACGCGTCAGGCGGGACTCGAGCCCACATCTTATCCATACCGCGGGACTGCACTAGCATTGTGCTACCGAGATCTTAGCAAGCATGTCGAGGTTTTCCTAGTATTCTCGTTGCGCTCAGAAGTCTCGGGTGCTTTAACGAAATTGGCGTCACAAGTCATCGGCGGCGGCGAGTCATGTTTTTCCTGTACCTGGTGCCATGTGATTGTGGCGATACGGCAGACTTATCATGATATCGATAGGCGATAGGGAGATACGGGCAGAGCGCGCGTCACCGCGAGTCGAGCGACGCCCGTGGACTTGGTCAGTCTTAATTTTTGATAAGGTAAGATTTCAGTATTTTCCAAAAATTTAATTACCTATTTTATATTATAAAATTGTTATCATTTTTATGAACTCGGTATATATATCGTTATCCGATAATTTGTGTGTTATCATAAATTACATTCCTCTTGCAATGTTAGTAAAGTGCATTACATAAATATTTTTAATATATTAAATCATTAAAAATAATTACAACGGGTGTTATTTTACAGGAATGATTTACGAATTTGGATATTTTATTTTTATAAGGACTAAGAATTTGTTATTTATCATTTCATGTTTATGATGTCATTTATCATTTATTATATCACAAAACCTGTATATTGCACTGACGAGCGCTTAATTTGATAATATATTATTATCCAAAAAAAAATTATGCAGTCATCTGTCCGATAGAGTATTCTAAAATACTGAGTAGATTTTCTCACTTCGTTTGTTATAGTTCAGTGTTTATAGTGGTTTATACAAGCTGCTTTCAGCAAATCAACTTTTAAATCACATGTATACTTTAGAAATGCTATGAAAATTTAGTGGTCGATTCTGACAAATTAAATTGTTGCTTTTAACTTTTCGGTTTCGAAAAAATTCGGAATCGGTTTGAGAAACCTCCATTATAGTTGATAATACGTATCGACAATTACCACAAATTATGTTATAAACACATGGGTTGATAGGACACCGATAGATATTGTTTCGAAATGTGTGAAGGCACTAGTCTCCCTCTATAAATATTGGATCAACTGGATGTCAATATTTACCACGTAATTACTTGATAAACAATGCAAGCCGATAAATTGAGTTCACATGTGTGATATCATACTTGAACATTAATGTCATAATGATAATAATTCCCACAACGTCTCATACATTAACCTGACTCCGTCGTAAGTCGCATTTGTGTTACGGTTGCCAGACACAGAGGAATCACAAATATACTACTTAAGTAAGATAAATTTAACACTCACACACACAGACCAAATATAATCATATAAATATTTGCTGTGGGTGGGAATCGAACTCACGACCCTGGGCGCACAAGATAAGATCACTACCATTTCTGCCATCGGGCCCGTCATCGTTATATGACCGTTTTTTATTATGAACCATAAACAAACATTGCACTTGTCTAAAAAAATCACTTATGATTGTGTAATTAACAAATTGTATAACATCACTAAACGCTCAAATGATCATGTGTTTCACGAGTATATGGACACGCGCAATAATCATTATCATCGTATCAGCTGGAGGCTGTCCACTGCTGGACATGGACGTCCTCAAACCCAAACTCGACCGGTTGTATGAAACCTGAATCCAGCGCGATCTTGCGGTTCTGGTCAGTCTTTTTTATCAGTCATGTCGAAAAACAAGCAAACAGTCCGCGTGTGCGTAAGCGTCACTGTATCTTATAAACTCTCGTACAATTACAAAGATATTAATTGCTAGTTATCAACCTTGTGATTTGGAGAAATTATGTTATATTACCCAGTAATTTCACTACTATTTGGCAGTACAAATAAGTGAAAGTTATGTACCAATGCAGACGACATATATATGAGATCATATATGACGTTGTTCCACCATGTAGGTAGATGTCCTTACGCTTACCTGGTCGTGGTCCCCATTCCAGAACTTTACAGTCCCAACTGTCATCTATTGTGCTTGCTATGTGCCCTGCCCTCTGCCTGTCTATTCGCTACCCCACAGGGCCATGTCGGTCAACTTTGGTTATTTTACAAATCTTCTCATTCATGATTCGATCACCCAAAGAATCTTTCTCCATATTTTGTTAGGTGTGCTGAAGGCCATATTGAGAAACTGTCAGCACCATGCGGTAATATTGATACACGTAATATACACACATAGTATATGCAATTATTGTTAAAACTAATTATCATTTATTTTTATTGTATAACCATTTTTTTGGACAGAAGAAAGATGGGAGAGCCCATAGGCCAACTTTAGAGACCCGCGATGAAAATTACAAAGCTTAATTATCAGGAAAAGATAGATGTTAATCCATGTTCATTAGATTTATTCCAAGCAGATGAAGTCACAGAGGAAGTCTCACCATCATCGCAGCCCAGAACGTCAACTGCTAGACATAGCCTTTCCAAAGAATGAGATAATTTTGCCCATAATTGCCGCGAGCAGCAGGCGTGGTCACAATCGTAGGAATGCTGCTACCCTTTCCCGCTTCGGATGGATATACCGCCATATGTCGGTTCCGGTACCTGAGTCGCCTCTTTTAACACCTGGTACAAGGGAAGGAACTATTCTGCTCTGATGGCACCCCCGGGGAAAACTTATATTTGATGTATACCTGACGTACCAAGCAGCATGGCCGAATAGAATAGAACCTCCCCCAGTACCAGGTATTGTAAAAGGCGACTGAGGTACAAGAACCGACAGATGGCGGTATATCCATCCGGAGCAGAAGCAGCTAAGAAATACGTACCAGTATTCCCGTCGCGTAGCTACGCTCTGCGATTCCCACTATACCTGACCAGCGTGGGTAATTATGGGTAATTTCTTCCTGTTTTTGGAGGGCTATGTCCAGCAGTGGACGTTGTACGGTTGCTATAATGTTGACCTGACGTACCTACATATCTGAATGAAATATGAATCAATTTGCCAGATATCTTACGATATACGAATATGAACTCTATGAAAGCTTATTACTGGTAATCTCTAATAACTCGCTCGTCATATCAAGATCGTAGGAATGCCTAGAGCGTGTACATTGTACAAAGCAAATAGTAAATTGACACAACAGCGTTCCGTACGTGCTCGAGCGAACGTAACACTTAAGATTATAACATTTTTAAGTTAAAAATCGCTCAATTTTTTGAATTACAAAAGGCTATTAAAATTAATTAATTATAATTTAATAATTAACTAATACGAAATCACAAGCGATTCCTGTGACGAAATAAAACTCAAATAAACTCTTAATCATTTATTTATTTTATATAAATGTGAGAGTAGTCACCACGTGTCGTAAGAGGCGACTGAGGTACCAGAACCGACAGATGGCGGTATATACATCCGATACAATGTAACTCAAATGCACAGGGCGGGGATGGGCAGCAGTAGCCTGGTCACGAAAGAGACTATTTGCAATTGCCAATACGTTTGCCCAGCGCGGCTGTTATGGGCAACATTCCCCCTTTCTTGGGGAGGCCTATGTCCAGCAGTAGACTTTTGATGAAATGCGCATATATCGTACATATCTGATACCTGTACCATATTATCACAAACATTGTTAACGGCAGATGCTGGGGAAAGCAGAATTGTAACTTCCTCAAATGCGGTAAGACACGCTTTCCCATGAAAGGTGACTGCATTGCCGTTGTGTTTCCGTAACGTTAATTTCGACGTAACTACTACGACGGTACTATAACGTAAACGCAGTCCCCCGGCATGGGAAAGATGCAGGTTCGAGTCTCGCCCAAAAGCTGACGCTAGTTAATTTGTTTCTAGTGAATATCATACTGAATTAAATTTTATCTTTAAACAGCCTTATCGCGCAGGCGACGCTGTTATTGGCGTCTGATTGGTCCAACATTAGGTTCGTTCTAAAAACAGTCATGTTATAAGCAATTTTCCAGAAATAGTAATTTTTTGAACAAATTTCATCCGAACGAACGCACAAACCTTATTCGTCATAATATTAGTGCAGACATAAATAAATACGCGTGTAGACAGCAGATTAGGCTTATCTAGAATAGATTAGATTGTATCCATTTAATAGGCTTCGGCCTGTGAGAAAAAATTGAATTCCTATTATCTTTTGTGTCGATTCATTAACCTGAAATATAATTAATTTAGGTAGGCCCTATAACTGTTTATCCTTCCTAACTTTTATCCTATACCTACCTACTATCGTCATAATATTTTTTTTTCCAAAAATGAAAATACTTATACCTTTATTTGTAAAACAAAGGACCCTGATTAATTGGTTCTCACTTCGGAAACAAATTCAAAATCATGTTCACATAATAACATTAAGTATAAAAATATTTATCGATCAACATTGTTTTTATTAAAGTCTTTGTTTTCTGACTTTCATAATATTTTATTAAGCTTTGGGACCAGACTCAGGTTTCATGTGTCTATGTCTGTCTTATAAACATACTCAATAATAGAAAAGAAACAGTCACACTTTCTTTTCAAACAAAAAACCTTTATGTACCCTGTAAGAACTGAACATAGCAAAATTTCAGAGTTTAATACTTAAAAAATATCGAACAGTGTTTGAGTTTTTGCCCGTAAAACTCGACCGCTTTATACATCCGGTACAAAATAATATCCGAAAACAATTTGAGTACAACCTCGTGTTTGGCTTTCTTCATTCCGATAATGATATTAGAAAGTCTATTTCTATTATTATCTGAATATCATCATAAAATCAGTCTTAGAATATGTTATATTTATCTATTTGTTAATATTTGCCAGTTACACGGGCCGCGCCCTAACACACAAATAACTTTAACTTACTTTTTGCAAGACTTATAGTCATAATCAAATAATAGTGCAACATCAACATCATATCATCAGCCATAGAAAGTCTACTGTTGGACGTAGGCCTCCCCAAGATAGGTGGAATTTTGCCCATTATTGCCGCTTTAGGCAGGCGTGGTCGCACTTGCAGAGTGCAGTTTCACAGAGGACGCTGCTGCCCATACTTACCCTGTAGTATTTAAGCTGCGCTGGATATACCGCCATCTGTCGGGTCTGGTACCTTAGTCGTCTTTTACGACACCTGGTACATTCTACTCCGCCAGTACCCCGTTGCGAAAGCTGCGCCCTGCGATTTTCAACACGCTTTCCCAGCGTGGCAATTATGGGCAGAAAATCCCCTTTCTTGGGAAGGTCAAATTTAAATTATTTTTTTGCTTGTAACATTACGTGAACATGGTGGCAGAAATACAATATAAAATAGAGTTTCACGTGACGCCCTAAGAGGGCACTGCAATTTGTAAACTCTAACTACTAGCTAGCTTTACTGATAATACCCAATTTATGTAATCTACAATAAAACTGATTACAATATTTGCAATATTGATTATAATAAATTATAACCTATGTCCAGCAGTGAACTTGCAATGGCTGTAATGATGAGAGGCCGTTATTATTATTATTATTAATTAAGCTACGCTTTTTCGATTCGCATATTGTTTCTAACTACACCTGATAGGGACTGACTGTAACCCTGTCCGCGGTCTCATAAGAATGATATCCTCATCGTATTTCAGCATCATGGGCGAGACAAGTCGGTACACGCTGGCTGACGTGGCGGCGCGCCATGGCAAGAACAACCAGCCGCTGTGGGTGATCTACCGGGACTCCGTCTACGACCTCTCCACCTACGTCAACGAGGTACTAACATGAAGCGATCACTCTTTTACTTAGTACTGCTTTACTAGAGGTAGATCTCAAACAAAGATCGTCTGCATTGTACCTCACTTTTACCTATTTCTACAGCCAAATAGCAGTATTTGCATCGCTGTGTTCCTGTTTGAAGATCGAAGGAGGCAGTAAAATTACTAGGATACAGTCTTCATCACTTATAGATGTCGCAAGGATAAGCGCGCGTCACCAATCTTGTGATATGAAGATATTTACATTACCTTGAAATATCACTGTTTTTACACCCTTGAAATTGAAATATAGTAACACTGCAAGAAGTATATATGTTTCATAGTACAATTATGTTTCATTACTTTGATTTGGCCTCGCTAAGTAAGTCAAAATCTCTGGTCGAAGAGCTTCCTTAGACTGATTTAGAACTGTGTGTTATTCATGTTTATATTGTTTGTTACCTTCAAACACAAGATGTCAATAACCATTTCTTTCTTTGACCCGGGTTAATATTTAGAAGACATATGCAGAACAGTATACCATACCAAACCGGATAGATGGAATCCTCTTTCAGAATCACCAACTCTTTCCAGCCTGTAAGCCGGGAAACTAGAATTCCCTTGCCAAGAGAGACATGATTAACAAACAATTCCCTGCCGACGATGTGGCTACTGTTCAATCATCATCATCATAAATAACTACCGCTCTGGACAAGGGGGGGATCACAGAGCGAAGAATCGCAATTAGGACATTGCTGCCCATCTACGCCCTTTTGTATTTAAGCTACTTTATCTTGGGTGGATATACCGCCACCAGCCGCCCCTCCCGACACCAGGTGCAGAGAAAGGTATTGTACCACTTTACCACAAGAATATATAAGTATATAAAGTAATATAAGAAAAAAACATTTCATCATCATCAGCATCCAGGAGGCGTGGACACTCTGATGGATGAAGCTGGCAAGGATGCCACCAAAGCTTTTAATGAAAGCGGCCATTCCAACGACGCAATCACCATCATGGCAAAATACAAGATCGGCGAGATTATTGAAGTAAGTCATGTTTACCCTTTGGGCTTTTGGATTTATAGTATCCGTACGTATGTACTTTTTAATGATACTCTGGTTAGGAGTAACTTTGAATAATATCAAGAGGTCATTAATATGAAGGGTATGGTGGTAGCTTTTTCGATAAATGAACTATACAACACTGAAAGAATTGTTCAAATCGGACCAGCAGTTAATGAGAAAAGCGCGTTCAAACAAACAAACAAACTCTACAGCTTTAAAATATTAGTATAGATATCTCTTATGACTAGATACGTCCCCATACAGTCATACATTTAGAAGCGGCCAAGAGCCACTTCGAGAGACTTATGCACAATAATTAGCTAATTTGTTGATGGCTGTCATCTTTAATGCTCAATGGAGCATGTCTATATTTTCGTCAACTAATCAATCAATTGGTATACCAATTTGGAAAACCGGTCAGCATTCTTCATTAATCAATAACAAATCCCTGGTTCAAAATCCAGTATAAACAAGCAGCTATAGAATCATCAATCTTATTCAGTAAAATAATCGCGGCTTTATGTAATCAGGGACTAGATCGGGAGTGTTGGAGCGGTGACTGGCGAACAGTCCGGTTTCTCGGCCCAAGTTAATTTTTCCCTGATCATTTCCCTTTCCTTGCTATGAAAATTGTTTTATCTCTTCTAAACAAGGATATAGTCGGCATCTTTTCAATACAACTTTTCCATACGATTATTTTGTTTTCAAAATATATATGCAAAAGTAAGTAATCATGAATTCCTACAACATCTCATTCATTGACCTGACACCGTAGTAAGTCGATTAAAGCACTTGTGTTACGAACGCCAGACAACAGAGGAATCACAAATACCCTACTTAAATATATATATTTAACATCCAACCACAGAACAAACACAAATATCATATAATATCAAGTAAGTATCATGTAATAATGTCTCGTTTTCTCTGCTTAGTAGAGTTATCGTCAACCGTGAATGTGAACATATTTTGACTAATTTTGTACGATTACTACAACTTATGTTGAAATATAATCATCTTACCATTGGAAGCCCACAACTGGACATGTTTTCCCAAGAAAGGGGGAATGTAGCTCATAACGGTGATGCTAATGCCCATCCTCGCCCTGTGCATTGGAGTTACGCTGCTAGCGATGGATATACCGCGGTCTGTTGGTTCTGGAACCTTAGTCGGGGTTAGCTCGATACATTGACGTTAACGTTAATATGTGTTTGTTGATTTTTTTATAATTAGACCAGGTCAACAAACAAGCATACAGTCTGCGTGATAGTAAGCGTCACTGCAGCTTATAGACGCCCGTCATATCACAAGGATATCACTATATCGTTTCCAACCTTATGACTTGAGGACATTATGCCACATTACCCAGTAAATTCACTGCATCTCTCACCATTCAGACCGAAACACAGCAATGCGAACAATGCAATTTGTCGGTAGAATTAGGTGAGAGTAGATACGACCTTTTGTATGAAGAAATATAATGAAAACATTAAAATACATTATATAATTTACGAGGCAATATAAGGGAAATTTAAATGTCCTTTCTTTGTGTTTTCAGAGAAAAAACGTTTTTATTTCGAAAACCCTCAATAATATTCCTTATAAGTATTTTGCAAATTTATGTCTTTGCTTTAATTATTACTAATAAATTTATTTGTCAAGCCATTTGTTATTCACGAGTTAACAGCAAGAAACAAGCTCTCAATTAAGGTATTACTTGAGTTGAATTAATCCAACAAATTACAATTATAGATGAAAATGTTGTGATTGAATTTCGTTTTCAATGTACGTTCGTATTAAAGCGCACCGTCTGTTTGATGCCAAATTAAGATAGTTCAATTAAAACGGCTCGAAAGATCTTATATCGAAGAAACTGCGCCTCCATAGCAAACAAAAACTAATTCAATTTCTACGAATGTATTACTTTTACTACTTTAGGAGATACTAGCTTTCCGTGAGCGACTTTATCCGCGGAGTCATTATACCGTAAACCTGAGGATCTCTTGTTGTGTCGAAAACAAGTTTATATTCGTCTCTGACAGCTAATTGGAGACAAAATGACGTGCAGATTCCAAAGAAAAAAACAGATATATACCAGGGGAACAGATTTTTATATAACATCACGCTTGTCCCATCGAGGTAGGGAGAAACTTGTTACGATATTGGCATTCCTCCTTCTCTTACATTACTCGCATTAGTCCTTCCACACACGTTCTTTAATTCTTCGTCCTTCTGACCTGGCCTTTCTTTTAAACCTTTTCTAGCTGGTTAAGATAAGTTCGTCTAGGTAGTCCTATACCAAATCTTCCATTCACTTCCGCTCTATATATTTGTGCAGTTATTCTACTTTTATCCATTCTTTCTACATGTCCAAACTATCTCAGCATTCCTTTCTCTATAGTTGTCACAACATCGTATTTCACTCCACATCGATCTCTTATCACATTATTCTTTAATTTCTCTCAGATTACTTCTTCGATATTAAAAAGTAGCTTATGTGTTATCCCAGACTATAGATAATACCAATGCTAAATTTCATCCAGATTTATTCAGCCGTTCTAGCGTAAAAGAGTAACAAACATACATCCACATATTCTTACTCACAAACTTTTGTATTTATAATACATATTAACTACGATTAACTTATATATTGCGATCATTTATAGCTTGTTGTCTCCTTTAGCTCCGCTTGTCCAATCACAAATTAAATTACTGAGTAATGTAACATGACCCTTTTATTACAGGCCTCTTATAACATTTCACAGACTGCATGCTTATTTGCTAACATAGTAGATTATATTTTAGGGAATCCCAAAAAAAATATCGTAAACACTTAACGAAAAAAATCTTGGTCTAACTCCAATAATGTTAGAAATTTTACGGGCACGTTCTGCATTCGCTAGACTACCTATCTTGTGCCATAAAGTCCATAACCGTGATCCCATCCATAACAATGACAATTACATGATGAATATTTGTATTTGTTCTGTGTCTAGGTGCTAAATTCGTATTTAAGTATTCTAATAGTGATTCCTCTGTTGTCTTATATCAGTAATACGAGTGCTTTAAGTGACTTATCTCGGAGCCAAGTCAACGTATGAGATGTTGTGTGAATAATTAATATCACTGACAAAGCTTACATTTTTTAAGCCTCTTGAAAGATCTCTCTCTAATTTGTTATAGCAAGTGTTACTTGTACTTGTTTATCATTTACACGTATGATGTTAGTTTTGACAAATCGACGCCTGTCCCGTCGCGTGCTCGCTCATCTATATTACATGGACATAAAACAACAGGCCAATCATAAGACTGTTGATTAACGTAAGTGCTAGGCGAGGGAGGGCTGGTGGGTAGCCTTCTCTCCTCCCCCCACTAACCAGTGACGACATCTGATTTACAGTCCATTCATCTGCAGGAAAGGAAAGTATAATATGATAATATATTAATTTTTGGCACATTTAAATAATTATGAACTTGTCAACAAAATCTTGTTATAAGTTTGTGGACTTTTTGGAGATATTTCATATTTCTTTCGTCGCAAAAATTACTTTGCTTATAAATATCTTAAGCTATAATTAATAAACTGACTTTCACCGACTATGTCATCGTTTTAGCTGGAATACAGAAATCGAACATTCCTGTTTGGCGGTAGGAATAGGTGATTATACGATTACAACGTCTATGGTTAAAACAATATTTAAACAGATGCACGTTTTCTCTTTATTACTAATCTGATACTTTTTAACTCTTTATGTTTAAGTCTTTCGTTTATAATAAAACCACTTTTTACCGACTATTAAACGCTGTACGACTCCTATTAAAATTTTATTTTATTTTTCATTACATAAATGATGAGTAAAGCCGTAGTACCGGCAGAGAAGAATAGTACCTTCTCCTGTGTCGTAAGAGGCGACTGATGTA
>JACJUM010002279.1:14301490-14453572 GCA_020976665.1 Heortia vitessoides | reverse complement strand
TATCAGACAACATAGGCTATTAATAGAATTAGTAGATATCGACGGTCATAAATTCAATTGTCGTAAGGGACAATGTTAAAGTTTACAGGAAGAAAGAATTAAAAATAAAATCGTTATAACTTTACTATTTAGAAAGTATTTTTAATTATATTTAAGCAGTTTTTAATAAATATAATTGAAATTTATTCCTCTCTTACTTGAAACTATTAACAAAATTCAGAAATAAATAGAAACAAAAACGTTTGTCCTTATGGCTTACGCCAATTGAATTTCTGACCGTCGATATCTACTAACTAATTCTATTAATAAGCCTATGTTGTCTGATATCTGTAACGCAAGAGCTTTAAGCAGCTTACCACGGAATCAGGTCAACGGTGAGAGAAATATATTTATATGTTTCTCCTATATATTTATATATTGAAATATAGTTATATTTTCCAGGAGGAGAAAGTATACGACGCAAATGGAAAGAAGAAAAAGCGAGTGGTGAAAGCGCCTCCCGAAGGCAGCAGCAGGAGTTGTATGAGTGTGGTCACGTGCGGGCTGGTGGGATGATCCCATCACCACTTCCATAGTACCTTATTACCTGAGGTAGACCGCTTACAACGGTCATCTGCATGGGTACCTCACTCTCACCTGTTTTGCCAAACAGCAGTGCATTGCTGATGGAAGTGTGAGAGAGGCAGTAACATTACTGGGTAATGTGACATTATATCGTCAAGTCACAAAGTTGATGATGCGCTTGTCATTAGTGTGCGGATCGCGTGCTTGTTTGCCAACTTAGAAATAAAAAAAAAATATCGTTCGGAGTGCAAGTGATTGGAGTGAGTGGTCTCACGTAAGTTGGGACAAATAACTCAATGTCCGTTATTTCAATAACTGCTTGCACTAAATTATACCTTAATCTAATGGCTTAACGCTTTATTTGATGAATGCATGGAAATATCACAAATATCTTTACAATGCTACAAGCTCATCTTTAGTGTGATAAATATTTGTATTACAAAATTATGTATCAATTGAGAGCATCTAGGCAGATCCAAGTAGAGCAGTCGTCCTTCGAGGATGTTGGCCCTAATCGTGCCAGCCCAGGCCCTTTAAAAAACGGAGAAAACCCTTATAGTAGCTATCGTCAGCTCAGCACCGTCCGTGATGATGTGGCTGGCTATTTCTTCGCACTATAAGCAGGATTGTTATTACAAATATAGCAACATCCGAACACATTTGCACTCTGAAAGATGTTTTTTAAAATTAAATAGAAAATTCAGAGTGATGCTGTCCTATTGTTACTGTTTGAATGAAATTGGATGGTTGGTTTGATTTTGCTTTAATGTTATTTATCTTGTTTTTATTAAAATATTAAAAGCCAATTTTAATATAAACTTTTGTACAACAAATAATCAAAGTCGTTTACTTGTCGATACAAACTTACGTACTGACATATTTATAATATTAGTTAGGAACTAGTGTACTGCACGTTACAGTGTCCGTGTAGATTTCACTTTAAATCGTATATCTTGCGAACCCGAGTAGAAAGTACTCCTAGTAAATAGTATTTTTGTAGTGTTACCAAATGTATCTGCTTAGATAAAACCTGTTGTTGTACGTTGGAACCTCCAGGTCGAGCGCGGCCTGCGGACCTGCGGTGGAGGGTCGCTCGCCCTTTAGATACTGTTGTCTGCGATGACAGTTCCCATTTTCCCGGCCGTTTGTTTCGTTGACGAGATTCTGAGAAATATTCGTTGTGTTTACCGATTGTCAATCCGCGCTAATATGAATAAATTGGACGCAATCTGTAAGTTGCGTTTCATAGCATATTTCCTTATCACTGTTTGGGTAAACCGCGGGAAATTTTCTGTTGTATTTTTTAAATTCTTTCACATATATTGATCTGACGAGATAAAGCACTTGTGTTACGGACATCACACTACAGAGTAATCACAAATATACTACTTAAATAAATATATTAACATTCAGACATAGAACAAACACAAATATCACATATACATTTTTGTGATGAGTGGGATCAAACCTACGACCCTTGGCGCACAAGATCTGCGCCATAGAGCCCGTCAAAATATTTAAAAGTGCTATTTATTAAGTTATGAAGTACGACTTACACCTTTACACCGTTTGGATGTAACTTGTCCGCCGTGAACCATCAATATTTTTGTGTTTGTATATTAATTCCCACAACATCCAATACATCGACCTGACTCCGCGGTAAGTTGCTTAAAGCACTCGTGTTACGGACATCAAACAAAAAATGAATCCATATTTATATGATTCTATGTATGTGTGTTCTGTGTCTGGGTGTAAAATATATATTATTTAAGTAGAATATTTTAGATTTCTCTGCTGTCTGATGTCCGAAACACAAGTGCTTAAAGCGATTTATCACGGAATCAAGTCAATGTATTAAATATTGTGGGAATTTTTATGACATCTGTCAAACTAGTCTTTTTTTTTAAATCTTGACATTCAGTGTTTTATATTTCTCAAACGGCTCAAACAGAAACCAGGCAAAGGCACTTTTAGTGTCAGAAAAATATCTCAAATAGCAATAAAATGAGATGACCCCACTGTAGCGTCGTATTGAAGACCGTTCATCACAAATACACAACAGTTGGACAGAGAGCCGCAGCATTGCGGTGCAATAGTCTGTCGGACACACGCGCGCCGCGCTTGTGTCGGATATTAGAAGAAATGAACACTGCTTACAGTCTTGCTGTCCACTTGGCTTTGAGCGAATAGGCGATTTATTTTCTAATAATAGCTACCTACTTTGCCTATATACATATCTTTATAACTTTAGTGTATGTACATATATAAAGACGAGCCCGATGGCGTAAATAGTAGTGATCATATCTTTTGCGCCGAGGGTCGTGGATTTGATTCCCACTCAGGGTCAATATTTATATGATGATATTTGTGTTCGTTTTGTGTCTGGGTGTTGAATATATGTATTTATGTAGTATATTTGTGACTCCTCTGTTGTCTGGCGACCGTAACACTAGTGTTTTGAGTGACTTATTACGGTCAATGTATTTATGAGATGTCGTAGGAATTTATTGTTATTATAAAAGAAGCTGAACTCAGTGACTGACATATCAACGCAAGGCCTAAGCTATAAGGGTTAAAAACTTGAATTTTTGCACTAGGATGCCATTTAAAACATCCCCTACAGCTCGAAGAAAATATTTCTGAAAATTCACCGCCTAAGAGTATAAAACGCGAAGTTATTATGAAACTTTGCTGTTTTTAATGTTTTTAAAATGAAATTCAGTAGGTTCTTCATTAAAATTTATGAAACAGATGTAAAATATTTTTTCGAAATTCAACACCTAAGGGGGTAAAAGGGGGTGCAAAATTAGTATGAATTAATAACAAAAAAATGTTATATCTTAATAATTAATATTATTCTTCAATCTAATGCGAGTAAAATACTTATAAAACTTCGACACGTACGGGATACTCGAATCACTAATTTAAATTACTAAAATTACCAAATTCTTAGGTACATGGACCGTACAGCTCGCTCAGTCAACTCCTGATCCTCCTGAGAATGAGGCGGACATGACGTTATCATTAGTATTGTTTACAAATACCAAGCTGGGCAGGTGTGGTGGAAATCGCAAACCGTAGCTTTGCGACGGATGCGCTGCTACCCATTCCCGCCCTGTTGCATTTAAGCTACGCTGGATTGACGGAGCTCATTTGAGGGCGCCTCTGAGGCCGGAGTTTGGTCCGAGTGGCCATCGTTGGGGGCAGTATATTACTTATATATAATAATATACATAATTAATATAAACCTATAAATGAACAATATTTTTATAGGTGTCTATATCATTATTTGTTGTTTATAATAAAATACACTGAATATATCTTATAAGAAAATCGATGTTTGGATGACAGACTTTAGTACGCTTCTGAAGCTTCTACAGACGTGTAATATTCTATTGTAAGATCGAGATGCAGCTGTTGTATTGCTGCACTTTATACAGCCAGCGGTAAAGACGGGCTCCAGCATCAGACTCTTTGTTCACTTGACATCTTTGTTGACCTCGGTATTTGAAATAACTGTATAAAACTGATACTACCAACTGTTTCCTATGGTGTAGGAAATATTGCAATAAATATTTCACTTATTCAACTTCATTTCGACACAATATAACTCAGTTGCATAGCCGTGGAGTACCGGCGGAGTAGAATTGTACCTCCCTACTGTCGCAGGTGTCGTAAGAGGCTACTAAGGTACTGGAACCACCAAATGGCGGTATATCCATTCGAAACAGCGTAGCTAAAATGCACAGGGCGGGATAGCAGAATCCTGGCCACGAAACTACGCTCTGCGATTGCCACCACGCTTGCCCAGTGCAACAATTATGGGCCAATTCCCCCTTTTTAAGGAGCCTATGTCCACCATGCGTGGACGTTCTACAGCTGCTGCATGAATACAATGCTATTTTGATGTGTATAATGTCTTTAAGCCCTTGCAGCGGAATGGTAAAAACAAATTCAATTAAATTTATTTCAGACTCTTGAATAAGCAGCCTACTGATAGTTAGCAGTATTTGTCAAATTTTGAAACGCTGAAACAAATTACATTAGTTACAGTGATAATAATACACGCCGCAATTCAAAAACAATAATATAATAAAATATCATACAATTACAAACTCATAAAAAAGATTTTTGCTAGAACAATATATGTGTTTAAATTACAGTGTTGGCCATTACCTTTGACGGGAATTGGGGGGGGGGGGTTGTCAGGGGAGTCTTGGTCTTTTATGGACCTTATATGGGAGCAGGACTGCTGGCATCCTTACCATAAAATGTTAAAACGATATATACCAACTTTTAGACATTACGCTTATCATACGGTAGCATTTATAAAGGTTATAAGTTATGTGTTGATTGGTGAACTCGAACATTTTAGGAGGTATAAGAGTGTAAAGACGTTCGTTATGTTATGTAACATCTTATATTGAATTTATGGGCGCTTCAGTGATGTATCTATCGTTTCTCAAAATATACACAATTTAATTGAATATATTTTGTGAATTGGACTCCAATTATTATTTTTCCTAGGATAAAATTTACCCCCGTGACTTTTATAGCATAAGCTGGCAATAGTCCCGCCCGTCCAAACGCTCCTAAAATGTGATCAATAAGAAGTTGTTATTCCTATTGACTTATGAGACTGGTTTTATATTTAACTCATAAACAAAAGGATTTTAAAATATAATAAAGAACCTATATTTGTTGTAGCCCCTCACCGAGAATCGCAGCTCTTTCAATTATAATTGACACACGGGCCAAAGTGCAAATAGTGGGGTTAACCCAGAAACAAAAAAAGATAATATACACAATTTTGTATTCGTATATACACACCGTCTTTAGGTTATGGCCGTGAGGTACCGGCATAGTAGAATAGAGGTAATATTGTACCCCTTGTACCAGGTGTTGTAAAAGGCGAGTAAGGTGTTAGAACCGACAGGTGGCGGTACATCCATCCAATACAGTGTAGCTTTTGTGGACAGGGCGGGGCGCGGAGATGGGCAGCTGCATTCTCGTCGCGAAAGCTGCGATCTGCGATAGCCAAAACACTTGCCTAGCGCAGCAATTATGGGCAAAATTCCCCCTTTCCTGGGGAGGCCTGTGTCCAGGAGTAAGCTTCCAATGGCTGATGATAATGCTGACACGTATAATTTTTTCATTAAAGATTTATATCCAGATTTTATGTTATACAAGCAGCGACCAAAAAGATCCCGATACGAATGTAGTCGAGTAGAATTTGCGAAGCTGTTAAATAACTGTGAAGTACAGTAGTATAGTACAAACAGATATTTTAATGTTATTAACATGTAGGTATAGATATATAAAAGATGCTCGGTAACACATACATAAGATTTAAAGATATATTTTATGTAAACTTATTTGTTTAGCGGTGACGACGCTCAAGAATATAAGCTAAAACATGTAATTATGTATTGCGGAATTTCCGCAAATAATACTTACAGCTGGATAGCCATTATTTTAATATTAAATCAAATAAACTCGAAACGGACTTTTTTAAATGGAAACCTTTTAAATGCAGTGGTTCGCATAATATCTTTAGAATCGTGCTTTGCATTTCAATGAGGAACAAAATCGGTCTTTCTAATTTTGAAATGCAAAATGGCGGACGCTCTTCAGTTCTCATTTATGATATTATACAAATTACTTAACCACGTAACTGATATTTTACTCGTATGTTTGGCTTTCTACAACATATTTTGTATGAAGATAAAAATTATTACCGAAAAATCAGATATGTGTGTGAACATAGTTTTTACATATTATGTTTATGACCTAAATACTTGTACGATTATAAAACTGGTAGTGACACCTATCAAGTAACACTTAAACTTTATAAATTAAAGATGAACACAAAATACTATTTGTAATTTTCTAACTAGAAATATGCGGACATTCGGCTTACGTGATTTTTATTTATCCTATTTATCCTAACTAAATCAAACAATAGGAAATGTAGTAAATGTAGTTTCATTCGGAAATTTTGTACATTTAACGTATGACATTATTCAGCAAGAACTAATTATAATTAAACATGACTGACGTTCGTTAAAGTTTTTCAGTGAAGGTCAGTTGTATGTTTATTTACACATATATATAAAAACAATGAGACAAAGGTATTAAAATTACAAAGAAGTATTTTTATTTATTAACAACGTGCTACAAACTACGCAGTATTTTATACTAGTAGTGACATCTATTGAACAATTATATATCTATTTGTTCAAATGGTAGAAGTATATATCAAACTAGTATTAAAGAAAGTCTAGATGGCGCTATACAGGTTTTGCTCAAAAAATAAATTAGAGGGATCCACAAATTACGACTATACAATCAATTGAAAATAATAGAAATTACAAAAATGATTTTTTATTAATACAAATTATTTAAATTCAAGCAAAAAAATGAATTTACTTTATGCGAAACTACTAGTCCTCCGACTAATTCCCATAGGAATTTGTTTTTTTATAGCTTATATACGATACTGGAGACGCTTAGAGCGAACATTTCGTATTTTTAGACCGGTGTTGATATTTATCAGACGACCTCTTTTACCAATTATTCATGTACATAATTAATTTACGCAAGATGTGGATGACAAATCGTGATGTTCATCTAAAAGAATTAGAAGAACTTTCGTTTAACAGAATAAACATGAATTTATGGACTTTCCACTTTATTAAAACACCTATTAAATACATTTATTTACATCAATAATTACTTTCTAAGTTATGTCTAGAGATAAGAAAAAAGTATATAAGGCTAAAATAAATGTAGAAAACTTAAAAAAATAAGAATATAAGATAAAAGATGAAAAGATTATGGAGATGGTGCACATTCAAATGTTTATTGTTAAATTATTAATGACATTAGACTAATTTTTATGGTGTATTTCATCAGAGACAAGCAAATTAAAGCCACACTTATCCAAATCGTTTATTCAAGCAAATGAACATAATATGAACAAACTATAACATTAAATTTATCTACTTAATGATATTTACATTCCATACCTCACTTACCTCGAATATTGATTACTCTACGTACATAAACCTAGGACTCTTACATTGTATGTATAGAAATGCAGAATACCATCCTCCACAAGACTTCTACAACTAGGTCTCAATAAAATTAAAAATATATTTCAAATAATTAATCTGACATTAAAATCTTGAGAGCACTAACACTATTTGATTAAATTATAGAATTTCCCTGTTAGCACATAATATTCTGCATTTTTATGTCAAATAACTCTTATAGAACAATTATTGATAAAACAATTATCAACAAAATTGTCATAGTAAATGGTAGTGCCCATTATTCATGTTGGCGTTGAGTACAATGACATGTTCATTTGAGTTCAGGCACGCACTGTGATATCCATGTCATATTTAAAAGGCATCTTTATTGCAAGCTTTGGGTCTAGCTGGGCTGGTCAAATACTGGAAATAGCCTCAGAAACAAAAAAGAAAATCAAATTTATATGAAATGTGGGAACAGACCAATGCAGACTAAACCCAAGCACCCACAGAAACATCAATATGGAACATTAACAAACATTTGTCATATAAAACTTAAATAGTGCTTAATATTATGATTTACTTTACTAAAACTAAGAAACAAGAGCATACACCATGTTTTAAAAGCCGCATTCATAGGAATAGTACACTATGTGGAATATTCATATGAAACGATTCGTACAAGAGATATGCAGCAACTAAAAACATAGAACACTATGCATAATATAACATTTCCATCTAATACACACTGCCCGCAAATTGTAGGATAACTATTGTGGAATAAAGGCAACAATATTTAATTTACAAAAACAAACCTTAAAAAATTCACATATTGACATGATATGTTACTTGAAATATTTATGAATATATATATATATATAAATATGTGCAGTTTTGATTGTTACATTTTGCTTGTAAGCATTATAAAAAATATAAGTACATATATCATAATTTATTTTGCAAAAATAAATTTCTGAGTTTGGACTAAGTTTTAACTAGAGTTCAGATGAAATATTTTCAAGAACATACTTTGAAGAACATCATGTGAATTGCATACAACATATATATATAGAGTCCTGACATAAAAAAATAATCATTAAGTTTAAAGTGAAAAAATAAATGTGCTTTATCAAGATATAATCCATAAAATCAACTACATGGTATGACAGATCATGAAATGGCTATAATTCAGTGTACATTAGAGATTAATATTTTATTCTATCATTATTATTATTTTTAAGAGAGTAAATAAAATATTTTAGAAAAACTCTATGAGGACACTTTCTACACAGACCCATGTAACATACAAAACTCATATACTATAATAATAATGATTTAAAACTATAGTTCAACCAACTCACTTAGTGTTTCACATAAAAATTTACATTCCAGAGTAGCACTTCATCGTAACATTAGCCAGCAAAATCACTCACAGTGGTACCTTTGAGCTCAATTTCGGCACTTTCCAGTCTAACACAATACACCACCAAACGAATCAGTGGGCGCGGCGCCTCGCTCTCACTGAGGCTGGCTGGACTGCGCCGCCTGACTCGCCGATTTGGTGATAACAATCGTCTGCTTGCCGCCCACACCAGTCTTACCTAACTGCAGCACATTGGAAGGCAGCACATTGGAAGGCAGCGTAATTATCTTGTTCCCACCAACAGTGTTAGCGGAGACCAGTTTCACGATGGTGGCGCCTGCCGCGATGTTCTGACCCTGCGCGGCGCTAACGGGCACCGTCGGCCGGTTCTGCACCATCGCCATTTTGGGCACCGTCGCTACTGTCATACCGGTCGACGTCTTAACTAGAGTTACGTACTGAGGAGGATTACTCGTTTGTGCACCGGGTGTTTTCTTTATGATGACAGGAATACCGGCGTTTCCACCCGCCTGCCGCAGCACCGTCGCTCCCGCCGCCGCCGTAGTTGTTGCAGTTGCGGTCTGCTCGCCGGACTTAGCAGTTACGATCTTGTAAACAGGCGCTTTTACTTGTTGACCGCCTAATGCGCTACTAGCGAGCTGAATGGCGCCACCACTGCTAGTTATCATTGGCAAGTTCCCAGCTCCTATTTTGACCGGTACTCCTGTCGCCACTTTAGTTTGCAAATTAGCAACACCCGCTTGAATAGGGACGCCGCTCGCCGTCTTCACGAGTACATTACTGGTGCCGATTTTGACGTTGCCGGCGCCTAACTTCAACGGCGTCGAGACTTGGCCAACTTTCTGTACGCTGTTGGATGCTATCTTGCCCTGTAAATTAGCCGTTCCAACTTTAAGTGGGACGGCGCTACCGGCCAGTTTGACTGGCATATTACCAGCTCCCAGTTTGACGGGCACTGCGCCACTTGTACCAGTTTTTACTTGAACAAATCTGGGGGTGCCGGTCGCCGTGCCCGTACTTAAAACGATTTGTGCGTTTGATTGTGCAGTTGAGACTCTGACTGTGGTTGGCGTCGAGACGCCACTAACGATCCTCGTGACTCCTTGAGGTGTAACCGCTGCCACCTTGATTTGCTGCGAAGACCCAGCGGCGGGCGACTTGACTACAGTCTTGCCATATGTCGCTTGTTTTAACGCTGTTGGCGTGTTTGGTGATATTTTTACAGTGGCTGCAGCTTGTGCCGGAACCTTGATTGAAGCCGGAACGATTTTTTGTGGCGTCAAGACGATTGGCGTTGCCACAGGGGACGCCGCCGCCGCTGCAGCAGGAATTGAGCGCACGGGTTGCAGCTCTGTTGGCGTTGGCGGCAAACCTGATGACACTGGTGATGTGAGCCCAAAAGCTTTAGAGGCAGCATCCGGTTGTGCAGCTGCAGGGGAGACAGGTGTTGGGGCAGCCACTGGCTCGGCAGCCGCAGGAAAGCGAGCAGGAGTGACCTTGCCACACTTCTGAACTTGTAAGACATAAGTAGTAATAGTATTCATTGGCGGCCAACACAATTCTAGTGAGGTAGTGCCAGCTCGCACAAGTGCCACACGGCCCGCTTGAGGTGGCACTCCTACTTCTAGGTACCAAAGATCTTTACAGCAAATTTGATTATTCCAAGTTTTCCTGTAACCATCTCGGCCTGACCATATGTATAGCCTGGTTTGGATTGCCACTGCACTGTGACCAGCCCTTGCCCTCGGCACACATTCTTCAAACTTGTCCAGTGCAATATTATCCCATGTCATGTTTTCCAAGTTTAGTGAAGCAAGTGTGTTAGTACATTTCCACTCCTTTTCATGTGTAGCAAGTTTTGATTCATCAGGAACTAGCGGCACCCAACCTCCATATACATACATATGGTGACCTATAACTGTGGCAGTGTGCAGGGAGCGAGGTAGGGGTGCTGGACCACCAACTTCAGGTCTTGACCAAGACATGCTGTCCACATCTAATACCCAGAGGTCACCAAGACGAGAACCACTCATCCCTCCATAGATAATAAGTGAAGATTTTCCACTGTTTTTGTCAGTATATGCTACGCCACTATGTGACTCCCGCGGCGGAGGTGACTGGCCATAAGTCAGAGGTATGTCCCATACTGTCATAGAAGAATTGGGATACAGTTCAAGTGTATACAGGTCATTAAGATATCTCGGGATATTATTCTTGGGGTCATCACTTTCATTGGCCAGGCCACCAAACAAGTATACTTTTCCATTTAAAAGGGTGAAGCTGTGGCCGAGTCTAGGACACGGAGGGAGACCCTGCTTAGGTGGTAGAGGCTTCAGACGTTTCCATTCCCACCGAGATGCTTGAAGTTCGTAGAGATCGTTGGAATACTTGCCGTACTCCACCATGCCGCCAAACACCAATAGCCTTGTACCGTCCACCACAAAACCGTAGGCGGCACATCCTGGAGGTACTTCTCCCTTTGTAACAGGAACGAACCATTGGTTTGTAGAAGTATTGAAAACGTGAAGCTCATGAACTATTCCTTCGTTTCCGCCGCCGAAAACTATCATCAAATCTTTGATGGCGACCGCGCGATGGCCATGGCGAGGACGTGGTTGCGGGCCGGTAGGATTATAGACTTTTTGCCACTTAAGTACCGCGTTTTCCTTCATTTTTACTATACATTTGTCACTAAAGCTTAACCGTATGTATCGCTCGGGATGCGTATCTATAGCATAGACAATGAGAAACGTCGTAAATAAGCTTTGAAGAAAATATTCGGGTCAGTTGCAGCTACATATAGCAAACAACTTATGTTTTCTCTTTCGCACTAATGCATAACCTCTATGAGTAAAAAAAAATCACCCTACGCAGCTTACAGTGTACAACAAAAATGGCGTTAGCAACAGCGCTACCAACCTGATAAAATCACAAACAGCGGCGTCGGACGTCAAGAAATTGTCTATGTGTCATTTGGGTTTTAATAAAAATGCATTCAGCCAGTTTCTAATTTGAATTACAAAATAAATATTTTATAGTAATTAGTCATGTCTATTATTTTGTTAATTTAATCAGGCTTTAGCCCTAACGAAAAGAGGTCTTGTTCATTTTTATAAATTTAAAACTAAATGCGTGTTTGAAACCATCGACAATACTCTTCCTATTTGACATGAATATATAGAAAAATCAGGAATCGCTAATTTATAAACATAAACTTTTAAAAATTAATTATGAATTTATTGTACATAGGTACATACCATAAAAAGAACCAATACTAAAATGACTAGTTATTTCTTACAGAATATCTGCATGTAAATAATATTACCAGCTACGAAGTAAAAAAAATGTGTTGATTTCAATAGAAAGCGACCCTTGTAGCGCAGGGGTATAAGGCGCAAATGGAGACTTAAGGGTAGCGGGTTCGATTCCCGCACCGACACAAATTTTTTGTCGAGGTCTGGGTGTTTACATGTCACATTGACAAAATCTGTAAATCAGAGGCAATTAATAACCTGAATGCACAAAATCAATTAATCAAATCTATCCAATTTTTTTTTAATTAAATAAAATAAGAATTTTACTGATGCCTCAAAGCGTTGGTGTTATCGAAATATACACACATATAAACGCAGTGTACATTTTTTAAATATTTTTATTTAGAAGCTTAGAAGATTTGATTACGCATAAAGTTCTTAATATTTTTTAAACATTGATAGGGTAGCATGGTAAGACCGCTACATCTCTGGATTTTTTAAAGTATATTTAATATTCACAATCAGCTTTAAACTCGGCAATTCGCATTTAAAGAGGAATGTTGATTTCGAAATTTTAATGGAGTAGCATAGATTGGTCTGTTGCTTTGTGTACATGTTGATCTATAACTAATCCACAGAGACGTACTTAACATATTTTCAAAATCGACTTAATTAACTCAAAGTGCAACGAATGGATTTCACTATCACTCTATTCTAATTTCAACGTACAAACTTGTCTACTACACATATTTTTGCATTATAAAATTTTATATATTTACCAAATATTGTATAAAATACAAGACATCGAACAAAAATATAAGAAGTTAAATAAACTGCGTTTAAGAGGCGTTAAAAGAATAGTTATATTGTAATATTTGAATTATAAACATATAGGTCACATAAATGACCAGAATATGATATTCTAGAGTCGATGTAACTTGAACCACAATAACATAATCTATATAAGTTGTTTACTGTTAAGCAATATAGTGATAAAAGAGTACGACTATAACTAATACAAATCATATAATACCAGTATAAGAGTTTGGTATTATAAAGATTTTACATAACTAATTAGAATAATAATACATTGTTACCGATCACATTGAATTGTAAAAATCAAACACATGAATGCATTGTTTGCATGTTTTTGTTACATTGGTAGAACTTAAAGGAAAACGCGGTAACCTAAAATAGTTGGTATTCGCAGATATTACAAATGAAAAGTCCATAGACAATATTACGATATATTAAAAATAAGTGCGGTCCATAATATAGAAATAGATCATATTTAATATATTTAAATAAGACTACTTTTAAAGAACCTAATAGTAGCGTCGATTATTGTAATTTTTTTCATGGCATGTTTACTTTATCTGTGAATGCCAACCCATGTAACGCGCGGGAAATTATTAATTACTACAACAAAAATTTTTGTGAAAAATAATATTCCCAATTTTTATATTTAGTAATTAATTACAAAATATATGAAAGAATATATATTATTATATATATATATATATATTATTTGTTAATGTTTAGATTTTTAAGAATATACATATAATATAATAATTTCTTCTTAGCGGTACATCTATACCATTCAGTCAACGTATTTTGATTGTAAATATTTACGAATAGTATATAATAACAAAAATGAATGCTTTCAGTTGGAAAGTCAACAAAAATGTTGCATTATCTATTTTATTATGATTATTATACTTAAAGTAGTTTGCTTTGCATTAAATCCTATTTACAATATTGATACGTAGTTGTTTGAAACCTATTCAATAGATGGCGTTACTGGTCAAATATGATACGACCAATCATAGCTATAAAAGGATTCTTATTTTTTTAAATTATTTTTTTATACAAGTTGATTAATATTATTATAGAGGAACTCTCTACAACTTGTAACAGACTTAATGCGTTTTCTTTAATTATATCTGCCTTCTATTATTGTACTCCAAATTACTATTATAATTTGCGATTATAATAATATCTGCTTTTAGTACTATTACTGTTAACTACACTACTAAAAAAAAGAATTATAGGTAACATTGTTCTAATTAATATTTTTACCGCTTATAATTATGTATGCTATCAACCAAAGCGTCAGCTGAAAATCGGGTTTGGACCCGATTTACCTTCTCATAATACTATAATACATACTGATATAATATGTAGGTATTTTAAATGTAATGGAAATTAAAATATGTAGGTGAAAGAGTGGGCCGTTTTGACAAAAATATACTGGTAACGATACTTTATATTGTTATCTAACACAATGGAAATATATTAAAATCCGATTACATTAGAAAGAAAATATATACATATGACGCCCTAATAGCGCAGATGATAGTGATTCTTGCGTGACTTGTGTTTGATACCCACTCAGATTTCAGACAGTTCGATACTCAAAAATTTACATGTTGAATATTTGTAATTGTCCTGTGCCTGGATGTTAAAATTGTATTGTCTGATGTCCATAACACAAGTGCTTTATGCGACTTACCACGGAGTCAGGTCAATGTATGAGATGTTGGGATTTTTTTATTGTTATTTATTATATATCCGAAAACCAATTCAGACTAACTTTTCTTTATTATTATTACTAATATGTATATATCCAATCCCTAAACGGACCTACACGGACTGAGTCACGGTACTCAGCTAGTTTCTTTAATATATATAGTCTAAATATTGTTACTACATATTATACTATAAAAAAAATTAATTCATATTGAAAAAAATAAAGAACAAATATAAATAATTAAGTTTAGCCGATAAAGTATGAGGTTAATGTTAAGGCAGTATAAGGGTTGCATCAACAAAGCACAGTCGAAAAGGACTTTTTGTCTGTTCAGTATAATTTCTATCTTAAGGTACAAATTTGAATAGCATCTAGCAGCTACGCATTAATACCTATAACTCCGCATAGATGTCGCCACTTTCCTATAATGTACCATCAATTTTGTAGAAATGTGTATTTCTGATTTATGTTTACTTCGTGAGAATCTATTTTAATACTCTAAACTCAATCGCTTTATCGCATATTGTAATGTTTAATGATTTAATTTAGTTTGTAATTAAGTTTATTAACGAATGTTTTAAATGATTTAACTAATGTCATCATTATCAGATCAGAAATTGGACGTACACCCTTCTTACACATAGACCTGTCATAGTATTCATAATTATAAAGGATGTTGAGCCAGATAATTGTTATTTAAATTTATTTATAACTAATAGGTACAATTCGTCGTCTTCACTTTTGAAACTACAAATGTAGTTAAGTATTAAGGTAAACGCAAATGGCTTACGGTTTTTTTTTATTATTATTGTGAATTAACCAAATTTTAATCGTTATCGATACGCAGGCTACACAGACATGAAGTGTAAAAAGTTTTTGATTTCGCTATTAATACATTAATACGTGAAGCAAAAATTTGAATCCCTTTTTAAGAAAACTGCGTGAATTGGTAATGCGGCTGTAAATTTGAAATAGGTAAAGCCAACGTGGAGAAGAAATGCATAAGCAATATCTGTTATACGAAAAGCTCTAGAAATAAAACTATCATCTTCATCATATAAGGCATTGCTGCCTATCCCCGTCCTGTGTATTTGAACTGCACTGTTTCGGATGTCGTATGGATATACCGCCATCTGTTGGTTCTGGCACCTCACTCGCCTCTCACGACACCTGTTACAAAGGGAGGTACTATCCTATTCCACCGGTCCACCGGTACCTGACGGCTAATAGAAAATACAAAAAAGAAAATAGAAATATAATACAATTGTTAAAATAATCATTAAACACAAAACTGTACACAAAAGTACACATTGATATACTTTAACAAAGTAAATATGAATCGTGTATTGTATGACAAGCAAATGATGTAGGAGATTTTGTAAAATTTAATGAATTAATTCTTTTAAACTTATGTACATATTATATTTGTGATACCCGTGTTATTTGATGTCCGTGACACTAGTCTCTTTTCGGGCATAGGGCTCATCATTAATGAGCGGCCTCACCAATCCCTCTGGTAACGCTGGAGTTGGTCTTTTATGAGTTCTGTAAAAAAACATGTGCTTTTAGAGACTTATCTCGGAGTCAGGTCAAGGTGTGAGATGTTGTATGAAAATGCATATTACGTGTCGAAAATTAGGTTTTTAACCCTATTACATTTAAACACGTTAATGTAATAGGGTTGTTCCTCATATCAGCCATTGGAAGTCTGAATCTGACGATTCCCACAATAACCATTTCTTTTTCTCATTGCACCCGTGCGATGCTGGGGTGGGTCGCTAGCGTTTTATAAATGTGAGGGAATGAGACGTATTTCAATCTAATAAACCTCCTAAACGGATCCGGGTGAAATTTGGTTCAGAGATAATATGCAGTTTGGAACTGCATATCGATTTATTCTGGTAAGTAAAGTGAACGGTCCCACGGGATAACGCCTGTATCCTGCAGAAGCCTGCGAACGAAATCAGCAGCCAGTAAATTCATAATAAAGTAAATTTATTGCATACGCAGTTGTGTCCGCGTTTTGCTTTGAAACAGACCGCATCCGTAAATTGTTTTTATGAGCCATTAAAAAACAAACCTGACGTTCAACAAAACATCCGGGAGGAAAATCAGCATATTCGTATATCTGATTAACAGTTTCAGGACCGTTTACACCGGGTTATTACACAAGGTACATTTAACATGAATAAAAAGTTGGCAGAATTATTGAAAAAGTCGAAAATCCATTAAATTTTTTTTCTTTTTAAAATATAATTCTGAGAACACTTAGAAATACTTGTCAAAATTAGGTGATAAACACATACACACACACATCTTAAAACATATACGAATGAATCAAATCCAATAATATAAAAAAACGTAGTTAAAAAACTACAGAACACGCTAATATATTATTATTAAGACACACTAGCTTGTCGCCAACCCAGTAAACTGAAGATAACCTGTCAAATTTACCCAGTAATTTCAATGCCCCTTTCATCTTTCAAACCGGAACACAGCAATGCGAACACTGCTATTTGGCGGTAGAAATAAGGTTCTATCTCTAGCGTGTTTTTTAGTTTTAACAAATTACACTTTCTTGGCGATTTTGAGCAGGATAATGAGATATAATCGTATTATTGTATAATTACCTATTTATGATATGTGTAAAGATTTCCAATTTAATCTATACACATAAAGTGGGTCAAAATCGAGTTCAAAGATGTCGGTTTACCCAAACATTGATTTGAAAACATTTATGTGAAGATACGAAATAGTGGAACCGATGCCGCAGATTGTCTCAGAGTAGGAACATAGTTAGTGTTCCTACCTACAGAACGAATATTTATGTGATGGTATTTGTTTGTTCTGTGCCTGGGTGTTAAATATTTGTATTTAAGTAGTATCTTCGTGATTCCTCTTGTGTCAGAAGTCCGTCACACAATTGCACAAACAAAAGTGACTTACCAAGGGATCAGTACAATGTATTTGATTTTGATAAAATTTATTAATGGTAATGATAATTTTATTATTGTGGGGGGAATTCACTCGAAAAATATTGAATCCTTCGCAAGGTAAATATTTCGTTTATATTTTTTGCAGTATGAATCAACAATGTAGCTTAATAAATCCTCATTCAACTTCAACCGACCAGCAGATCCCACGGGATGTTCTGGCCGAGATAAAAACACAATTTCCGGAAATAATAAGGAACGGAGGGTAAAAGGCTCGTCTTGTTCCACTAAATAAAGGCCTCACTCGAAATAAAATCGCTCATTGAAATCTACTTCTGAGATACTTACTCATAATTGCTTAATTGTAATGTGGGTATTTAAAATAAAATTAATTATTATATATATCATATTAGGCCTTGGGGTACCAGCGGAGTAAAATAGTCCCCATATTCATACAAGGCGAAGAAAATAATGAAACCGACAGATAGCGGTATATCAATCCGAAAGTCAAGCTCATACATTCGGGGATGCGCAGCAGCATTCTCGTCACATAGATGGGCTGGGCATATTATGGTGATACTTGCCGCTGAAAGGGCTGCTGACCCCGTTGACCTAATTGGGCGTAAGTGCCATTGAAATGGGTCATTGAGTGTTCCACCTCAACAAAAGTTTTCGGAACCAGACAAGTTTTAAAACTATGTTTTCTTGTGGTTGCAAGAACGGCTGGTGGTGATTAAAGTTCTAGCGGTTGGTATTATTGACGTCATCTCCGTTTCGGACGAACCTACTGTGATAAATAGCGTGCTCTGTGGATACGACCGTGCGTTTAGCTACGGTCGCCCCCCGCAAGGCTCGCGGGATGATGTAATCTACACCAATCATTGCCTTGAAACTGTAAATTGTCTTCAATCAATCAAAAGCAATTATCTTCAGTCCCAAATAGTTTTATTTATACATTTAGTGAAATGTCTATTTTAGTCATTTAATGTATTTTCTCAGGCATAAGCATCCCCACCACGAAAACTTCGCTCTGCAACTGACAACACGCTTGTCCAGCGTGGAAATTATAGGCAAAATTTACCCTTTCTTTTTATTTCCAGCAGTGAATTCTTAATGGCTGATATGATTATGGTGTGAATGTATTAAATTAATAATGCACTTTAAATAAAAAAAAATGTTTGTGCAATTCTTCTCTACATTAAAATTAACAATGTTCAATGAAAAGGAGTATAAAGCCAGATCAGCAACTGGAAGTTTACTGCTAGACATAGGCCCCTCTAAAAATAGGGAATTTTACCCATAATTGTCGCGCTGAGCAAGCGTATTAGCCATCGCAAAGCGCAGTTCCGCAACAGGGATGTTGCAGCCTATCCCCGCCCTGTTCATTTGAGCTACACTGTTTTGGATGGATGTAGCGCCATCTGTCTGTTCTGGTACCTCAGTCGCACTTTACAATACCCGGTACAGGGTGTGCTATTCTATTCTGCCGGTACATCACGGCTTATTCTCACTTATATCAAACTGATGAGACTACCAGATGATCTATCAATGGCTGATATGATGATACTAGAGTATACGTTTTTGGTTAGTGCAATGTTGTTTGATAGTTAAATTATATGATAAGACAAATAAGCTTCCCGTAATCATATCAATAGTATGTATACGTGTTCACAGTCAGGGCCTGTTGGTCGTGCGCTTACAATTCTAATGTACGTGGCCCGATGCCTCAGGCCTGACTAAGTTTTGTTGTTGTTTGCCAACTAGCTCCCAACTGTGGGCGAATACGGTTGGACGCGAGACTATGTATCGTGGATATGGTATTTTTAATTTCCGACCAGGTCAAAATATACACACATTTGCAAAAAAACGGGCACCTAAGCAATGAACCATTTTTAAATGTTACTATTGGTTTGTTTGATAAATTATAGGTAGGTTTACTTTCACAATTTTGTAAATTAATAGGCAAATAATCGTTTTCGTCAGTATTATCATAATTTTTTTTAAAACCAGCCAGTAACATGTACTAATGATTGAAATCATTTTGGTATTTGGTAAAGTATTTTTAAAAGAAGAATTAAAATCAAAGCCGCCCGTTTTTTGCAAATGAGTGTATTAACAGCGCAGCAAAATAACAGCGCGCACGCGCACGCACGCACACCAACACACATACACTCACATTCTCAATACTTATATTACTTACCTTGACAAGTGCAGAGAGGGAAGAAGGGGAATGTATTGTACTTTCAGTTAAAAATTGTTTTTCTTAATTTTTTATGTATTTACATTTGAATATGTATGTAACTGCTCTCGTGGTACCTTTATATATATAGATAAATATTTATCGGTTCGGATGTAGAGACTGGTGATCTGTCATACAGGGTGCCAGTCTCTTACATAGAGACTATATTGTAATAAGTTTATAGTTTAAAAAAAATTCCCCTTTATTGGGGAGGCCTTTGTCCAACAGTGGACTTCCAATGGCTGGTATAATGCTGGCGATTTTAAAGTTATACGCATACGCACATTTTAGCGAATTTTTCTTTTTATAGAGTCAGATCCATAATACTGAGCGTGTTTTACGCCGACTTGGAGAGAAGCGGTGAAGCCACCACGTGATGCCACCTTTATTCTTCATTCACGCTATTATTATTTTTATCTCGTGAGCACATGCTCCGATGCTATTTGGACTTTGTTTTGGAATCATACATGGAGTTGAACTCGGCTTTGTTTTTTGCTTGACATTTGCCCGCATCCATTATTAATAGCACTATAAATAAATATGAGACTGTGTATGTACATTTCAAGGTAACTTTTAATCATCGGTTTTAAAATGCGGGTTTGATTTTGGAATATGCACACATCTTGGTGTATTATTATTACTTTATTCAATTTTAAATCATCATTACTATTGAGTATGTAATTAAATAAATTGTTGACGGACTTGTGTGCTAAAGGTCATGGGTTTGATCCCCACCCGGGACAGATATTTATATGATGATATTGATGTTTGTTCTGTGTTTGTTCATATATGATATCGTGTGAATTTATTTACTAATTTAAACACGTATTACCACTAATTTAATTTTCCTACTTCCCCCAAATAGTAATATTGTTTTATAAAACCAACACACTAGCGATTTTAGGAATCAAAATCAATCAAGCCTTAAACGTGAAATGAGGTTCTCTTCGTTCTATGCAATATTCTAGATTTCTATTGTAAACACAATGACTAGGTGAGGACACAAAGACTACTTTACATAATAATAAATTCCAAAACATCTCATACATTGACCTCACTGCGTGGTAAGTCGCATACATAACACCGAAAGAATAGACGAGCCCGATGGTGCAGATATTAGTTGTCTTGTGCGCTAAAGGTCGTAAGTTCTATCCCCGACCAGGATACATATTTATATGATGATATTTGTATTTGTTCTATATCTTGGCATTAAATATATGTTTTTCAGTATCATATTTGTGATTCCTCTTTTGTCTGGTATCCGGAACATAAGAGCTTTAAGCGACAATAAATGTGATATTGTGTGAATTAACTATTTATTCAATATAACTTGCCATGAGGTACCGGCAGAGTAGGATAGTACCTCCCTCTATACCAGGTGTCGTAAAAGGCGACTGCAATTGCCAATACGCTTGTCCAGCGCGGATTAAGGGCAAAATTCCCTCTTTCTAGGGGAGGACTTTTATTGATGTAATGATGATGATATTAATTAAATAGTAAATCATTCGACTCCCGAGAAATTCACGTCCCATCCATCCATGTTTCGTGGCTCCTGTCACGCATAACTTTTAATTAAGCTAACCTTAGTCGCGCACATACAGCGAATTAGACAATAACTTTGCGAACACAAGCTTTGCACCCCAGTTCGGCTGCCAGTCGCGGCCTCTACAACTTACTTCCTCATTAAGCGGGTAAAAGTTGCTATGCATTATCTTTTTAAATAATAACTTTATTTATAAACAACTCACTAAAATAAAGTTAAGCTTCGGTATACCAACAAAGAATGCACTGTCTATCTGTCTTCATCGTCATCATCAAAACAGCCAAAAATCTCTACTTGTGGTAAATCCACTGCTGGACATCGGCTTTCCCCAAGGAAAATTTTGGCCATAATTAATGCGTTGGGTAAGCTTGCACAGGGCGGGGATAGGCAGCATAATCCGCGTCGCAAAAGCTGCGCTTTGCGATTGCCAACACGCTTGCCCAGCGGCAATTATGGGCAAAAAGCCTCCTTTCCTGGAGAGGCCTATGTCCAGCAGTGGACTCTTAAGGGCTGGTATGATGATGATGATTAAACACTTTTTATATATATGCAAAAAGTTAAATAAACAAACACACGAATAGTGACGAAATTCTTTATTCGAAAATGACTAACAGCAGGCTGCTTAGACATTTTCCTGTTAATAAAAAATTAACTCTTTGACGGTGACCAAGGAAAAAGGGGGGTCTTTAGTCTCGGCCAGAGTTTACCGAGGCTAATCTCGGAAATTACAGACAGGTTGTTATGGAAGGCTAGATTAAAGGGATTCTTTAAAAATAAATTGCTGCTAAATTAGGTTTTGGATTGACAAGAATTCCATTGCTGTTTAAGAAACGGAACTTTAAAAGACAGTTAATACTTGCGCCGGCCCGCGACTTCGTATGCGTACATATCTTTATAATTGATTAGCAGAATCCAGCGGTTTTATTCGGGTTAAATTGTAGAATTTACATACCAAATTTGCATTTCCTTTTAGACCCTTAAGGGCTAATATTTTAATAAATATTTTGCACGTATTTCATGACATTCTATGAAATACCTTCATACTGAATTTAATAGGAATAACTTTAAAAACAGAAAATTTTACTTGCACTTTGCACCCTTGCAACTTCGCAGCACCGTTTCACCCCTTTAATGGGTGAATGAATTCAAAAATCCTTTCTTAGTATACCCGATCGTTACAAAAGGAACCCTTGTAAAAAACTTCAAGTATCTAATTGTTATAGTTTAGCACCTGTGCTGATATGTCAGTCAGTCAGCCAGCTTCTCCTTTTATATACATGGGTAACTGATTATTTGTAATGTAGGTTAAAAAACGTACTTTTATAGTAAAATTATGGTAAGCTATATGAATGGTAGGCTGTACGAATGTCTTGGCGTACCGACAATGCAATATAGTACTTCCTTTTACCAGTTAGAGGCGGCTGAGGTACCAAAACCGATAGATGGCGATGTACCATGCAGCACACTTAAAAAGCTATACAAAGCAGGATGGGGATGAGCCGCAGCATCCCCGTCTACGCAATGAGTGTCTAATTTTAAATGATTTTTTTAAGTAACTAATCTAAATCGATCCGATATAAAGCCGGAAATACTTGTGTATGACTATGTAGGTTTTGAGAGCCCTCAATGTGACAAGTAACTTCATACAAAGGTCGCCTGCACGTAATAATGATAATATACTCTATTTTATACAGAAAATAACATAAAGAAAAAAATTTACTTATTAATTGGCAATTGCAATTGGCAGCCTTATCACTCTCGATCGATAAGGCAAAAGCGATCACTTACAGGCAATTTGGATGGGCATAAACGAAGAAAATGTGATAGGGCAGTTCGACGTGTACTACTTTATAAAAATAGTATTATGTAAATAATATAAAATACTAATACTATATATGTCCATATAATAATACAATTACATACAAATAAATACATAAATAAAAATACAACTTATTATTTTACAAAATAAAGTAGTAGTCTTGTAGTCCTGTAGTCCTGTAGTCTTCTGTTCGATCACGCGTCATAGTTTTTTTTTATCAATCATGTCATGGATATTTATCTATTCGTTTGACGTATCGATGTCTGATCAATATTTTGTTAGTTCAGTAGAGGGAGTTGTCCATTGACCGCTCTCGCTATTTTTGGTTAATCTTCTTGCTAGGTTTGGAACGCTATATCTTTTCAGCATGGTGTATACGGTACTTCCTGTCCCCGTTAGATTTGCAGCTACGGTATTAACATATCTTGTTAGTTTTTGTTGGTAGTTAACACTTCTGGCAGCGGTTTTATCTTTCCCCGGGTTCAGCTTCAGGTTGAAAAGTAAGTATTTATGGATGCATTTAGGAATATTGAAGACAGTTGTAACAGATTTCGTCTGAAACCTTTCCAGGATTTCAATATTGCTATCACTTGTGGACAACAAGAGAGCAACAACAGAGCTCTATTACGTGTGTCCAAACTGGCTTTAGAATTGGTAATTTGCTGTTAACTGGGACCAATCAGCCGATACATCGATCGTAGTTTAGTGTCCAGAGTCTCTTGGTCCAGATATGTTTCCCGGGCTAGCCTCCTAACCAAATGCATACCAAGACATTTCGCGGGAACATAATATGGAATCTATTCCCCATTCAGGGAGATTGATGGACAATCACCTTATTAAGGGTGAGAAATGGCAGGGAAATTACTGTGTAAAGTGACATAACATCTTCAAGTCACAGGGTTGGCGACGCGCTAGTCCTTGAGAGAATACCCCGATTACACCGATTTGCGGAAGGGATAAGGAAACTCAATAATTTTAAATGTAAAACTAGTGGTCGCCCGATGGTTTAAATTCGACCATCATTCAAATAATGTTACTGTTGAGTGTAGTGATTATTTTAATGAATGGATTGTATTTTTGTGGTGCATTTGGTATAAACAAACTAGTAGCTTTTATCCATATTAGCTTTTTATATAAATATATCACGCTTGTGTCCCATCGGGGTCGACAGAGACTATAGATCTCCGTTACGATCTTTGCATATCTATCTAGATTCCCTTACTCGCATTAGTCCTTTCATACACGTTCTTTTATACGTAGATGTTCTGACCTAGCCCTTCTTTAATATCTCTTCTACCTGGTTAAGATATGCCTTCCATCCACTTCCGCTCTATATATTTGTGTAGATATTCTACTTTCATCCGTCCTTTCTACATGTCCAAACTATCTTAACATTTCTTTCTCTATTGTTGTTACAACATTATCTCTTACACCACATTGATCTCTTATAACACTATTCTGTGATCTATTTCTCAAACTCACACCATACATACTTCGAAATGCTCTCATTTCAACAGCATTTATTCTAGTCTCATGCTTCTTCTGCCATACCCAGCATTCACTACCATATATTAGTGTTCGAACCGACATACCTCTATGAACAGCCAGTCTTGTTTTTCTTTACACATTTTGGCTGCCTAAATAAGACCTCAGTGACACTATTTCCTGCTTTCACTCTCCGTTCAATATCCTCTTCATACTTCCCATCTCTCGTAAAAACACTTTCCAGATACACAAACTCTTTCACTTGTTCATCTTTCATGTTATCGATCACAATTTGTCATACCTTCCTCCTTTTCAATCATCATTACTTTAGTCTAACTTACATTTATATTATACCTTTGGTTTTAAAAGAATCTTGTAAAATGGTTACCATTTCTTACAACTTTTCAGGTGACGATACTAACATTACTTGATCATCAGCGTTAAGAATTTGATGAGTAACCCATTCATGCTTAATCCACATTTACTGGCTTTAAATCCGACAGAAAGTTGTTTATAAATAAGTCCAATAATGAAGGCGACCATTTAGTGTAGACACAGTTTATGTCATTCACCGACAAAATACAGACATAATCTTCCACAACTCCTTTCGCACTACCCTGTCGTAAGCCTTTTAAACGTCAATAAAAGTGCAATAAACCTTTTGACTCGCAAAAGGCGAGGCATTTTTTGGCTGTGTAGCGCAGGAAACAGACTTGATCCGTGCCCTTTTTACAACCTGATTGTGCATTCCAAATCTTTCCCTCAGTGTCATTCACAACATTTCTTATTTGCTTACAATTTGCCGACGTACGAGAAGACTGATGCCGCTCCAACTTTTACAGTCTGGCTGCGACCCTTTTTCTTTGTACCGGCGGACAATTACCGCTTTGCAACAATCATTTGGTACTTTGCCTGTCTTCCATCACAGGTTGAAAAGGTAATACAGCTGTCTGCCTGCTATTCTTTAACCAGCTTTCAACATCTTAATAGTCACTCTATCATGCCATGCAGTCTGTATTTATTCGTTTTTTTTTGTGTCAGATATAATGACCCGTTCGCTTTCTTTATTTTTTAAAGGTGAACAATATTAATACTACAACTAAATAAAATTAAACTACAATACAAATATTATTAAGTTAATTACGATAAATGAGTGATAAGTACTCTTATACGAAATAAAACGCGTTTGTTATTAAATATTTTTTTGGTGTAATTATATTATTACTAGAATTCTAATACACTTTTTCTGTATGATGAATAGGTCTTGAACGTTGACACTATATCCCAACAACATGACGGAGTGTTTGAGCCACGCGTGGACGTAGGCGTGGTAGGCTGAAGGAGCCGTGGCAGGATTTATTGTGTTCTATGTGGGATAGGGCAATTGAGAAGTTTACAAGCTTTGATTGTACGTAATATTTCGCTTTTCGTATTAATCGTCATATCAGCCATAAGACGTCCACTGCTGAACATAGGCCTCCCCAAGTAATCTCCAATAGGACCGGTTGAATGCGGCTAGTGTCCAGTGCGATCCTGCGGTTTAAGTCCATATTACCCTACGCTGTGCTTGTCGGTAAGTGGTGTCTATTCCAGATCCTTGCGACTCCATCGGCCATCGGTCCTGCGTACCAAATGCCCTGCCCACTACCACTTCAATTTATTAATGCGCCAAGCAATGTCGGTTCTATTAAGAATCTCCTCATTCCTGTTTTGTGTTAATATAGATAACTTATTGACAGTATTGAAAATATATTTCAAATTTTAATAGTAGGGACTGATGGCACAGATGTTAAGTATTTTATCTTGTACGCCAGGTGTCGTGGATTCGATTCCCATCCAGAGAATATATTTACATAATGGTATCTGTGTTTGTTCTGTGTCTGGCTGTTAAATATATGTATTTAAGTAGTATATTTATGATTTCTCTGTTGTCTGGAGTCAGTAATACAAGTACTTTATGCGACTTACTTATGGAAACAGGTCAAGTATAGATGTTGTAGGAATTTCAAAAATAGTTAAACCAGCCTCAGTTAAATTATAATTCAACAAAAATTTCACTTTGAAACTATTTTTCGTTAAATATGACTTTACAAAAAGCAGGTCTGGGAATATTCAAGCAATATCGTGACTAGAACCTAAAGTGCCTTCAATTTAAATGTTACAAGTACAGTGACCGAAATCACGACCAGGACCAGAGCTACTATTAAATAATAAAGGGTATTATATAGATACTATTCTATTCTGCCGGTACCTCACGGCACAGGTGTCGTAAGAGGCGACTAAGGTACCAGAACTGACAGATGGTGGTATATGCGTCCGAAATAGTGCAGCTCAAATGCACAGGGCGGGGATTGGCAGCAGCATCTGCATCAATTAGGGGCAAAAAACCTCCTTTCTTGGAGAGGCTTTTGTCTAGCAGTGAACTTCCAATGGCTGATATGATGATGATGAATACACCAGCTGACCCGACAGACGCTATACTATGGATTTGTATTTCCTGAAAGGTATACCTATGTTTATCATGACAAATAAAGTTGGGTCAAACAATAACATAGTAAACAAAGAAATATTAAAATCCGTTCATATTAGACCAGGTCGACAAACAAGCATACTGTCTGCTTGACCGCAAGCGTCACAGCAGCCTATAGACGTCATATCATAAGGGTATCACTAGCGCGTTGCCAACCTTGTGACTTGGAGATATTATGTCATATTACCCAGTGATTTCACTGCCTCTCTCCCCTCCCGATAATATATCCGCGAAAATCGCAGCCCTTCCTCGCCCTCTTACTGGCAAAACACAATCACTTACACTCCACATGCACTCGTACAACAGAGCAGTACACCACGTTCGCCGGCGAACGCGTGAAGTCCCTGCCCCTACGAGCGATAACCGACAGCCTGTTGGGCTCAATCTGTCCGTCCTCTTTTGCTACAATTCATAGTAAATTCAACCCCAACGACGGCGGCCGAGCCTAGGTCGAGCCTCTAGAGGTGCCCTCGGACGCGCCGTCGGTCCCGCTCAAATCTCGCGAGCCATTGCGGGCGCGACCGCGCTAAACGCGCGGTCGTGGCCGCGGGGCACGCGGGGTGAATACGGGCATCGGACCTCTCATCTATGAGAGGCCTCGCCCTCTTTTTTCGGTGGCGCTGGAATTGACGCCTGAGTCGTCCAGCCCTCGGGTTGGGCGAAAAAAAAAAAAAAAAACTGCCTCTCTCATCGTTCAAATCGGTACACAGCAATGCGAATATCGGTGCGAATTATTGGTACACAAAATTGCGAACCTCTTTTACCATGAGCCCGATAGCGAATTCCGAGGGCCGCGGGCTCCCCACCCAAATATTTTGTGTGATGAGAATTTGTGTTCATTTTGTGTTAAATATGTTCTTAAATTTTATAGCTCATATGTTGCCTGAAATCCGTAGAACAAATGTTTAGGCTACTTATCAGGGTATGTAAATCAAAGTATGAAATGTTATAAGAACAAGTTTTAATCTTAACCAATTTACAATGTGTGCGTGCTTTCAAATACATGTGTGTGTACGAGTGTCCGTGGGTGTGTGTTACGTGCATGCAACTGAAGTATGAATGATAGTTTTATTATTAATAAGATTCAAAGCATTACAAAAAAAAACGTTCCCTTGTAAAAGCACGATTCAAGATTCAACTTTAAGCAATACCTTACTTAATTGACTTAAAACGCTTAATTGCCGTTCTAATGTTCGTTTCGCCGCTTACTAGTGTATTGTTATAAATTCTGATACGACAATTTTCGTCCAGTAATACCCTGTTCGTTCCACTACGATAATTTCGTTAGAAAGCTACACAGACTGACAGTGAAGTATTGCGTATCTTAGTAAGTGTAAGTCTAAGTGTAAAGGATGATATTGTGACAACAATAGAGAAGAGAATGTTAAGATGGTTTGGACATGTAGAAAGGATCGATAAAAAGAGTGCTCAAACGTATAGAGTGAAAGTATATGTAAAATTGGTGTAGGACGACCGAGGCAAACATGAGCGAGAGAGGCTTGTTAAGATCGTAGCAAGTGGAGAGCCATAGTCGCTGTCTATCATAATGAAACAGGCGTGATGTATATAGTTGCAGCGCGATTCTGCAGTCAGATCAAAACTACATCTTTACTTATAAAAAAGTTCAGTTTCAATATTTGTCAGGGATGGACTACTAAACAACTGAACCGATTTTAATAGTATGTTTAGTTTCTACTTGAGAAGTAGTATATATTTCAATGTCTCATCACCATCATATCAGCCATAGGACGTCGACAACTAGACATGAGCCGCTCCAGGTGATCTCCAATAATCCGTGTTGCAATTTGAAAATGCCCGCCTCAATCTTATATAAATGACACTAGATGTCAAACTCATTGTAAGACAATGATAGGTATAGTTTATAGTGCTGACTCTCTCTCGCTCTCCATGCTTTCTAAAAAGTGTACCTGTCATGTAATAATATATTGAAATAAAATAAGTCTCTGCATCACTTAAATGAAAACTCGTTTCATTTCAATAGACCAGTTGTATGCGGGCTGTGTCTAGCGCGATCTTGCGGTTTTAGTCTGGTCGTCTGTCCATCTTGCGGGTGGACGCCCTACGCTGCACTTACCGGTACGTGGTCTCCATTCGAGAATCTTCCACCTCCATTGGCGATTGGTTCTGTATACTAGGCGCCCTGCCCGCAACCATTTCAAATTACTAATCCACTGAGCTATATCGGTATATCGGCTTCGCTTTCATAAGTTATCACTGGTAACACATTTTAGTACTACTGATTAAAGTTAACACCCAGGTACAGAACAAACACATATATGAATGTTTGTCAGTTGGGGATCGAACCCACGTCCGCTGGCGTACAAGTCAGGATCACTACCATCTGCAACATCAAGGACCGTCAAGGTTTCCAGTGCAAACTGGTTTTGCTTACAAGCACTGAAAGTGTAATTGTTACTAAATGTGAAATACCAAATGCAGTGCCCGATTCTCGCTGTTTAAATGAACCGTGGAGTTAGAGAGGGAAAAAGCGTTTCATCGAAGTTGATAACCGAAGCCGTAGTTTTGATTACGTGTCGTTATTTTTTGCCCTTTAATGTGGCTTGAGCGAACGTGACCAGTGTTGTACCTGTTGACATTTGTAATGCTTATCGATACTTTTAAATTTTCCTTTCAGAAAACAAAAGGTCTGAATTAGTTTAGTTATTAGTAATTTTGCCCCCGGCTTTGCAATGGATAACAGTACTATTTTATGCATGCATGCATATGTGCTTCCTTGAGAAGTATCTTTTACATGAAGACAATTGGTACCTCACTCTCACCTATTTTTACCACCATGTAGCAGTGTTCGCATTACTGTGTTCCGGTCTGAAGGGTGAGAGAGGCAGTGAATTAATTGTGATGTCCCGAGCGTGTGTGGGCTGCAGTGACGCTTACTATCAGGCGGGCTGTATGCTTGTTTGTCGACCTGGTATAATAAAAAAAATTATATATACATATATTTTTAAGTGTGAAGAATTAACAAACAAATTCACTTTAATATTATTTAATTGAGATTAAAATTTTTGCATTGGATTGAGATATTCTGATTATATATTACCCTTTGTCCGGTAGCGTGTATGAATGAATTACGGTACACTAAATGCAAAGTATTTCGAACTCCTATTAGATACTATCTCAGTTCGAAACTACATACACAAAGCCCGACTAACCGCGTTCGAAAATTAATTACAATTTTCTGTAAACTCAGATGTTCCGCAGATATTTTAATGTGTGTTACTATGCCCTTGCACAGTCGCTGACAAAATACCGCATTGTCGCCTGGGGCGGGAATGGTTTATATCTTGCTTCTTTTGCACAGAGCTCAACGAGCAATTCTTAGTTATGCTTGGTAAACCGAGTAAATATAGTATAGAGCTTCTTTACCAGGAATGTTCCGTACGTCCGTCTCGGTCAGACTACTCTTCGTAATGAATAGTGCATTTCGCAAACACAAAATCCTACCCTATATACCAATGATACGTAATAAAATCTATGTTTGCCAAACCGTTCTCTATAGGACATCGTTTACGAAGCGTCATCACTTCGTTATTAGCTCTTACTTTTATAACCCTACCAATAAAGCTCAATATATTTACCCTGTACCATGTCACAAATGCAAAGAAAAACTCATGAACTGGCTTTCACTTTTAAATTATAAGCAAACTAACGACATCTTGCGCGTTTGCGACACCTCTTTTCCTTTACGTGCGCGCACTGACTGATCACCGGAGTTTTTTGTTTTATTTTTTAGTTTAATCTAGCACAGCTGCCGACGATCACTTCTTACATAATTGTGTTTTATATTCGGATGTATTGATTATGGAATAAATATTATTATTATTATCTATTTATTGGATTTGCTTCTCCCCTATTCTTGGCAACTGAATATCGTGGGCCATGGCCAAGCGAATGAAGCAGAAAATGTGTGTATTAGTGGAAATTATACCGGAGACAATTGAAGAGGAAAGGAATTTCCTTGTGATGCGACAGGGGTTTAGTGTTGTGGGTATTTTGAGAAATATGAATATATACGACTTACCACCTCTCTATATTTTTAAGAATATAGAGAACATATAGTGGTATGTCGCAAGGCACTGGCAGAGTAGAATAGTACCTCCCTATGTACCAGGTGTCGCAAGAGGCGACTAAGCTACCGACAGATGGCGGTATATCCATCCGAATCAGTGTAGCCGCGAAAGCTGCGCTAAGCGAATGCTGATACGCTTGCCGAATGCGGCAATTATGGGCAAATTTCTCCCTTTTTTGGGAAGGGTTATATCCAGTAGTGGACTTCTAATGGCTGATATAATGATGATGATGATGGTGGTATAGATAACGTTTGGAGGCTTTGAGATAATGACATGGGCATTAAACCTGTTGATGACAATAATAATACTGTTTTCACTCTCCACTGGGATTTGAGTTCAACTGCAAGGTCTTTGCTCGACTATGTCAATGTGATATACCTTAATCTTTTTTTATCATGTTTCGTAATGTCGGGTCTCTTGCGATGTATTGTTTTATTGGTCAGTCATCTATTTTAATAAAATTTTAGCCGGGTGTTCTTTAAGATTGAGTTAGGTTTATATTATTATTATTGTTTCTTGTAGTAGTAATTGCCATTTATCGTAAATCCCACAGGAATAATAAGTTTTTTCAGGATGAAAGTAACCTATGTCCTTCTCTGTACTTCCAACTATATAAATAAAATTCAATTAGTTGAGTATAAAAATGCGAAGAGGTAACAAACAAATATTAGTTCACTATTATTTATTACTCTAGGGATATTTTACTGCTAGACGTTGGGTACAGCTGGGAGTGGTGGGAATGGCAAGCTATGCTGCTTTGGATAAAATGTTTGGTACCTTATTCGCTGCTTACGACACCTCGTCAAGTAGAAGTATTGTTCTACCATGCTGGCACCCTTAAGCATATAGTCATTAAGACAAAAAACCTTTTCTAGCATTTTTACAGTATTTAATAAAAATATGACACTGAGAACATTTAGCTAAAGAAGAAATAAGCTAAAAAATATTGTGAAAAGAGAGAATCTACGATGTATACATCGTTATCCTATGTTATTTTGGTATATTTCTATGTTGGGGCAGAAACATAATAATTGTTTATGGCATTCTGAGTAAACTAATGAATGACGACAAAAATTAACTTTCCAATAGCAAAAGACAAGACTCTTTAACAGGGTAAAGTATAAAGTATCGATTGAAACATCGATATCTGACTATGCCACAATTGCATTCAACTCATCACTAGATAAAGATTCCTTCAAAGCGCTCGTAAATCGTATCAACGTTTGGGTGCATACAAAAAGTTCTCATATTACATCACACGAACGTGTGGTTATACTTCCGCGATATCCATTGCCGCATCGGTTTTAAAAATTGTTGTTACAGCACTTGTTCCTCTAGAACCTGATTTCATATTCAGCATCTTAATTTCTATCTGTTTTGATTTAGAATTCTGTTTTTCCAGGAGTTTCACTCACTTATTTTAAAGAAAGCTTTATTATCGTTAAGTGTTTAGTCCATTTGAATTTAGGAAATGTACATCATCTAGTAGTCTGTAACACCGGAAATAAAGGCAAGCAATGGATGCGGAGTTCAGCGAAACACACGAGTGTATTAAATTGAAAGTAGATCGCAATCGCCGTAAACAAGAATCCAGCTCGTTCAAACACAGACGTACGTACTGAAATGAAATTACATTTCGTTTGAAAACTGAGCAGTCTATTTACTCTATTGATAGAAGATAGACAGCCTTTTAGCACACAAATACTTTCCACGAGTATGCTTTACCATCCCTCGCAGCAACTTTGTGTTCTTTTTATATTAAAACTAGCTAACCTGGCAGACGCGGGCTTACCTTAACTGCGGAGCCTCTTTGTGTGATCGAATCCGTAACGGGACCCGAATTAGCAAAGTTCTCGATATAGCCCGGCGGATTAGTAAGTTGAAGTGGCAGTGTGCAGGGCACTTAGTACGCGGAACAGAAAGCCGATGGAGTTGTTAGTTTCTGAAATGGAGACGACGGACTAGTAAGCACAGCGTAGGGTGTCCGCCGGCGAGGTGGACAGACGATATGATTAATACCGCTGGGTCGCGCTGGACATAGGCTGCAGACAACCGGTCCTGTTGGAGATCACTTGGAGCGACCTATGTTCAGCAGTGGATGGCCTACAGCTGATATGATGATGATGATAAATTGATATTTAAACTATCTCTCAAGTTGCATCAAACTATACAGTTACAAAGTTCAGCAAAAATTTATAAAAATCGGTTCGGTTGTTTAGAAGTTTATCCCGGACGTAGACTGTGTATCGATTTTTTTTAAATAAAGATGTAGTCGGTAAGTCGTGAGTTGGCTTATAAGAACCCACGAGTCACAGCCATAAATCATCATCATCATCATACCAGCCATTAAAAGTCCACTGCTGGACATAGGCTTCTCCAAAAAAGGAGGCTTTTTGCCCTTAATTGCCGCGCTGGGCAAGCATGTTGGCAATCGCAGAGGGCAGCATCCGCAAGGGGGATGCTGCTGCCTACCCCCACCCGTACAGGGTTTGATTTGAGCTGCGATGTTCCGGATGGATATACCGCTATCTGTTGATTCTCGTACCTTAGTCGCCTCTTACGACACCTGGTGCAGTGGGAGGTATTATTTTACTCTACCGGTTCCACACGGCTCTCGGCCATAAATATTCGCCAGAAATAATTTACTGTCTTAAATGTATTGCTATGGGGTACCGGCAGAGTAGAATAGTACCTCACTCTGTACGAGGTGTCGTAAGAGGCGACTGAAGTACCCGAACCAATAGATAGATATGTAACGTGAACTACGCTCTGCGATCGCCAACTGCGCTTGCCCAGCGCGGCAGTTATGTGCAAATTTTCTCCTTTTTTGGGAAGACCCATATGACCAATGACCCAAAAACGGGAGCTTTATATTGTAAATAATGAATAAATAAATAAGAAGAAATGGTTTACCATGATAATAGATTATATTTGAGTCGGTTAAATAAAAGTAAATTAACCAAAAAAGGCTATCAGTATTGAGGAGTAAACGAACGAATCCGGATTAAAATGTGGAGGAAGTTAAATTTTCGTGCAAATTTCGCGGCCGAGGGGACAACCCCTTAACTTAATTGAATGCTCAAATTTGTTTTTAAATAAGCTTTAATGTTTTTCGAGTTAAAAGGCTGTTTACCTCGAAGATAAATCTGCTTTTATATTTGGAAACTAGATAAGTTTTACTTTCTATGTTTAGAAACAGAGAGGTTTAGTATTTGTAACAGAGAGGTCTATTGGTGGATACTTTGTACATATAATGTCTTCGTCATCATCATTACAGCCTTTGGAAGTCCACTGCTAGATATAATTACACTCTTTTGGGTGGATATACCGCCAATTGTCGGTTGTGGTACCTCAGTCGCCTCTTACGACACCTGGTACAGGGGGAGGTACTATTTTTTAATTTACACATCTTATTTTTTGACCTCACAACGTGACAAAAATACGTTTAAATATGTCGGATCCAGGTTTCCATTGTCTTTATACATATCGTATGGGCGTATAATGCGAGATCAAGGAAATAAGTTAACGGAAATAATCGTTGTAATTACGCAATTAATAGACATTGGCTCTAGCGGGGTCAATTCTCGGGGGTGCAGTTGTGGTCTCCCAACCTCTGCCACGGCCGTCTATCGACTGCCACACCACTGTCGCCCGGGCTTTGTCGTAGCGGATGGAGTGAAGTTAGCTGCGACACGGCCAATCCCACTTCCCCGCCGCTCTACATTGACCGCTGTCTTCTTCAAATACATATATTTAACACCCAGACGCAGAACAAATACAAATATAATAATATATGTCCTATGCCGGGATCAAATCATCGGCGTACAAAATTGGATCATTATAATCTACGCCATCAGGCCCGTCCAATAAAAATAATCACATAAGTGTTACAAACATATGCCACATACTCGTATCTTTCGTATTAATTATTATGTCTTAAATCAAATTATTATTGTCCTATTTTAGAATAAACACAGTACAGATAGAAAAGTTTGGGAAATGGGGGGCTTGGTGGATATGGGTCTGTGATATTTGTGTGTTAAAAAATAAATTTTATTTTATTATTTTTAGCAGGATTTCTCAAACAATATATTCTTGAAAAGTTAAAGTTATGTATAGTCTATGACTGAACCTCTACAAACCTAATGAGGCAGATTTTAGAATATTTCAAATGTATCGAAACATTGAGCAAAAAATATCAAAAGTGAATAAAAAACATGTTTAATTGTAGTAAACAAAGTAGTGAAGCGAATACACTATATAATATATTATTGACTATTAGCATAGTTTATTTTATTATTTGTTTTTGTAAATACAATATGTTTGTGTTAGTATATTAAACAACTCTTCACGATATCCGCATATGTACATTGTGTATTTGTTCTCAAGTACGTCACACGAAAAATCAAATATAGAATAAAGCTTTTAGTAAAACATATCGATAATAAGAACTCGTATTATATTTAATAATCAATGTTTGAACACGTATGAGCAGTGAGGTACCGGCAGAGTAGACGAGTACTTCCTTCTGTACCAGGTGTTGTAAAATGCGACTAAGGTACCAGAACCGCCAGACGACGGTATATCCATTCGAGACAGTGTGGCTCAAATGCACAGGGTAGAGATGGGCAGCAGCATTCCCATCGCAAAAGCTATGCTCTGCGATTGCCAACACGCTGGCCGAGCGCGTTTATAATAGTCAAAATTCCCCCTTTCTTGGGGAGGCCCCTTTCTATATCCAGCAGTGTACTTATAATGGCTGGTATGATGATTTAGAATTGTTCTCATAATTATCACCTGTTGTACCTGCCCTATTGCATTTGAATACGCTCTTGATGATGCGAATATATTCATCTGTCGGCTCAGTCGCATCTCACGACTCCCGATATACAGGGAGGTACTATTCTACTCGATCAGTACACCCGGGAAATTTTACGTATATTCTAAGAAAGTTCTACTTATCCTACTTGTACGAACCCTGCGGGCCCTCACACACTTGAAAGTACCAATAAAGTCCGCTCAAAGACATCCATTATACATTTTGTTTCGTCCAAACTCTACTGGTAATTATGCTAATGTGATTGTGCTCTTTCCTTTCCCTTAATTTAGGATGGGGTGTTATTACAACATTCCTGCGAGATTTGCGGAAGGTCCCATTTAGGCAGGGGAAAAGTACAGCTATTTTTCATAATAGCTTAAAAGGGTTGAAGGCAAACTTGGTATAGATTCTGTTAGACAGGTACGTCTAAACAAATAAATAAAATTAATTCATTTACCTAACATCTCGTACAACTCTGGAACGAGCTTCCGTTGAATATTAAGCAATCCCCAAACAAATTTAACCTGAAACGCTGTTTCCGTACTTTATTTACTGATGCTGCTTCTCTAACTTTATAACCCTATTTCTGATGTACGTTATTTTGTGTATATATACATATATATATATATATATATTTATATCATATGCATTTATTGCGTTTATTTATACAAATATGTATGCCACGTTTATTTATTTTGTATATATATTGCCTGCACCACTATATATATATTTCAGTTTTGTGTAATGGTTGACTGGGAGATAATGCCATCTGGCATTAAGTCCGCCATTTGTACATTTTGTAACATTTTTTGCAATAAAGTTAAATAAATAAAAAAATAAATAAATAAAATAAATGATTACGAGATAAGTTGCTCAAAGTACTTATTTATGAGGCAACAGATACCTCAGGAAGTACTAATACAATCTTATATTATTTCAAATTTAAACGAAAAAAAGAGACAATTGCCTAGAGGTACCTCACACCCGTCTATTACTGTCGTCAAACAGCACTGTTAGCGTTTTTGTGTTTTAATGTGAAGGGTGAGAGGCAATGAAAATTACTGGGGAATATGATATAATACTCGTATCTTCAAGTTACAGGTCGGTGCTACTGAAATTCTTATGAATATAAACTAAGTTAATGTTTTCTATCACTTGGACCAAATACTTGCTTTTTTATTACTCGAGGATTGAAAACAACCATACAGTCAGTGTGATAGTAAGCGTCCCCGCAGCCTATAGACGCTTGTGATATTACAAGGATATCACTAGCGTGTTGTCAACCTTGTGACTTGAAGATTTATGATAATAATTTATGATATTTATATGATGAAGAATTATGTCATAAGACCCAGTAATTTACCTGCATCTCTCACCCTTCAAACCAGAACACAGCAATACGAACACTGCTATTTAGCGGTATAAATAGCTCCCTATACAAAATATATTTTGACTTATGCAAAAAAATGGTTAATCAAAATAAAAACACGGTTTTATAATATATCAAGCTAAAAATTAAAAAAATTATTTATTAAAATAAAGTAAAAACACAACAAATACTAGTAGTCTGAAAACCGCGCGTTGGGTCTACGATAATATGCAACGCATTTTATCTAGCTATTTTTACCCAAAATATTACTTGTATTATTGTTCATCATTATTTTTACTGTGTTATAAAACATATTTTCACTTTTTAGTTCGATTTATTATTAAATATTATTAAATAGATAACTTGAGCTAGATATTAAGTAAACGGTACGCATGCGCGTGGTATAACTGGCTCTTGCACAGAATAATTACAATTTTTTTTTAATAATTATAATTACATTAAAATACAGAATAATCAGATCCTGATCAAGATAATGAGATAATCTTATCGAAATATTGTATTGGCATCGATTTTTCATGTGTGTACAAAGTTTCAATTAAATCTGTCCGTCTAAAGTGGGTCAAAGTCGATATCGAATGAGTCGGTTACAAACATACACACATACATAACTGAAACTAATATAAAGTGTGTAAAAAGAAATACAAATGTTCATCACATAAATGTACTTTATCCTGGAGATGAAGCCCACGACCCTTGGCGTACAAGACAGGAACACAATTGAATCGAACTTTGTGTGAACTTATGTTATTCTCAAGTAAAAAATGTTGAATTTAAGTTTATTTCACTTTCTCGGCGGCGCCACTTTCTATGTACAATATGAGAATTTAACACTGCGTAAGTAATTTATAGGACTTACTAGAAATGCCAATCATTTTGTTATACAATTAATAAAATATTGTACTGATATTTAAGCCGTACGATAGGTACTAGTATTCTCCGACCGCGAAGCCTTCACATTTATCGAATATCGCTTCCCGCGGGAGCTCTTATTTTCCCGGAATCAAAAATAGACGATGCTTTCCTTGAATTTCCTCATTGAAACCGTGTCTCATTAGTGTAGATCTAGTATAATTGGTATTGGCTTTTTAACTTCTACAGCTACTACATCATTCTCAACGCATTTCTTACTCTGGACTTTGTTTGAACATGAAGAAACGTTGGATAGATAAATATCTATGATATTTAGAGGGTAAGTGAATGGAAAAGTTATTACAGGACGATCTAGAATACCAGGTAAAAGATCTACTAAAGAAGTAACAAGTGAGAAGTACCAAGAATTGACAAACATGTATAAAAGTAGTAAAGCTAGTATAGGAAGCAAGTGAGGTATGTCAATAATGCAGTAAGAGAAGATGCAAATTCTCCGCCTAACCCGGTGGGTCACGCGCATGATCTATCTAAATGTAAAAACTATCTAATGTATAAACTATGTTTTATTCAACCCTACTAACCGAGTACCGGCGGAGAAGAAAGTTACTTCTCTTTGTACCAGGTGTACCTCTTACAAGAGGCGTCTGGGGTACCAGGACCGACAGAAGGTATATCCATCCTAAACAGCGTAGTTTAAATATTATAGGGTGGGGATGGACTGCAGCATCCTCCTCATGAAGTAGCGATTGCCGCCATGCCTGCCCAGCATGGCAATTATTTAAACAATCCCCTATCTTAGAGAAGTTCATGTCCAACAGTGGATTTTAAATATGATGAATATTATGAACGCAAAAGTATGTGAGTATCAAGGTGAGGTTGGATGGATGAGTGTTTGTTAGTAACATGTGTGTTTGATCATGCCAAAACTGCTAAACAGATCTGGATGGGATTCAGCTAACAGATTGTTATTGGTAGTATATAGATAACACATTAGCTACTCTTTATTCCGATAACATGTTCCAATGGAACATATCTGGCTTTTTAATTTTCTCTGTGTAATCACCCCGACTATTTGTATTATTAGGTCTTTAGGGAGCGACATATAATTTTTCTCGGAACACACAGCTTATTTTTATTTTGGGAAGGTCTATGTCCAGCAGTGGACGTTATACGGCTGCTATGATGATGATGATAAGCAAGAATTCCTCAGGGATGCGATAAACACCTCGTGCGCAAAGTCAATATTTAAATGTAAAATCATAGTATGACGGAACAAAGCATGTTTACATACTGTAGGCACATGTATGTACATAGGCCTTAAATTACACTGATTGCCTTTAATTTACAAAGTTACCCGCGAACCAAACAAATTTTCCCCATGCTACGAAGTACTCGAAGTATTTCGTAGCATTCTTGCTACGTAAACACATGAATTGAGTTTTTATTGTATAAAATAAGTTACACCATTCCGGAAACCGAAAAAGTTTTATAAGTGTTGGGCACGGTAAGCATTTGGTCCCTTCCACCAACAACCAGCGAAGGGTGTGATAGATTACCTAGATTTTTATTTTGCTTCATTAATTATATTTCTATTGCGTTTTTTTTATTTATCCTGGATGCGTTTACCACATTCATCGTTATAGCCATTGGACACAGCTGGATATAAGCCTCCCCAAAAAAGAGGGTATTTTGCATAATTACCACGCTGGGCAAGCGTGTTGGCAATCGCAGAGCGCAGCTTTTGCGACGGGGATGCCGCTGCCCATCCTCAACCTATGCATTTGAGCTACTTTGTTTAGGATGGATAACCCCCTTTCTGTCGATTGTTGACCTTAGTCGCTTCTTTCAAGACCTTATACGACGTATAATTTGTAACTTCCTGTAAGCAACTTTACACTTTGTAATAATAATAAAATAGTAATATTCACGACGTCTCAAATGCTATCTCACTCTGAGATAAGGAGCTTAAAGCTCTTGAGTTACAAATATAAACAACAAAGAATTACAATTTTAATACTTGGATACATATAAATAATACCGACCGACAAAAAACAAATGGAAATATTCATCGTATAAATATTTGCTCTGGATGAGGATCGAACCCAATTTTAGTTTGTTTACCTGCTTGTTTGTTAACAGTTGCATGAATCAGCGATGATCCTCACCCTGTCACATTTGAGCTACGCTTTTTTGGGTACAAGGGAGGTACTATTCTCCTACCGGTATCCAACTGCATAAATTAATGGGTTATAGCCAGCATAGTTGCTTTCAAAATTACAGTTTAAGTAAAATCTAATAAAAACAAATCCAATGACAAGTTCATTGGATTTGTAGTTGTAAATTTCTGACGGAGCCGATGGTGCGGATAATGCGGACAATTCTATTTTGTGCCCATTATCTTGTACACATGTAGACCATTTTTTAAAAGACTAGAAGCACATGCGTTGTTCTCATTTCATGTCAAAATATATGGAAATAAAATATAGTTTATACTCGTATTTATCATCATACCAGCTGTAGAGCCTCATAGGCGTCCTCGAGTGACCGTCATCGATCCCGCGAACCCTGCGGGGGAGACCGTAGCTCATCGCATGGTCGGCGCCGCAGTAAGCACGTTAAATCGGGCACAAGGTCACTCATTAATGAGTGATCTCGCCTGCTCTTTCGGTAATACTGAAATCGACGTTGTAACCCATAGCCCATTTTTGCACATTATTACCGTGCTGAGCAAAACAAATCTTTGCGTTAAGGATGTCGCTGCACATCCTCTCGCTGATATATTTTTATTCATGTTTTGAAGTCAACAAATAAAGCACGCTATAGTTTGCTTGATGACAGACGTGACTGCAGCCTATAGACACATGTGTCATCATCACGAAGATACAACTAGCGTGTCACCAACCTTATGAAAATAATAGCACATAAATCCAGTAATTTCACTGCCGCTCTCACCCTTCAGACTGAAACATATCAATGCAAACCCTGCTATTTGGCGGTAGAACTAGGTATGAGTGAGGTACCAAAGCTGACGTCGGGGGGTGGGGGAACTCTAATTAATGTGATATTTGAGCTGCACTGTTTCAGGTACATATATAGCCATCTGTCAGATCTAATAGATCAATCGACTTTAACAACACCTGCTGTAGGGGGACGTACTATTCTACCCAGCCGGTACCACATGACACAGTTTTGTTACAGTAAATGCTTGTGTTATTTGCTGACAATGCAACTTTCAATTAGTGGAAGAGGTTTTAAAGTCAGTTCCTAGTGAACTTTTGACTTTTGACTTTATTTGCTACAGACACAAATTTTGTTAATGAATGTTCATCTTAGTTAGCGCTATATTGTTTTAAATATATTATAGCCTATGTTACTAAAAATTGCTTTCTAATTATAAAAATTTTTTGTGAATACGTTTTTAATAAGTAACAAATATTTTGTTATTTAATTCATAAGAATTAAACGATCAAATCGTTTCTCTTAATATTATACTAGCTGTGCCTCGCGGTTTAATTGTTCAATTGTAGAATTTTATGTCTAACTTTGCACACATCTACCCCCAATTCATTCTAATAACTTCTAAAACAGCAAAGTTTCGTAGTAACTTTTTTAAAATCCTTTCATAGTGCTCCCTTGCTTTAAAAATGAATAATATTTTGACGGAACCGGTGGCGCAGATGGTAGTAATTCTTTCTTGGGCGCCAAAGCTCTAGGGTTCAACCTCACCCATGACAAATATTTATATGATTTGTTTGTTATGTGTATTGGTGTTAAATGTATGTATTTAAGTAGTATATTTGTGATTCCTCTATTGTCTGGTGTCCGTACCACAAGTGCTTTAAGCGACTTATCACGAAGTCAGGTCAAGTATGAGATGTTGAGTAAAAAAATAAAAATTAACATAATTTCAAGTTCCGAACCCAATAGTTCGGGCTCTGACTTGATATGTCAGTCAAGAAATTATTCGTGCAATGATGTTTTATTTTTATATAATTTCGCAAATCATAATACAAATGTGTATTTTAAGAGGCAACGCATTATTAGGTTACTATAAAAGTAGGTTTCAAGGCTGCGTTCACGGAGCGCGTGATTTGTTCCGATGGTAAATTTTTATGATCAGCAGAAAAATAAGGGACGTGGCGTTCGAAGGGTTCTGTATCTTAAAAGGAAAAAAAGGAACCCTTATGTGTAGAGGTTATTTTCATATCAGTCACTGAAAGTCTATAGTTGGACATAGGCCTACGGGAATTTTGCTCTTAATTGCTACACTGGGAAGGTTGTTAGCAATTGCAGAGCGCAGCTATCTCGACGGGTATCCTGCTACCCATCCCCGCCCTGTGCCTTTGAGCCTAGCACTATTCTATTTATTAGTACTATTTTCTATACTATGTATATTTATTACTACTCTGTTGGTACTTGACGGAGTATCGAGTTGAATTTTAAATATATTTTTAAGGTATACGACTTAAATCATTAGCCGTGGAGTACCGGAAGAGTAGAATAGTCTCTCCCTCGGTAAGGTACCAGAACCGAAAAATGGCAGTATATACATCCGAAACAGTATAGCTCAAATGCACAGGGTGGGGATGGGCAGCAGCGACCCGTCGCAAAAGTCGTCTACAATTGGTAATACGCTTGACTAGTAGCGCGGCAATTTTGGGCAAAATTCACCTTTTATTGTACAGCAGTGGACTCCTAAAGACTGTTATGATGAGGTACACAAATCTACGGCTCTTTAAGCTGTAAATAAGTTAAAACTGTGAATAAAATATTGATTTGTCTATTTTATTATTTGATATTGTTAAAGCAATAAAAAATCATAGAGTACATTCCGTAGACCTGCAACTGTGAACTTGCCGAGGTATCGTCTCACACTGTTATAGTATGTTGTAGTAATATACTTTTTGTACACCTGGAATATAAGAAAAACATACATAAAATGAACATTGAAATATACCAATGGCCGGTCTTATCGCATAGAGCTATTTCATCCAGGCAACCGTTATTGTAAGTGTGTAAATAAAATTAACAAACTTACAATATATAATTTTATTAATGAATAATATGTGTATATGTATATACAGAAAGATCCAAAACCAATATATTTACTATTTACACAGGAATCATCAAGAAGTCTTATAAAAAAAAGTACAAAATTATGTTCCTAAATAAGTTAAAAACGGTATCCTTAGTCCAGCTGGTGCTTAAGTGGGTCTCTTCTTAAGGGAAAAGTTGTTTTTATTCCGTGCCTTATGTAGACTTGTAGAATAAAAAATAAATGTGTTTCATCAAAAGATCTCTCGTCGGGTAATAAATTTTAACGACTTTGATTATTTCCCGACAAATCTGTCAGCCGAAGCGGATTTGGTTCGTAAATTATTTGTTCGATAGCAAAGCCGTTTTATCTATACAAATAAATATCGAGGTGTCTGTTTGTACGTGTCTCGATCCTAGCATCCTAGTACTTTAGAAAAAAAATATATATTGGGATCAACATAGTAGCCAAAAGTCACTGCTGGGCATAAGTGTCATCAAGAAATAGAAAATTTGGGCAAGTTTGTAGGCAATCGTAGAACGCTGCTGTCGCGACGGGGATGCTGCTCCCTGTCCTCATCCTGTGCATTTGTGCTGCACTGTCACAGATTGATATACCGCCAACTGTCGGTACTTTAGTTGCCTTTTACGACACCTGAAGTATTTTATTCTGTCGGTACTTTAAGGCTTGCACGGACATTGATTAGTTGATAGCTAAAGCTGTAAACAATCAGTTATGTTTGTAAAATGTTATGTAAAAATCTATCAAATACCGTCAAACGGACCAAATCACAATCAATCACTAGTTAGGGAACGAATCTTATGAATTGGAGTTTTATACTAGAAGATTGGACTTTTCGCTATTTTCCGAGAACTCCGCACGCATTACCGGCTGCTTTATGATTTCAGATCGTTGTTTGTTCCGCGATCGCTTCATTATTCTTCCAACTTGAATTTTGTTTCTCTCCGCATTTGCCTCAATTTCTACATAATATCAATTAAGATAAAATGGTGTTTCTGAAAATTGTTCATTTGAAATTATTGACATTTAATTGAATTGTTAATTGTGGTTTACTTATTTGGATGTGAAGGCTTGGCAGTTTTCTATTAACCATTATATTTTAATCCATAGTAGAGCTGTAACTTTGACAGAACTTAATGTACTGAAAAAAAAGGAAAATTATATAAACAAAACATTTACTACCCGAACTTGCATTAGTAAAAAGGCGTAGTTAGAGTGGATATATAATTTTTTGTAAAATATAAAAACAAAAAATATGTTTTGAGGTATATTTTCTCATCGGTCGAAAAACAAGCATACAGTCCGCGATATCAATCGTCACAGCAGTCTATAGATGCTCGTAACATCACAAGGATATTACTAGCGTATTGCTAACCTTGTAACTTGAAAATGGACAGCAACATTCTCCTATAAACTAGTACTAGATATCGTAAGACTGCGAAGGTGGAGATACGGCTAAATAAATAGTATCTTTAAATTCGAAATAGTTAAATTTAATGTGGTAATATAAGCTTAATCTCTCAATATACATAAAATTTATTTAAATTTGTTTCATTTATGAGTACAATAACATGCACAATACGTTTTAATGAAGTAAACATGAATTTTATTTTAAATCTGAAGAAAATTATGAAAGAGTAAAACTCTTGTAAAAACATAATTAATTCTTTATAATTTAATTATTTTAGTATCATATTTGTGATTCTGTTGTCTGGTATCCATAATTTGCCGTGGGGTACCGCAGAATAGAATAGTACCTCCCACTGCACCAGGTGTCGTAAGAGGCGACTAAGGTACCAGAACCGACAGATGGAGGTATATCCATCCGAAACAGTGCAGCTCAAATGCACAGGGCGGGAATGGGCAACCGCAATTCCGTCGCAATAGTTACGCTCTGCGAGTGCAAACGCAATGACGCTTGCCCGGTGCGGCAATTATGGGCTGAAAACATCATTTACTGAAGAGGCTGTGTCGAGCATCATGATAAAGAATAACTTTAACTCGTAGTTTACTCTTTAGGTTAAATTAATCTTAGGCTAGAACCTCAGGATTGCAATGAACATAGGCTGCAAACAACCGGACTTATTGGAAATTAATTGGGGAGGCCTATGTCCAGAAGTTGACGTCATTTAGCTAATCTGATACTGATTCTATGAGATATGTATAATATATTTTTCCTAATATCTTCTTGAAACTAATTCACGCATTATTTCTCACATAGGTAATAATATACTTTTATTGTACATAGCAAATTTCATTAGAAAAAAATAAAACGTACAAATAATAAGCCAATTGGAGGCCCTATCGCTTAGAGCAACCCCTTCCAGGCAACCTTTGGACGGACATAAATGAAGAAAATGTAATAGGGCAGTTCGATGTGTATTATTATTTTATAAAGATAAAGATAAAGTAAATTAAAAACTAATAATATATATGTATGATAAATATAAACCCTCCCTTTGAATCACTCTATCTATTTAAGAACTCATCTCATCTTAACTCATCAAGATCCGTTGCGAAGTTTTAAAGATCTTAGCATAAGTAAGGACAAACAGCGAAAAGAGACTTTGTTTTTTAGTGTGTAATGTGATAAAGTTAGTCTAGAGAAGCCCACAAAGTCAAATTAGAAGTTTATTCTGTATATTGTCTAGCATCAAAGTGCAAGTTAGTTTAGTAAGTTTCACTCGACATAGTTTATGGTCGGCTGCAACTTTAACCAAGTCAAACAGTTGCGGTCCTAGAAGGCTCTTATATTTACTACTGCAAGTTTTATATTTTTCGCGTCTTCACCTGCAATTTTCTTTGTGTAGTATACGACTTACTTTTTATTAATGACTAATGTGAACCGGCAGAGTAGAATAGTACCTCCCCTTGTATCAGGCGTCGTAAGAGGGGACTTAGGTTACAGAACCGACAGACGGCGGTATATTCATCCGCAACAGTGTAGCTCAACTGCACATGGTGGGCATGGGCATCAGTATTCCCGTCGCGAAACCTGCGCTCTGCGATTGCCAACACGCTTGCTCAGCGCGGCAATTATGGGCAAAATTTCTACTGTCTTCGGGAGGCCTATGTCCAGCAGTGGATTTCCAATGGCTGATATGACGATGATGAATGTGAAACTTTGTGTGGATGTATGGATCATGGATGTTTGTTTTTTTGTTCTTTAAAAACTTCTTCTTGTACTTTAAGTATTTGTAGCTCACACTAGAGTGTTTGTTACTCCTTGTTGCGTTTATGTATGAATAATTTTAAAATAATAAAATTCAGATCGGGCATCGTTAGATGGCGGCATTTAGTAGTCATCTTCATCAGCGTTATCACAGCAGCCGTAAAACGTCCACTGCTAGACATGGACCTCCTCAAATCCGGGGAATTTGCCCATAATTGCCGCGCTGGACAAAGGTGCTGGCAATCACTGAGCGTCCTTCGAGACGTAAATGCCGCTATCTATCCCCGCCCCGTAGCATTTGTGCTACATTGCTCTCATGGGATTCGTGTGTACGATCCCCACGATATTTATGTTTGCTCTGTTTGTAGTTTTTGTAGTTGGTAGTTTGCTCAAGGTGTAAAATATATGTATTTAACAACCGAGCAATCACAAATATACTACATTTGATTGCTCGGTTGTCTGATGTCCGTAACACACTTGTGTTACGGACATCAGACAACCGAGCCTTAAATGACTTATCACGGAGTCAGGTAAATGTATGAAATATTGTGGATTTATTTGTTATATTGTTTATATTAGTATAAATAATAATAATAACGGTTCTGTCTGTTTCTGAACAAATTCTGCGTCAAAAGTCTATTTATAAATATATAGTTGTATTTGAGGCAACATTACTTGAATTGTTCCGGTTCAAGTTAACCTTGGCGTTTGTAATCTAAATTCTATTTCTGGTCCTTTGTAACAAGTCTGAATTCCGAACGGGGGTCGATCTTCCCCCGAGTGTTAGTTGAATTAAACATTGCTTTTAGTTAATAACATGCAGACGAATATATTGCGATTGAGTTGCCGTTGTTCCCGAGTTGCGTTGAAAGGTTTTGGTCAAGTGTGAGTTGTAATTATTATTTTTTTATATATTTGATAATCAGGTGATAATAATATAGGAGCAAGATAATATACAGTTGTTGTTGTCCCGACAATGTGGGCTACGTTAGTATATTTACTAGCTTTTATTCCATAAAAATAGTACTCTTCTTGGGATAAAAGGTACTACTTAATGGGTACTATACTTGTGAAATTTCACGGATCTATTGAGTACATAAAGCGTGAAGAGATAACAAAAAAACTCGCTTTAATATTTACAATACGAAAAATTGTAATCTGATTTGGTTATTATTTTATTAGCTTTTACCTGCTAGCAAGTTTTAAAATCAGCGCCATTTATTGATTTATGTAGTACTAAAATTACAATTTTTTTTCATTTCCTGTCGCTATGACGACTGCTTGATAAATGGAAAATGTATGTGTTTATTATGTAAATTTAATGAGAATATTAGTTATATTTATGTATTTGATAGTGTGTAAGTTTATTGTAACATTGAAATACAAATAGTTTTATTATTAAATCAACTTTTTTATTATTTTACTTCCTAATACATTGTACTGCCTTATTATATTTTATTTATTCATATTTATTTAAAGGTTGCCGGAAAGAGATTGTTATGAGCGATAAGGCCAGTAATTGTCATATCAATTGTAAATTCTTTCATTTTGGTATTTTCAATCAATGTACTGTGGATAATAAAGAGTAATATTATTATTATTATAATGTTATTCTCAACTGTTTGTTTTGGTTTTTCTTTATATAAGAACTTAATTAGGTTTCTTTGTAAAAGTAATGTTTTGTTACAGAACAAACGATGTTTTTTACGTATTAGATACAATATTTGTCATCAACTTACAATTTTACACAACAAAAATTACTAACCTGGAAAAGAAACAATATTTAAAGCTATTATTTCGTATTATTTTGTTAATAGCGTAATTAAATGAATCCAGTATGAAATCTCTTTGACAACCTATAAAATATAACCTATACATATATGTCATGTCATAACGCAATCGAATGACAGATTCAACAAAGCGCGGGAAATTTAAACTTAAATAAAGTGTCATGATCATGGCCTTGATTTACATTATTATTATTGTTACCTTAATAATATCTACCTATATACTAAACAATAGGAAATACAGTTTTTCCATTCAAGTTTTTCAATCCCGTTAATTCCGTACAAATCTAGTCCTCTCAATTATAAACACAACAGAGAAATAACTAAATAATTTGGTACCGTCTAACTAAAATTACGCGCGTGAATGCATTTCGGTTATTTATTTATTATTACATAATTTGAGATAATTTCTTTCAGAATTGAGTGCCGTGAGGTACCAGCGGAGTAGAATAGTACCTTCCTCTACCTGGTGTCATAAGACGCGACTAAGGTACTAGAACCGGCAGGTGTTGGTCTATCCACCTGACACAGCACAATTCAAATACAACAGGGTGGGGATAGACAGCAGCATCCTCGACGCTAAGTGACGCTCTGCGAATGCTAACACGCTTGCCCAGCGCGGCAAATGTGAGCTACATTCGCCTTTTCTTAGGGAGGTCTATGTCCAGCAGTGGACTCCCTACGGCTGCAATGATGATGAGAAGGAGATACAATCAGTAAATACATACATACGCACATACACGCCTGTGTTCCATCGTGGTAAGCGGAGACTATGGATCTCTACTTGCTACTATCTTGGCAAACCTCTCTCGCTTCCCTTACTCGCATGAGTCAATCCATACATGCTCGTTTATTCTTGGTACTTCTGACCTGGCCCTTCTTTAATACCTCTTCTATCTGGTTAAGATATGTTCGCTCTCGTCGTCCTATACCAATCGTTCCATTTACTTCCGCTCTATATATTTGTACAGTCATTTTATTTTAGTCCATCCTTTGTACATGTCCAAGCCATCTCAATATTCCTTTTTCTATTGTACAACATCATCTTTTACACCACATCGATTTCTTATTACACTGTTATCTAATTTATCTTTTAAACTCACACCATACATACTTGTACGAAGTGCTCTCATTTATTCTACTCACGTGCTTCTTCTACCATACCCAACATTCACTACCATATGTCAGTGTCGAAAAAAACAGCTAGTCGTGCCTTTTTTGACACCTTTTGGTTGCCTATAAAAGCATTTAAGGCTCCATTAAACTATTTCCAGCTTTCACTTCTGTTCGATATCTTCTTAATACTTTCCATCTTTCGTAAGAACGTTACTATCTCTTGCAAGTCTTCAGCTGACGATGCTAACACTACTTGATTATCAGCGTAAATAAGACATTTGATTAGTAATCCATTCATTATATATTCACCCATCATAAAATCAGTAGAACTACAATTATTACTAATTTAATAAATCTGACCCTGGACTAAATTTCTTCTTATGTATATATATTCGAAAATAATTATATTCGCATATGATCGCTAAATCAATGTCTAACAACTTTTACCCTAGTTTGTGTCAACAATAAATTTTATAGTAATAATGATTCACACATCATCTCATACCTTGACCTAACTCCGAGGTAAGTCGCTAAAAGCACTCCTGTTACGAACATCAGATAACAGAGAAATCACAAATATAATGATCATATACACATATTCAATACTTATAAATATTTGTCGTGGGTGGGGATCGAACTCACAACCTTTGGCACGCCAGATAGGATCACTACCATCTGCGCCATCGGGCCCATCAGTATTATTGGAACATAGTGCACCAGATACTTACTATATGGCCAGGTGATAGTAATGTCTAAAAAAAAAAATTCACGTCTTTTCAATTCCGTAACACAAGTGCTTTAAGCGACTTACTATAGAGCCAGGTCAATGTATGAGATGTTGTGGGAAATTATTTATTATATTTATTATTATTATATCTCATATGTTAATATTACTCTGAGATAAGTCTCTTAAAGTACAAAAGCGTGCTACGGATATTAAACAACAGGGCTTCTTTCCCACTCTGGGGGAGGAAAGGTTCCAGTCACTCTATTACAGATAATGGCAGGTTTACGAATAATTTCCAACTTCAACACGCTATATTCAGATATGTCAACCTTTGTCCGATCTGCCGGCTGCGAGTTTGATTACATATTACAACTCTTATAGTGCAAAGCAAAAGTTCTCTGTTTGATGTTAATAATACACATTCGATCCTGTGGGATTTGTTGTATTTGTTACCGCAACCTTTCGGACATACCTCTATTTATAATTTAATTCTTACGTTAGAATTAAGAACTTGTATCATGTAGTACCGGTGGAGTAGAATAGTACTTCCCTTTATACTCCATGGCGTAAAAGGCAACTAAGGTACTGGAAAAGATTGGTGGTGGTATATCCAACATCTGACAAATCCGTCGCAAAGCTACGCTCTGCGATTGCAATCACACCTACCCACCGGCAATTTTATGGGCAATATTCCCCTCTCTTAGGATGCTATGTTCAGCAGTGGACTTTCTCCGGCTGGTGTGATGATGATGGTGAGAATGGTGGAAGTTAGTCATCGACTCAAGCCTTTTGTAGAGTGCGAAGGTACCTTTAGCGATAATCTGTTTCTACTTACGATATGATGGCGGATATATAATAAAATTAATATATTATGCTAAGTGTTTCAAGTAGAAAGTTTTCGAACAATGTGTATTACCAGCGATGACTTATGGCAGCAAAACATGGTCACTAACTATTGACCTTTTTAGCTATATCAAAATTACTCAATGAACCATGGAGAGGTATAATGCTCAGAGTTTCTTAGCGCGATTTAACCAGAAATGAGGATGAAATGTAACAGAATGTGAAAGAACCAATATTACCCATAGCCCAGTGGAATAGTAAGTTGAAGTGGCAGTGGGCTGGGCATTTAGCATGCAGCACCGATTTACGATAGAGTTGTAGACACTACTTATCAGCAAGCGCAGCGTCGGGCGTCCATTCTCAATATACACAGACGTTCTGAAAAATATTGCAGGTTCGCGATGGACACAGGCCGCATACAACCGGTTCTCATAGCAATCTCTTGGAGAAGCCTGCGTCCAGCTGTGGGTGTCCTACGGTTGATGTGATGATGAAATTCATATCTTTGAGCACCTTAGAGTACCGCGCAGAAAATATGCGTATTTCAGACATTCTTGGAATACTAAACCCTCAATATATAACAATGCTAGTAGTATGTCTGTCTTGTACCAAATATCGATTGAGGTATTGGAAGCAATAAGAGACGCTATACCCACTCGAAACAGAGTAGTTAAAATGCGGGGCTTGGTTTAATGAACTGGGTGATAGGCAGTTGCATTCCCGTCATGGAGCTACGCTTAGCGATTACCACGCCTGCCCAGCGCGGCTATTATAGGCAACATTCCCCCTTTCTATTTCTATCAGCGGGCGTTTTATAGCCACGATACTATATGCTAATATGATGTGATGAATTAAAATAAAACACAAGAACGAAAAAGTAAGGGTGGTCTTATCGCAAATTTCTTAAAGAAACCTTTGAATGGCAATGAAATTACAAGCTGGTCATTTAAGGTATACTTGAATAAATCATAATAGCTATACACACACAATTGAATATAATACATATATGTAGATTAAGGATATTTTGTGTAACAAAAAATAAAGAAAATTACAACGATAAATCTGACTTGGAAGGGTGGTCCGAGCCACAAACATACGGTTTGAACCGCAAAGGACTGTAACCGGTACGGGCATGGAAGAATGTGTAATTTTTAGCGATAAATTGTAAACTCTAAAATGTATCTGATTTTACAGTTTTTATCGCAAAGTCTATAAAATCCATGACATACTAACGAATAGTCAGTTTTAACTATTTTATTAATATAGTATATTATATTTAGTATTTAGTTTTATTAATATTATATTATGCAATCAATGATAATTTGCAGTTATATTTTATTTATTTATTTGTGTTAGGTAAACAATAATATTAATTAACTCATTATTATATACGGGGCATAGTAATACATATAAATAAGAACAAGAATTGTTAGGTTCAATGGGCGGCCTTATAGCAAAAAGCGATTCCTTCCAGGAATTATGAAATATTTTACGTGTGCAGACCACGTGCGACCACAAGTACTAATGCACACGAAAAGTCGACTGTATTGGTACTTTATTCTCACCTATTTCTACCGCCTAATAGCAGTGTTCGCGTTGCTATGTTCCGGCGTGAAGGGTGAGAGAGGTAGTGAATTTACTGGGTAATGTGGCATAATATCCTCAAGTCACGAGGTTGGCAACGTGTTAGTGATATCCTTGTGGACGATCTTGTCATGATCGTGTACAGGCTGCAGTGACGCTTACTATCACGCAGACTGTGTGCTTGTTGGTTGAACTGGTCTAATGAATAGAGTTATGTATAACTATAAAGGGGGGTAATGCTTTACTACACGTTTAAAAACCGATAAAGACTGAGCATCTAATGCTTAACGGAAGTGCATTGCACAAATGAACGGCTTGGGTGCTCAAGGATAATATAAGACAATAATATACATTTAGCGTAAAAAGGATACAATTAGTTTGCAAGCTGTGAGGTACCATAATCGACAGATGGCGGTATATCCATCCGAGACAGTATAGCTCAAATGCACAAGCCGGGATGGGCAGCAGCTCTCCCGTCCCTAAATTACGCTTACGCGATTGCCACCACGCCTGTAAAACGAGGCAATTATGGGCAAAAATCCTCCTTAGGGAGGCCTATCTCCAACAGTGGACTTTCTACGGCTGATATGATAATAATGATGAATCAAAAATAATCTAGTATCTTCGGGTCAATTGTGCTCTGTACCAAAAAATTTTGAGGCTCAGAATAACAAGTTGCGTTAGAAACCCGCGCAATAAATTTTCCCTTATGTCTTTGCGAATGGTGTCATGATGTGTGTTCTCATAACGAGCCGTGAACTTGTGATGTTTTAGACGGGTGTCTGAAACTTCAGCGGGAGTTTGTACTTTAAAATCGAGGTCGGAATTGTTGGACTTTTAAAGTGTTAAATGGAGGAAGAAAATGAATAGACTTCCCTTGTTTCCATTAGTGTTTCATCATCACCATCATTGAATGACGGTAAACGGAAACGGGCCCGATGGCGCACATCGTAGTGATCCTGTCTCGTGTGTCAAAGGTGGATTTGCAAACTTTTACATAATCTATGAAAAAGTTGCACTTAGATTGCCACTATACGCAAACACCAACAAACAAAACCAAAGGACCATCCTTGTGTCGAAACACAATGATCTTTTGGTCCACCGGTCAAATTACATCATATCAAAATATTCTTTATTTAAGTAGGTAGGCCCATTACAAGTTCTTAATAAACTTATACTCAATACTGATGTCTCTGATGACATCACAGGATCATACGAGTCATCCAACATATAATAATCTAGGTATATATACCAATATTTACTAATCTAGGTCTTTGAGGAGACCTTTCCAAAAGATTTTCTCAAAGAATAATATAAGCGGCTTCCATCCAGCCCAATCCCAAATATTCTGAGAATGTTGTTCATGCTGTGGATCGATCTGGTGAAGAGCATTTTATAACACTTGATCAAGATTTTCAAATTCAAACTCAAAATATATCTGCACATATCTTTGTAAGAGGAATACTCATGTTGTCAATATGATAAAACAGTTATCATCATTACAGCCACTGAAAAGCCACTACTGGAATTGGGCCTCTCCAAGATTTTGCCCATAATTGCCGCGCTGGACAAGTGTTGGCAATTGCAGAGCGCAGCTTTCGCGACTGGGATGCTGCTGCCCATCCTCACCCTGGGCATTTGAGCTACACTGTGTCGGATGAATATACCACCATCTGTCGATTTTGGTACCTTAGTCACCTCTTACGGCACCTGGTAAAGAGGGAGGTACTATTCTGCTCTGCCTATACCTATTGTCTACAATAGTAATGATCATATTAATGTTTATAAAAACCTTCACGATGCCATTCGTAATATAAGCCTATTGTAATAATAAACACATTTTCGAATGAAATCTCAACAGAAAATGTCGTCTTTATATCCGTATCCAAATATTTCTTTATTAAAATCTAAATTATAAATCGGCTATAGTATTCAAAAGATATAAGATATAACGAGTTTAGTAATGACGATCCTAACAAAATATGCCGCTCGCTTTGTTGTCGAGGTGCGGTGTACGTGGGCGACATGTGCAGCGAACAATAGGGCACGGGACTATTTCTAAATCCTACAAGTCTATTGACACCGTATGCAACATAAGATACATTGCATGATCCCCAACAATTTTACTTTCGCCTAATCCACCAGGTTTTTCTCCTCATGAACTAATAAACTTGCCTGTCTGTTACAAACAGCATTAGGAAAACCAATCATTTGACATAATACAGTTTTCGCAAATGTACCACTAACGAAATATTTAAACCGTTAATATATTACTTTTCGTTCCTGGCACTCGCTGACAAGCTCGCTTCGCTCGCTCGAATCGAGCGTTGTAGTCGCGGTTCCAACGTAACCTAACCATCATTTCATTTCGTTTGACCCTCCACATATGATTTGTGAAATAATGTAAAAGCATTGTAATAAATTCTGCGTCACTTATCGCTTTGTCTAATTGAGTAGATACTACAAATTTATTGTTGGATAGGTACCGGCTGTGAGGTACCAGCAGAATAGTATAGTACCTCCCACTGCACTAGGTGTTATAAAAGAGCGACTATATCCATCCGAAACAGTGCAGCTTTAATGCACAGGGCGGGAATAGGCAGCAGCATCCCCGTCGCTCTGCGATTGCCAACAAGCTTGCAACGTGCGGCAATTATGGGCAAAAAACCTCCTTTCTTGGAGAAGTTTATGCCCAGCAGCGGACTTTAGATTGACTAGTGTGATGATGATGATGAAATATAATATCCGGATATACTACTTTGGCTGTAACAGTATATCTGAAAGTTATAAGGAATAGACGTAAAAATAGCTATATTCGACATAGCTGACAGAATACAGAGACATACAACTTTTGCATAACATTCGTCTATTACATTTCCCAGACAGATAATGTAGAGAATCTGTAAAAATTCTAACTTCGATCCTTTACTAAGTAAATAGAAATGATTTATCCCAGACAGTTTGTACAAGAGCATCGCAACTGTTTCTCTTCATTATAATAGCTTTGGTTGTTCGTCTTCTTGTTTGTTATGATATTGTGTTTGAAGATCCAAATAGACTAAAGTTGCTGGCGAGAAATTACTTACATATGTTTAAATAGGAACAGTTCAAGATATTTCACAAGTAATTGTAAATACGTTTCACTATTCGTTAATTGTTTTGTACAATGTTCTACCGAACTCCGTTTGCATTATATTTTCTATGACAATAAACCAACAAATATGCCGAACTATTTCAGGAATTATTCTTAAAATAGTTTGGCATTTTAAAAATATTATGGATATTGTATATTGTAGCATATCTGTGGCATAATTATTATTTAGACTTATTTCTCTATGCATAATTATGATGTGCACAGAGATGTGTTTTTAAGCAGGTTCACTATATATTTGCATTTTAATCATAATTCCCTATAGTGTTAAAGTAGGCCTCAGTGCGACTAGGGGGCCCCTGAACCAAGACACATTTTACTTCTTTATTTTACGGGAAAGTGAGGCATGCCGGTGAAACTAGAAATTGTATAATTAATAAGTTATTGTCAAGAATTCTGGACTTTTTTCATACAACACTAGCAGCGCCCCGTGGTTTTACCCTCGTTAAGTTAAATAAAGTATATAAGCATTCCTACGAAGGTAAATAGGAAGCTAATTTATGTATTTAAGTAGTATATTCGTGATTCCTCTGTTGTCTTATATCTTTACCACGAGTGTTGTAAGCGAGTTGTCTTTATATTTATTATTAATGTTGTGCTGAGTCCTTTGTAAAATAATTGTCTCTATATATTACCTCCATTTCGTTATCACATGATATCGGAACGCATAGCGAGTCGTAAAGTACCGAAGTGGCACATGAAAGTCCTGAAGGGGTGATAAATTTATGCGGTAATGAAGTTACAGAGGAAATCACATCCCCTCACTCGCTACATCCGATACGGAACGTAACGACTGAGAGCTGCCGAATATATCATTAAACTTTAATTCAATGAGCTTCAGCATCTCGTCCGACACAACGTCATCCCTGTTGAAGATTCTTAGGAATACAGATCGGAAACAGCATTGAATATTGTAAATTGAATAACAAACACTCCGCTTTTATTATGATGTATAAACTTGCTGTGCCGGTTACTTTGTAGGTAATTATAATAAATAAATAAATTCCCACAACATTTCATACATTGACCTGATTCCGTGATAATTCGCTTAAAGCACTTGTGTTATGCACATCAGACAACCGAGGAATCACAAATATAGTACTTAAATACATATATTTAACACCCAAATACAAAACCAACATTATTATCGTCATATAAATATTTGTCATGGGTGGGGACACAACCCACGACCAGTGGCGCACCAGACTGGATCACTACTGCAATTGTGTTGAAAAAATTAATCATTCAATGGCAACTGTACTATTCTATTCCCTTGCGAGTGTCGGCCGATGGCGGAGATGATAGTGTCTCTGTTATCTGATGCCCGTAACACAAGTGCTTTAAGCGACTTACCACGGAGTCAAGTCAATGTATGACGTTGTGGGAATTTTTTATTATTATTAACTAAGAAAATTCTGTTTGTTTTCCTTTATCGGTGCTATAATACGTTGCTTCGTACCGAAATCTGTATCTGAGTTCACGGGAAATATAATCCTGTCGGTACTCCCATTCAAGTGTGAAAAGTTTGCGGCATCAACAGTAGACCTGAGTATTTGGTTTAAATTTTTGCTTGATACCTTAACGCGTTCCCGTTCCTAGCATGCAAAGAAATCCTATAAGGGTTTGGTTTTTCCTTTTGAGGTACGGAACCCTACAATTACGGTCTCTGTGGCTTTAATTGTTTTTTTTTCACGGAATAAATCGACATCGGGAACTTGGTGCATATTGCCGCACAGGGCAACATTCTGGTAATCGCATAGCGTAGCTTCACGGCGGAAATGCGATACGCTGTTTTGAGTGGATCTATCATTTATCGGTTTCGGTACCTCAGTTGCCTCTTACATGGTACAGCTCTACGAGGTACTCTTCTACTCTGCTGGTACCCCTCGGTACATGAGTCGTCACAATAGTCTTACTAAATATATACAAAGAACTCGAAGGTAAATTTGTCAAAACAGTCTGATTACAGGTTCACTTGTAGGTAGGTACTAAGAACATTTATGTTAAAAGGAGCACACAAAAGGGTAACTGGTCCCGAGGGACTCAAACAGGAGCGTGAACTCTAAATATCATTAACAACACGTATGCATTAACATAATGTGACAATTACGCCATGAAACTTAGTTGCTTTTGGTACAATGGCAAGTTATACTCTAAAATGTTTTCATATTATTAGGCCTATCCTAGGTCCTTTTAAATAATCAAAACAATTTTTTTTTATTTACTATGAATTTATAGAGTTATAAAGTCATATGAACAAATAGATCATTGAGTGGCCAAATTTAAAATTAGTCTGCTGGCATTAAAATTTAAAACTAAATTTACAAATACATTACGAGAGCCATCAGAAAAGATTCCATCAAAACTTAAGTTTTTGTCATTGGAACCTCAGTTAGTGTAAGAAATAATCATATTCTTTTTTATTTTATATTAATGTTTGATATTTTATTCACTGCATTATTGCCTACGCTGTGCCACTGTGGTTTCCATGACAAGCTTCGGATCGGGGATCCTAGTGACCTTCGCTATATTGCATTTGAGCTATCTTATTCTAATATCCCTCTATAACAATTGGTGCAGGTCATGCATAGACCCTATTCTATTACTATTTACTTTTATTATTGACCTGGCATTAATGATATTTTCATGTGGATTACCTAATGACATCATTTGGCGGGCGGAGGCCGTGGGGTTCGCTGGATCGAAATGGAACGACGGCTGTCACTCGGATCGCTTTTGAGCTGAACCTCTGCTCGTATGGCCATCGTTAAAAAAAGTTAAACCATAGCTTGCAAAAAGGGAGGACCGAGTGAGCCCTGCCGTACTAGTGCGGTCGGTATTTGACTCAACGGAAAGAATTTAATGTTGTGATTATAAACTTCCAGTAAGAGGGACACGTTTACAGTAGAGGTAGACCTCTTATAAAGGTTTCCTATATTGGTACCTCATTCTCACTTATTTCTACCGCTAAATTGCAGTGTTCGCATAGATGTGTTCCGGTTTTATAGTAGAGAGAGGCAGTAAAATTACTGGATGGATGTGGTATTATATCTTCAATTTACAAGGTTGACACACTAGTGATATCTTCGTGATGACACAAGTGTCTTTAGGCTGCGACCATCATCGAGCGGATCGAGAGCTTTTTTGCTGACTTAAATTAACTTACTGACTTAAAAAAAAAGTTTAGAAAAGTTACGCTATCGGATGGGTCCAATACATATAACATCTTTGTTAACCTAAAATTTTATTAAATCTGTTTAAGCATCGACACATTTTATTAACGTGCTCGTTATAAATACATAATTCTGTTTGGATATATAGTATTCATCCCTAATCTAATATAATACAATAACCCTTGGTTTGAGCAAATAATGTCGTCTGATTTTGACGGGCGCAGACCCAATATATGCGCAAGGGGTCGTAGGTTCAATCTACGACATGGATTTATATGATGATATTTGTGTTAATCGTTTGTGTCAAAAATTTGTATTTAAGTATTATATTTGTGATTCCACTGTTCTGATGTTTGTACACAAGTGCTTTAAGCGACAACACGGAGTCAGTATTTTTGTGAACGTCCTAATTACCGTGTTAGAAGCAAATAATTAATATGAACTTGGAAAATATGTCGATTTAACTTTACTAGCAAGTACAAGTAGCAACCCTAAGTTTACTTACTGTACACTCGTCAAAACATCAAGAATCCATTACGTCGTCGGCAAACAGCCGAACCTGCCGGGGTCATTATTTCGATATTATCTTGAATCCAGCCCCCGCCAGCTAAACCTTAATCGAATTCGTGGCGTCGCTACAATTAGCTTCCACTAAGTCATAACTTTTGCCTTGCCGTGAGGTACTGGCAGAGTAGAATAGTACCTCCCTCTGTACCAGGTGATTAAGGTACCAGAACTGACGGATATACATTCGAGACAGTGTAGCTCAAATGCATAGGGTGGGAATGGGCAGCAGCATCCCCGTCGTGGAAGTTGCGCTCTGCAATTGCCAACACGTTTGCCCAGTGCGGCAATTATGGGCATAATTTTCCCTTTCTTGGGGAGGTCTATGTCCAGCAGTGGACTTCCGATGGCTGTAATGATGAAATTTTAGACAGGCCTGTTAGACACAGTTTTGGTCATATTTTTGTCAAAATTTGCATGTTCCAAGTTCTATTCGCCACAGTGAAAAAAGGAACCCTTTGAACCTTAAATATATAAATAATAATGAAATAAATAGAGTCGTATGTGCATTATTTTTATATGGAAAAACGTTTATATTTTAATTTAATCATCAACCATCTTTTTGTTAAATATGACAACGTTTTATTTCTTTTCCTTCAAAATATGAATTATCTTATAACTTTTAAAGTGTTAAAAGTAGTATTTGCCATTTTTTAGCATTGGTGGTACAGCTGTAATATCGTAAGTTTGGCAACGTAGCGTTTGTGAGCAAATGTATTTAAGATTGATAATTTTAGCGACACACGCACTTTTGAATCGCATTAACATTAAGATTTTTAATGACTTTGAGCCAAACTATGACATACATATAGCGTTAGGGGATACCAAAAACAATGTTGTATATATGGTTCCTTCTTACCAAAACATATAGTGAAGGACTATAAATGTCTTTGCATATAAATGTTTCAAATTTTTATATTATGCATATTCAACAAGGACCCCGAAGGCATCGTCCATAATTTATAGAAAAAAGTTAATTATTTACTTATTATTAGAAGAAAAACCCCTTCTTGAATGCATCAAATGAATAAAGTCAAGCCTAATGGCTATAGTCTAAGGTGTATGTTTGATTACAAATTCTGTTTTAGTTGTTTTTATTTGTTTGTGTAAGTTTATAAGATAGATATACGATAGTTGGATAAGTCTTCGCATCTGTTGACTTAAAATCATACAAATGGAAATTAAGTATTCAAGATATATATTACTGTTATTTAGTTGATTTATCAATAAACCTTTTTTCTATTTATTTTATTTTTACAATCTGTCTTATGCTGTGGGGTATCGGGGAGTAGAATAGTACCTCCCCCGTACCAGGTGTCGTAAGATATGTTTGAGGTATCGGAACCAACAGATGGCGGTAATCATACCCAATATAGCATAGCACAAATGCAACAGGGTGAGGATAGGCCGCAGCATATCCGATGCGAGGTTATAAGTTTTTTTATATTATAGGGAGTAAACGAATCAACAAGTTACCTGCATGTGACTGTAAGTAATCAGCGTCGTTCATAGACTCCTTCAACACCAAAACAATCAAAGGCGCGTTGCCGTTCTTTAAGAAGAGAATAGATTTTGCTCTTGAAGGTACTTAAGTTGTAACGGTCTAAGAATACCGACGCATCGAGTTTATTCCATAGACCAGCGGTCCGAGGGAGAAAATGGCGCTGAAATCGCACAGTGGTTGACCTTGGGGACTATATATTTTATGGGTAAAATAATTTGTATAACGATCTAAAAGGACATGAATAATGTAAGACCAATTTTGTTTTTTGTAAGGAACGTAATATTATTAATATTCTGCCAGAAATATTAGGTCGGAAAAACCGAAGGGCCTTAGTTTAAGAAGTTGCCCGGCTATCCTAAAAAAGCTCCATTCCATTTGAACAATTTTGGCCACTGATCCTCATTTGCCCAAACAAAAGAGCTAGTAAACTTTAAAGTATAATTTCATAGTATTTGAAGATTTTTTAAGCTAAGCTATGCGTACATGCATGGTCAAAATGCGTGTTCTTTTTTCAATAAAATAAATAGGACTTTACGGTAAAAAGATAAAAGCTTTGGTTTTAAAATTTCTTTATATATACAAACCTGAAAACACCATGATGCATATCACGGTATTTGTCCGAGATAAACTGAACCGATTTTAATATTTCTTTTCTTGTTACACTTTCAACCAACTACATAAGTTATCTATCTAATTTAATGACGATAAAAGTAAACAAAACTGCATGAAAAAAGTCAATATTTATTTCAGACAATATTATATACAATGTTTTGTGTGCCTTTTGCAAGTGCTTTCTATTCAGTACATTACGACTATTCAATGATTAAATAAGAAATTTAAACAAATTATCAAAGTTGTTAACTTTACACATTATTATTAAAAATATTATATTATAAATAAATAAAAGGAAAAATATGGAATATATAATTCATATTCACAATAAGTAGGTCAAAACTCTTATATGACACTGTTTTATAAAGCTTATTTTTACTTATTTATTATTAACCTTAAATAACATATATTTTTTGGATGATAATACAATATATGAATTTAAAAGCAAATGATATTTTCTAACTATATAAATAACCTGTTCTGAGCATGATATAAGTAGGTAGATTGATCTGTGAAAGGACATCATTGACATCTATTTCCGGTATCCCGACATTTTTCGATAATATTTTTTCCATATGTCCTTTTCCGTTAGTTGTGATCGGTCCACTTTACACCACTTTTAATATAGCTTGACAAAAATGACAGATGTCCATGTAGCAGCCAGTCGATGTAGAATATAGAAGTTATTTATCAACATTGTATTTGACATCAAAATGTGTTGTTAATATTTATTACATTACAAAGGTTTGTCATATTAAGAGTATTATATAAACTACTTAGTTTATGATAAAAGCCTATTTAAATAATTTAAAACGTTACAGTAAATTCGAGTAACATTGAATTATTAGAGGAATTTTAACTATCGTTTTATAAAGACTATAAAACAAATTCGGCCGAAATAAAGGTTTAAATCGATTGCAAAAACTGTAATCATGGTAAATCTGAAGCGATATTTTAAAGATTGATATATTTATTTTTAAAAAGGACAGATCAAAGTTACCCGGATAGTTCAATGTTACCCGGATTGACTGTAGCTTCACAGCTGTCATTTTAATCCAGCTATATTTACATTCACATAAAATCTTATATATTGGCTTAACTCCGATACAAGTCACTTGTGTCAAGTACATCAGACAACAGGGTAATTACAAATATAAAACTTAAAAACATATTACCTAGACACAAGATCAATAAAAAAGAACATCATAATAATATTTGTCCTGGGTGGAGATCGAACCACGTCTCTCGCCGGGAAGAAAGGAACACCAACGTATATGCCTTCGAGCTCGTAAATCAAAGCAGATTAAGAAGGCAAAATGGTTTTTTATTAGACCAGGTCGACGAGGAAGCACACATACCGCAACCTGTAGATTTTCGTTATATCACAAGGATATCATTAACGGATTGCCAACCTTGTGACTTGAGGACAATTATTATGCTGCATTCTTCAGTAAATTCACTGCCATTCAACCCTTTAGACCGGAACACAGCAATGCGAACCAATAGAATTTGGTAAAAGTAAAGTATTTAATATTTATACAAATCACCGCCCTACTTATCAATTAATAGAAGATATATATATATATATATAGACAAGATATAGTTTTACAGGATGTAATATAAGGTTTGGTAAACAGACGCTCAGATGAATGAAGTAATTTTGATATACATTGTTAAAATTAACATATTAAATCCCAACCAAGGGGCAAGCCGACACGATTTTTACATATAAAACAATTTACAATAAGAAATTAATCCATTGGCAGGCATATTTTGTAGCTTGTAATATTGAACAACATTGTAAATTTTGTAACATTAACGTGTTGATTACTCATAATAAAACAAAAGATGTTGTGTCAATCTTGAGAAACGACGAACAAAACTTTTAAAAATATAATTATATTTGGGTTTGCACCCTCAAAAAGTAGTTTTACTACACTATGTCATAACTCGTTTCTTTTTAAACTACACTCGAATAGGTTTTATGGTCAAATAGTTCTAAAAAAGAAAAAGCCAACAGACTCCCAGAAGTAGACCTTATACAAAATTCGTTGCGTTGGTACCCCACTGTCACCAATTTCAACCGCTAAATACCGATTTGAAGGGTGAGAGGCAGAAGTAATATGTATCTTTGTGATACTACAAGCGTCTATAAGCTGCGATGACGTTTACTATTACGCGGACGTATGCTATTGTCGACTTAATCTTATATTTATTTTTTCATCTATTGCCACCACCACCACTCAGACGCCAATTCCAGCGCCATCAGAGGTAGTACGATGTTGCTCATTTATAAGCGACCCAGTCCTCGATTTGTCCTGCGTACCCCGCAGCGGTAACTGTGCGTTTAGCTACAGTCACCCCTCGAGGTGTTCGAGAATTTGAGCCGGATAAATGGCGATCACCCGAGGGCACCTCTAAAGCTTGGGTAACCAATTTTTGAAGTTCAGTTTTGCGAAAGAGGACAGAGTCAGCCTGTGATCGCTTGCTGCAGGGATTGCACACATTCGCCGGCAAAATAGTATGATACCCTACGAAAGAAATTTGAGTAAAGTGAATTTGATTGTGGAGTGGCAGTGAGAGGGCGATGGAGGGAGGCGTCCAAAAAGGTGGGATTTATTTATTAAAATCAAATACAAGCCTTATATCTTAATGAAAGCGAGTTCTGAATAGAAAAATGTTAGATCTATTTCTTAAAAATCTTCGCCGCAGTGAACACGCTATTTGCATTTTAAGAAAATACGATATCGTTTTGAGGACAAATGTGTACAACATTTGTTGTCGACCGAGTTAAAATAAATCGTTATATGTTTTTTTTTTCTTTTATTATATATAATCACTAGAACAAAAAACAGACACACAGGTGGAATAATAATAATAATATATTGCACACCAATAAAATCAGCACAAGAATATCACAAAAAGTTGGAATAGTAGGTACAATAGGAGGTACTAAATACAATTTTTTAGAGGCAACCTTTGGATTGAGATAATGTTGAAGCTAGTGCAAGTTTAAGGTGAACTTAGCACAAATTAAAATGAAACTACATATATAGATATACACATACATACATACATAGGACATAGTGCTTGTAATGCTCGTTCACTATTCTCTTAAAAATATGCAGATGAATATTCATGTTAAATGACATAATTTAAATTTTCTAAAATTTACGTGTTCATTTCTCATAATAAAAATTTGAATTTTTTTCGGCGTCTTCAAAGCCCAATTTACTAATTTACATTTGTATGACAAGATTTCTTATTCTTCATAAACGGCTACCATAAAGTAGTGCTACATACTTTTAAAAAATAGAGCACTTTTTAGTGGTGTATTTAAATACAAAATTACATCGCCAATTAGTTGAATGCAAAGTGAAGTTAGTACTGTATTTTTAATTTTTCTCGGCCAGTCCTACTACTATATTTATATATTCATTTATAATAAATTTATACATACATTTACACAACATCTCATACATTAATCTGATTCCATAAAAAGTCGCTTAAAACACTTGTGTGTATATTACTTAAATACATGTATTTACAACCCAGACACGGAACAAATCTAAATATCTTCTTATAAATATTTGTTCTGGGTGGGGATCGAACCTAAGACCTTTGGCGCACAGGTCAGGATCACTACCATCTGCGCCATCAGGCCCATCAATTTAATGGGCCCCCTCAAAATATAATTTCAAGTAAACTTTTCATTGAGTAGTTAAAAAACGTATTTAATTTTAACTTGTGCGCTCTTATTGCATTTATCCTTTAAATATCTGTTATAATGAGAACTTACATAACATAAATTGTAATTTGTGAATAGTTATTTAACCAATAATTTAATATATACACAATTCAATCCAAAGAATATACATTAGAGACAGGAACAAATTATTTTCGTTGTTTAATTTACTTACCACAAACTTAACTTAGGTCTTAGTAGAACAAAGCCTGTTTCCAATACTTCAAGGATTAGAACTCTGAACTAAACTGCAGCATTATTTGTCATTGCAGCCATTGGATATCCACTGCTGGATAGGCCGCCAAAGGAATAGGGAATTTTATATTATAATTGCCACGCTGCACTAGCATGTTGGCAATTGCAGAGCGCAGCTTTCGCGAAGAGGTACCGGCAGGGTAGAATAGTACCTTCCACTGTTCCAGGTATATCCACCTGGAACAGTGTAGCTCAAATGCACGGGGCGGGTATGAGCAGCTGCATCCCCAATACTAAAACCCAAAAAAGCAATTAAAACTAGTAATTTGGTGAAACAATGATTAACAAATCAAGGAAAGTTGTATTAAAATTTTGAACCCGTTTCTCATTTCAATTGAAACAATGTGTGACGTCATTTGTGGGTTACGTCAATATTAGCAATGGGTCTTCCTCAATTATTTAATTATTCACTGAGATTACAATTTCAATTGCAATTTAAGTGAAAGACATTTTGGATATATAATTGTCTATTTACAAATATAAACCAGATAATCAATTCTAACTATGGTGACGTATAAAATTATCATACTATATGTATATACGTCATTACAAATCTGTAAAAATATGAATATCTCAATTGTTATCGAACCCGATAACAATTGAGAATGCGTAATATACGCATTGAGTATTAAATTGACATCTTATTAAATGTATAATAAAATAAAATTCGATGATCCATACAAAAACCATACAACTAGCTTTTATTATCTAGTGGTGGGGATAAATGTCAAAACACATAAAAAAGATAGAGAAATGTACAAATGACGTCACCGCCGGAACTCTTAACGCGTGTGAGTGGAATAACAAGACCCCACCTCTAAGCCTTTGATTTCTCTCAGCTCAAATACCGATTACTATTTGTAACATTTACCTTTCACATACAAAATATCAAAAATAATGATTTTTTTTCAATTTATGTCATTCATATATCATGCCGGTAACATAGCTGGAAATGCAATACAATATTTTATTCCATCTTTATTATGCTGTGAAATAAAAAATCGTTCAAAAGACACGTCGCCTTCAAATATATTGTACAATCTGGCTGAAAGATTTAGAAAAAAATTAAGGTGTTGTGTACTTGCAGCGATAGCAACTTATTATTGGCGCAGCGGGAACGGCTAGCAACTCATATGTCTAATAAAATATACCAATGCTTAGTATAAGTTTGATGTGTAGCCGGGCTTAACTACAATATTCAGACATTGTTACACTATTATATAAATAAGTATAAATTTACCGCCAATTTGCATTTACATATCGACTTACATTAATATTCATTAATAAACAATCTCATATTATTTTAAAAACCACAATACTTTACAATCTTTTTTAGTTTGAATAGTTTAAAAAAACAATTATGAACGGATAGCGTTATTTGTAATGAGACAATAAAAAGGATCGAATTTCATACAAGTAAACGTGTACATACTTAATAAAATCAATTTCTATTATATATGTCATTAAATGACTAGACTGATTCTGAATAAATTTTCAATGGCAGATGTTTTATATTAGAAACGAAAGTAAAATTCCAAGCAACAAATAAAATAAATTGCAAACAAAGAGCGGACGAAGTCAATACACCAGCTAATTAAGAATTACCATTAGAAGAATACGCTCACTTGTGCAAATGTATAGAAATGTTAATATTAATATTACTATCTTCCGTATCTAAATCTGAGTCCAGTTTGTAATCTTCTTTCTCATTGTAAATCACCTGGTTCGAGTCGTTGTTGTTAGATGGAGAAGAATTCGTGCTGTCCCGATCACTCCGTAGCAGGCTGCTCTTCTTCTTAGCGTAATAGTCTTTCCACTTCTCGCTGCAAAGTGAAGTGGTCTCCGCCCCATAGTAACTGCACCGCCTGATGACCTTGTGGTCGATCCTGTTTCTTCTGTCGTGCGACCGGACCCGAACCAGGTGCGTGCCTTCGGAGGTGTGGTTCACCATGGTCTCTCGGATGCTGGAATGTTCTCTGTACTTGCTTTGTTTTCTCCTCGCTTTATTGCAGCAGAGGGTCTCTCTGAAGGCAATTCTATACCTGTTGAAAAGGAAAATCAAGATTTTAGGATCTGAAAAGCTTATATAGATATTTAGGTTAGGTTGCAATCTACCCAGAGAGCGAGGAGAGAAGATATATTCATAATAAAAAGGTAATATTGAGGTACTGCGATACCTTGCTTGATGGTCCCGACAATGCATTGGGTCGTGTTTCTATTTTATGTGCAAAGGGTTGGTTATATCTAAATAAATATAACAAATTTTATTTGTGTTTATTCTGTGGAGTTGTTATGAATATTTACTGATATTGTTTTTATTTACAAATCAAATTTAATTTTCCAAGTGCAATGAACTACTCTCTGTAAGCTTTTGAGATGTGTGTTAAATAAATAAAATAATAACAAATAAATATTATATATTAAAATCCAATTATGCCTAATATCTGTAAAGCAAGAACTTTGAGCGACTTACACCGGTAGCAAAGTATGAGATGTAGAGTCAAATTTATTTTTTGATCGCAAAAACATACTAAAACGTTGAAGTGGAGATCTTTTGATAAAAAACAAATATCTTGTGCCACAACCGTTGATACGTACTTAAACTTCAAACTTTGCTTAAAGTATTATATCCTTTTGCATATAAAACAACAAAAAAATTAACATATAGTCAAACACATCAACGTACAATTTCCAAACAACTCCCTCCAACCTCAGATGTGAACGTTTTGCGTTCAGAATAAATGATTCAAGCATTCTACACATTTAGAATGTATTTGAGCTGGTGATTTCAGTTTTGTAATATTACTTCAACTGGCCATGTGGTACCGGCAGAGTAGAATAGTACCTCCCTCTGTACCAGGTGTCGTAAGAGGCAACTATGGTACCAAAACCGACAGATGGCGGTTTATCCATCCGTAACAGTGTAGCTCAAATATACGAAACATGCTTGCCCACGCTTGCTTGCTTGAAGTCCATTGTTGGACGTACGCCTCCCCAAGAAAGAGGAAATTTTGCCCATAATTGCCGCGCTAAACAAGCGTGCTGGCAATCGCAGAGCGTAGTTTTCGCACATGCATTGCTACTGGCCATCACCGCCCTGTGCATTTTAGTTATACTTTTTCGGATGGTTAATTATATTACTGTTATGGTACAGTCAAATGAAACTACTTCTTGGTTTTTCTTATGTAATGCTTCTTTTGCTTCACCCTAACTGCTGCCAATAGAAAATAATTCTCAGAATTAGTGAACGCGTGAATATTAGAACGATACATACAATTATTCTACGAAAGGATAACATAATGGCCAACAAAACCTTTAATAACACGTTTAGAAATAAATTTTCCTCTCTATATATCTCCCTGAACTATGTTAATAAATACACATCTCCGACAGCGGCGGTGCGTTAGAGCTAAGCAGTTGATTTACTGTTATCTCGAAATATTAAGTAATTCAATATGTGAGATAAAATTATTCCAGGTATAAGTAAATTCGTCAAGCTGTGACGGTGTCGGCAGCTATCGTTAGAGGCGACTAAGGTACCAGATCCAACAGATGGCAATATGTCAGGTCGTAGGCCTATGTCCAGCGATTATTAATATGGTGATTTAAGTGCATTCGTCATCCGATGTCACCCATTAACCTTTTGTGTCTCTGTATCCCGTTTAGTACCTTCTCTCGTGAGTGTATGAAGAGATATATAAATATATATATATATATACACACACACATATATATATATATATATATATAAATTAGTCATTGGAAGTTCACTGCTGGACATAGGCCTCTCCGAGAAAGGGAGAATATTGTCCATAATTGCCGCGCAAGGCGAGCGTGTTGGCAATAGCTGAGCGTAGTTTTTTCGATGGAGATGCTGCTGCCCATTCCAGCCCTGTGCTTTTGAGCTACACCATTGCGCATGGATATACTACGATTTGTCAGTTCTCAGTATCTTAGTTGCTTCTTACGACACCTGGTACAGGGGGAGGTACTATCTAATCTATTGGTGGTATTGGTATAAAGTTGAATACTTGTTAAAATGTATTCTTGCAGAAATGCTGCTATTCATTCTCAGTCTATTGCATTTGAATTACACCGTTTTGGATAGATACACTGCCATCTATCAGATCCGTTGTTATCTTATTTAGTCGTTGCTTCACGGCTGTATTGTACAAAATAAACATGTAATACACAAGTGCTACTGGAGTGGAAAAGTCAATTACTCCGTCACTTTAATATTAATGTTACAGTTTGACATTTTTTTCCTATGACATCATAATACATTGATCTGATTCCGTGATAAGTCGATTAAAACACCTGTGTTACCGACATCAGATAATAGAAAAATCACAAATAAACTACTTAAAACATATATTTAACAACCAGACACAGAACAAACACAAGTATTAATCATATTACTGTTTGTCCTGGGAAAGGATCGAACCCGCACTGGCGCACAAGAATCATTACTAAAAAAGAAATACGAGTCAATATGCGTTAATAGATAAAATTTGTATTGTTCTGCATGATCTGCAAAATTTTAGTGTTTGACGTAATACTAACTAGATTCATCACCGTCAGCGATCTGTGCCAAAATTACTAGTATTTATTTAAATAACTCTCTGCTTTGGTCTAAAATATTAATCATAGTAATTGTACCCTTATTTCGGACTAATCTTACGCTGGGCTCCTCATACATAAGTTCCAGCGTTCACGGAAACGAATTTTGCCGCCGCTGGTCGGCGAGCCTTACAAAAGAAAAGCCGCCTATAGCTCGAGAGTTCCTAAGTTAAAATCCTGGAAAGTTAGAATTGTAGAACTTTCACACTAACTTTGCACTCGCCTTTTACCTCCTTCAAGGAAATTTCCATGGTATAACTAAAAAGACAGCAGTTTCATACTAAATTTGCAGCCTCGTTTCACCCCTTTAGAGTATGAATTTCCAATAATCCTTTCATTGTGATCCTCGACGTTATAAATGGAATGCAAAATTTCAATTTAGTAACCCTTATAGTTTAGGCCCTGCGTTCATAAATGTACTGTTTCACAGATGTACTGTTTCTTTGTATAGCGACCTGATAATCTGAGCATAGAAAAGGCATGTACATGTGGCACGTGTATTTTTTAGACCACTTTATACACTGCAAATATGTGAATTATATTAACGATACTTGTCTAAAATAGGGGCTACTATATATGAAGAATTATAGATAGATTTATTGCCAGAATTCAATAAGCCAGCGCCATTTCTTGCGAGCCTGACGCGTGGTAGCTAGTGACTGTGATTACGAGAAAGAATACGATTGCAGGTCTGCTTTACAATTAATGTTAATACTATAATAAATTAAACACATGTGTGTGCGTCTAGACAAATAACACGAGATTGTTAGCAGGCATTCAAAAAACGTAGCTCGTATTGAGGGACCCACTGTGCGTTTTTCTATAATTATAATGTATCCTCTTTGTATGTATCATCTTTTATATAGGAATATATAATGAAAAGATGATTTAAAATGCGCCGTCTCTGAAGTAATATTGTCGAATCGCTGCCGGTTCGACTTCTTTGCGTTTAAAAATTCACTTACAGATTATGTTAATATAATTTTAATAAATTAAAACTAAAAATGACTGGGTGTTATATACTTCACCTTTAAAACTATACCTTGATAATAAAAAGTGAGGTCAATAAAAACACCATTCAACTTTTTAACGCAATGAAAAAATATTAAAACAAAATTATTACATTCTTTCTTACGCTTGCAAAACTGTTTGTGAGAACCCATGCTTTTAGAATTTTGCGCATCCTATAAGGACATTCCTTTTTTCAACAAAATAAAAAGGAATTATAATCAGTTCATACATAAACGTCTATTTTTATTGTTAGTGCGACGAAGATTTTTTTATATTGATGCACGATTATCACTCTTTCACGCCGCAACGGATTATCCGATCTGGATGAAATTTGACACACAGATTAGTGATAGTCTGAAATGACATTGTTTATTCTGAACATGATCCCATGGGATAGATGTTGCTTTTTATTTTTCTCTATAGATTGACATATAATTCTTCTCAAAATAATAGGAATAATTCCTAAGGATGGTAATAATGGCGTCCTAGAAAGTCAAATAAAAGTGTGCATGTGTAATTCCTGACTGCAATATAAATCTGGGCACAAATTCCATACCTATCCGTTCAGTCATTCTGGAATTGAAGTGTCCAAAATTTTCTGATGTCCGTAACCCAAGTGCTTTAAGCGACTCACCACGGAGTCAAGTCAATGTATGAGATGTGTGATTGGCTACACCACTATTTTGGTTCTAAAGTGCGTTGCGCTCAACTAGGTTTTAAGCTTGGGAGTTTATTTCATAAATGTGAATTTATATATATATATATATATGCACGTTTTTGAATATTGGTAAAATACAATGCATTAAGGAATGCTTACAAGCCTAAAATGATTTGCCCGTAAAAAGTTATGCTCCAAAGTTTTATTAACAGAAACGCAATCAAGCCGCTTTATTCACGCAAATTAACAATTCAGGGTTGTTATCCCCCAATAAAGGTGGCGTAGACCTTTTGAAGCAACTAACTCTCACCACAGGCACGGTCAATCGTGGAAGCAGCATCCAGACTAATCATATGTTTTTTAAGCCTATTTAACTTTATGTCTATTATATCTTCTTAAGTTAGTGGTAGTGATCCTATCTTGAGAATTAAAGGTCGTGAATTCGATTCCCATCCATAGCAAATATTTATATGATAATATTAGTGTGTATTAGCCGTGAGGCACCGGCCGAGTAGAATAGTACCTCCCTCTGTACCAGGTGTCGTAAGAGGCAGCTAAGGTACCAGATCCGACATATGGCGGTATATCAATCCAAATTAGTGTAGTTCAAATGCACAGGAGATGGGTAGTAGTGTCTCTATCACGAAAGCTGATAAGATATTAAGACATTTAAGTACATATATACGTAGTGTGCCATGAGGTACCGGCAGAGTATAATAGTACCTCTCCCTGTATCAGGTTTCGTAAGAGGCGGCTAAGGTACGCGCACCGATAAATATCGATAGCCTACGATCGGTTATATGCTTACATAGACGCTAACTAACTCAACTGACTTGAAGAAGATTGGTAGAGAGATTGGTAGAGACCTTGGTAGATTCGTCGATTTTTCCCGAGTGTTATGTTTGTGCTGTGATATCAGCGGTATCTATAAATGCACTCTTTATGTAAAAAACAAATTGCTGTCCTTGTATCAATGAACTGCGTGTGATACACAGTGATGTTTTTTTATACCACTAAGATAGTAAACAAGCGAGCGGCTCGCATGATAGAAGCAGCTACCACAGCCTAGGGACGTTTACCACACCGAGGCATCAATCACGCGTTACCGTGCGACCCTTTAAACATTTTTTAACTCCTTTTGGATGAACCCTGTACTGTAGTCTTCCAGAAAAACGTCCGCAGGGAGCTCATTTCACAACTCCACTTGAGTTTATTGTACGTGGGAAGAATTGCCTCGGGTTCAATCCCCACATACAAAAAATATGTATTTGATGATTTAAGTGTTTGTTTTGTGTCTAGGTGTTAAAAATATGTATTTAACACTAGAAAGATCACATTGCGCCAGTTATGTTTATGTTGTTTAAGTCATGTTAATCAATAAAACTTTAAACTATAATACACGAATAAAACATTACAACCCATGAATGAGTCATTTGACTCTACTTGGTCTTTATAGGTAGTTAAAAATTTCGGTCTTTCTAGTGTTAAGTAATGAATTTGTAATTCCTCTAATGTCTGATGTACGTAATACAAGTGTTTTAAGCGACATACCACGGAGTCAGGTTAATGTATGAGACACGTGAATTAAACTTTTTTTAACTGTTAGGTACGCTACTATTTTGGTTCCACAGTACGTTGAGTTCAAATAGTTATTGAAAAGTGGCCCGAGATCTTAAGAATATTATAGTGTTGAGATACTGGCATGAGGATTTATCATGTCAGAGGGTTGAGCGGTGAAGAGCGAGTTTGATTGAGTCAACTAAGATTTTCAATTTGGCTTATTGAATCGCTAGAAATGTAAAGTTTTGGTATAAAATCGGGGATTAGACATTGAACTTGTTGATATATTCGCGAAAAAGATAAATGTCAGTTAGGTATTAAAATAATTTTTCAGGTTTCTTCTTAAGGAAAATAATCGTTATCATTTCAAATTTAGGACTTTCCAGCAGTTATATATAAGCCGGTGTTCATTTTAACAGCTGTAGAGCATGCGATGCTGGGATCCAATGGGAATTGTGTCTATAATTGCCGCGCTGGACTAGCGTGGTGGCAAACGTAGAGCGTAGCTTCGGGACGGGATCTCTGTCCAGGTTACGTTAGAGCAACGCTACTTCGGATGCATATACTGCCACCTATCAGTTCAAATCTCATTCTCCTCATACAATATGTGGTGCGGGGGGAGGTTCTATTCTTCTCTGCCCATATTGAACACAATGGATTCTTTACGCTCACTTATTACTCTCGCTAAAAAGCCCTTCCTGTATCTCTGTATTTCGGTTTAAAAGGAAGGCTAAATTGTGGGGTTATGTGACATAATATCTTCAGGACACCCACGAGTGATATCTTTGATACGCATAATATACACGTACGCACGTTTGCCGATACTAGCACAGCTGGTAGGTAGGCTAAGTAGCTGCAAATAAAATCAAAAACTACATAACCAATTCCAATAATGGACTGACACATCAACGTAGGGACTAAACAATAAGTGTTAGAAACTTGAAATTTGTCACAGGGTTTCCTTTTATAAAGTAAAGAAACACTAAGGAAGGATTTTGGAAAATAAAAATGTAAAATGGTGTGCAAAGTTTCTATTAAGCTTGCTGTCTCTGGAGCTATTGAAATTAAATTCAATATAAGTTCTTTATTGAAAGTCATGAAGCACGAGTAAAATATTCTTTTGAAAAAAAGTGGTATAAGTATAAGTAGAAGTAATTAGTAAAGGGAGAGCAAAGTTCGTAAGGAAGTTTTCCAACTTTATTATAATATAAATGATAGTTTATTGTACACATACATTCATATTGGACATTATGTTTAAAATCGTATAATTGGCTCGTATCGTATCGTATAAATCGCTCGAACTCTTCCAGGCAACCTTTAGATGGATATATTAATAATATAAATAGAATGGAGTAATGAAAACATAACTAATAACTTTATGTGGGTAAAACAGCTGGTAGCAACTAACAATTTGTTATGCAATTCTAAGTTATAATAATATTTTAAAGTAACATTTTTACAATACTTAAGTAATAAAATCTAAATGACTAAAAAAATACAATTAAAGAACCTGGTGTTGTAAATAAGATGAAATATAAATAAATTACCACATAAAATAAGCGAACATATGTATGGATATTAATATTTTAAATTTGTATTAGAAAACATTTTTTAACATACAAAAGAATCAATATTGTAAACAGTTATCTAAAAGACTTGCTAAATCACAGATTCTTAGTATCACAGAAACATTGAAGATATATTCTTTATATAGACACGTATAGTACTCGGTAATTAATCCTGAGCATTAAGGGAGTGAGGGAAGGGAGCATCCATTGTGTTTTAACGGAGAGAAACCCATTGTTTACATTTCCATTATAAATAACTTCATATCACAGTGTGTCATGCCACTCCTATGATCTAAGTATCGTATCCCTCGGACATGTCTTTTCATAACGTTGGATTAGTTGTGTTTAATTTTAAACTCTGGATTTATTCATTTATTTTGTATACTTGTATATCCCCTGTTGTCCGTAATGCAAGTGTTTTAAGCGACTTATCACGAAGTCAGATCAATGTATGCAAAAATAAAATATATTAACGTAAATTCAGTAAACCCAACATCCCCCAAATTACCTGTGGCTCATGAGGTTGTACAGGATGGGGTTGACAGTAGCAGATATGTAGTAGAACGCGCCCGCGATGATGAACAGGTGGCTGTTGATAGTGTTGAAGTGCCTGGAGTGCTGGCCATAGATGAAGAACAGCCTCTGGAAGTGGAACGGCGCCCAGCATACAAAGAAGGCTACCACCACTGCCGCTGGAGACAAAATTTGTAATAAGTATATTTTTATTTTTCCAGGTGTTGTAAAATCAGGCTAAGGTACTGGAACCGACAGATGCAGTGTTCAACACCCAGGTACCATAGGTCAAAAATTAAGGGGGACAAGGTTCGACAATAAAATAAACACCTTTGTTCACCAACGGTATTGCTAAGAAAATAAAATGGTCAAAGCACTTCAATTTTAGTTTATATCAGTGCACAAACAAATCTTGTTTGCGACATCTACATTGACAAGAGGCGCCATCTATTTAAGTTAACTTAAAATTATTTGATAGACACCGTGGGATACCAGTGGAGTAGAATAGTACCTCCCCCTGTACCAGGTGTCGTAAGAGGCGACTGAAGTGCCGGAAACATCCAAAACAGCACAACTTAAATACTACAGGGTGGGGATGGGCAGCAGCATCCTCATCGCAACGTTGTGTACTGCGATTACCACCACGATTTATTTTGACATTAGAGTTAACTGGCAAAGACAACAGCGCCACTAGTGGCGGAGAAAGTTAAACTTACAAAACCATTTACAAGTGTTGTAGCAAGTTCGATACAAAACGTTTAAGGAGATGCTTACAAATACTTTATAAATTTATTTATTCAACAATAAATTGAATGTTAATATGTCTAGCTATTCTATCTAGCCAAACACTGCTCACTATTATCAGTTGGTTTACTTGTTTAACAGATTACCAATCGAACTGACGGCTGCCTATACAAGAGTGACTTCAAAACATGTTTATTGAAACAATGCTTTTATAGTGTAGACGAGAGACGAGAGTGTTGAAATAATCAAGTTGTTGATTTGAATTGTTTATAATGTTCAATTGATTTTTGATTTACTTGAATTCTGAAATTTTTCTCTTTTTTATTGACATTTTACACAATTATTGTTAATAATATAGTTACAATTTAATTTTTCGTATATATGTGTAGAATAATGTATCTTTTTTAGAATGGAAATTTGTGCTTATCATATCGAAATGCTTTGTTTTCCACACAATGTATTTATATTCTTCTGAAATAAATTGAATTGAATTCTATCCTGCCGGTACCGCACAGCATGGACAATTTTAAATAGTCATATCATATCTTCAAGTGCCGCTTCATTTACTTACTGATTTATTGCTGTTATCCCTTTTTATCCTATTAGGATAAAACAACGCAAGTCAAAATAAAAGGTTGAGACACAGTAGCCTTTTATTAAATTGGTATTTTATTACCAGGGCAGCCCTAATTTGCGACACTCGAGTGTTTGTTTTTTAAGAAAGGCGAACTCCTTTTTTATTTTCTTAATTCTAAGTAATTTAAATCTTCCTGCTTTGAGGATTTAAAGCCATGAAATATATGAGACGAGATGTCTGTGATTAATATTATGCTCAGAGTAAAATTCAGAATAAAAATAATTGGTAAATTACAAGTGGATTCTACGGGCCGTAACTTTTATCGGAAAATGTATATTGTTCTCTTTTTTTATTTGATCGGGAACAGTAATTTAAAGTGATTAAATATACCGACCATGTTTTAAATAACTTAGCTTCTCATTTACCTGAGGTATGTTTACATTTCTGTTTGAAGGGTGAGAGAAGAACGTGACATAATACCTTACATTCACAAAGCTGGCTAGTGACATTCTTGAGATATTACGAGCGTCTATTGAATGCGGTGACGCTTACTATCAAGATACTTATGATTTGTCGAGCTGGTCAAATACAAAAAACAAAAGCGAAAAAAAAATCAAATACAAAAAAAAATAGAGTCGTATTGACTCTTTAAAAGTGTGTTTATAAGAGACGACCGAGGTATCGGAACTATACCTCATCCACCCGAAAAACAGTACCTCAAATGTAATGACGTGGTCAGGCAATGCTCCCGTCGCCAAACTACACTCTGCAATTGCTGTTACGCCTGGCTACCGCGACAGTTTTGGAAATATTTACTTCGGGAGGTGTGTGTCCAGCAGTGGTCGAGATACGGCTAATTTGATGATGGTGAAACTACAGTATTAGTTGCATAACTAAGTGGTACCACCTTTAAAATCTGTTAAGTTGTGTTAATTTGAAAGAATTTAAATTGTCCAGTTTATTTTAACAAACTGTTATTTTGGTGCTAGCTGATGTTATAATTTTGTCTGATAAACATTATTTAGTACCTTGCCTGAATTAGGTGTCGTAAGAGGCAATGAAGATACCAGAATCGACAGATGGAGTTATTTCCGAAGCAGTGTAGCTCAATCGCACAGGTTGGATATGGGAAACAGCCCCACCCTATGCGGGTGCGGTGCGGTGTTCTCTTCGTTTCTCGCTGCGAAAGCTGCGCTCTGCAATTGTCAACACCCTTGCCCAGCATGACATTTATGGGCAAAATTCCCCCTTTCCTTGAGAAGTCTGTATCCAGCAAGGGATTCACAATACATCTTCTTCTATAACTAATGGAAGCCTCCTCTAATACAGTCGAGCAACATAAAGATTGCAAGAACAAACATATAAAAATAACCTGTTTCAATATCACATACAGACCTCATTCAAAACTTCTAGCGTATGTTTACAAATTACATTACCGGAGAAACATTCATATACAAATTTGATAAAGCCAAGTGATTAATAAGTCGTGACTCTAACATTATTACATCGTGGATTGTGTTTACCCCGAAATTCGGTCACAAACACATCAAAGCCAATTCCGCCAAACGGGCACAAGAGCCGTGTTATTTGTGAGGGCTTTGTAATGTGCGCTTGCCATAACTTGCTTATAACCGCTAATTTGATGACATGTTCAATTGTTGCAACAGTGCCGAGTTTATTAAACGTGATTGTATCGGAATAATTATTTTTTGTTCGATCAAATCTATTTATATTTATAAAAGGATAAGCTGACTGACTGACTTATCACCGCAAGGCCTAAACTATAAGAGTGAAAGACTTGAAATTTTGCAGGGGTTCCTTTTATAACGTAGGGGTGCATTAAGAAAATATCTTAAACATTCACGCCCTAAAGGAGTAACACGGGAGTAAAGTTATTTTTTATTATTTTTTTTTATCAGACCCGGTCGACAAACTAGCATACAGTCCGCGTGATAGTAAGCATCACTGCAGCCTTTAGTCGCTCGTAATATCACAAGGATATCACTAACGCGGTGCCAACCTTGTCGTTTAAGGATATTATGCCACATTACCCGGTAAAATCGCTTTCTCTCGGAACACGTCAATGCGAACATTGCTTTTACCTTTTGTATGAGGTCTACCTCAGGTTAGTACGGAACATTGCTGTTTTTGAAGTTATTCGAAAAAAAATTAAATAAAATTATGATTATAAGCTCTTCAATAAAAGCAATAAAATTGGTGTAAATATGTTTTTTTAAATCATCGCTTAGGGGTGTAAATGTAGGGTGCAAAGTTAGTAAGAAAGTTAGTTTTACTACTTAACGTGGGTGAAACCGCGGTGTGTTGCAAGTTGTAAATGAGAAAAATCCCAGTTCCAATTGGCTCTGTGACAAATAAACAATAAACAGCAGTGTTAGGTCTAAGTTAAAATGTTTTTTTAAGTCATGTTATTTATACAATTTGCATAGTTGTTAAACACACGTTTCTAATTGTGTGAGGAAAATTTAACTGTGACGAGTAATTTTCCAGATAAAAGCAGGAATATTTCAAAAATTTCTTTTAACTGTTTGGACCCTGACCTATTCACACATAGCTTTTGGGATGTCATCATTATAATCATTATATTAGCCATAGAAAGTCAGTCCGCTGTTTGTCATAGACCTTCCCAAGTCATAAGGGTCTGCGCTAGGCACGCGTGGTAACAATCGCAGAGCACACCTTTGCGATGACGATGCTGCTACCCATCCCCACCTTGTATTATTTAAGTTGTACGCTTTCGGATGATATGGCCTCACGATTTTTTAGATTTAGTAGAGCAATATAAATACATTACTGGCAATACTACCTCCGTTTACGATTGTTAAATCAAGGACAAGTAATACGGGAATAACGCTCCGAAATATAAGCAAACTCCATAGGCCGTCTATATTTCACTCTTTACATGCGTTAGACCTCATACAAGAGGCCCTTTGGTACCTTACTCTCACCTATTTCTACCGGCAAATGGATGTGTTCGCATTGTTGTGTTCCGGTCGGAAGAGCGAGAGGGCAGTGAATTTACTGAGTAATGTGGCAAAATATCCTCGAACCACAAGGTAGGCCACGCGTTAGGGATATCCTTGTGATATTACGAGCGTCTATAGGCTGCAGTATTACTATCACGCGGACTTTATGTAGGCGTGTTTGTCAACTTGGTCTAATAAAAAAATCTCCTAACTTTAAATAAATCGAACAGGAACCACAATCCAATCCGGTTTTTTTAACCAACATCGTAAAGACTTAGGAGCAAAGATCGCGGACTCCTAGTGTGCATAGAGGTACCGTGGCACATGCTTCAATAACTCTGCGGGCATTTTCTAACATACACGCATTTAATACCTCCAAGCTATACTCGTAATAAGACTACATTTTTAACGCCTTTATAATGCTATTCATGTAACTGTTCATCCTTATTTACGAAGTTTCGTTGACTTTGCCGCCGTTTTCAAAGTGTAGCCGCATTTCAAAACCGTTAAAAATATAAGTACAAATATTTTAACTTTCTTAGGTTCAGCAAATGTAAATAAATATGTTAATGCAACAACTATCCATTTTCATCTGAAACCATGAAACAAACGCTTTTTTCAATGGACGGAAATATTCAAGCATAGCGGCAGAGTAGAATAGTACCTCCCTTAGGTATGTATAAGTAGTGGATGAGTTGTCAGAACCAACAGGTAGCGGTATCATTATGGCAGCCTTAAAAACATCCATTGCTGAACACAGTCCTCGCCTTGCGGGAATGCTGTCGAGCTAGTCTAACTTAGGTGGATATACCGTGGCCTCCCATGACACCTGATACATGGGGAGGTACAATTTGACTCGACCAGTACTGCAAATGACGGTATAACAGCCAAAAATGAGGGTGAAATGTATCTTCTATTATGATGTCCACCAGTGGACGTGTAGTGGCTTATATTATCATAGACTAAATATCACGATAATTAATAAGAAAGCGATGGATAAATCTAACTAGTGGTGGTAACAGTGAGTGCGAGCGAACTCGTGCAAAGTCAGGACAAATTATAAGTCTTGTATAATCCGTACAGTTTGTATGGGAACCGACGCGTGGGTTCACTTACCCTGGCGACGTTATTAAACCCTTTTCAGGAAGAGCGCCATAAGTGAAAAACGGTGTTTTACTGAGAAAGGGTTCCGGATTATATGTATAACTTCTACACAAATTAATAATAAATAATTCCCACAACATACATTGGCCTGATTCCGTGATAAGTCGATTAAAGCACTTGTGTTTCGGACATCAGGCAACAGAGGAATCTTAAATATACTACTTGAATACATATATTTAAAATCCAGACACAACAAACATAAATATCATCATATAAATATTTGTTCTAGGTGGGAATAATACCCACGTCTTTAGCACAAAAGACAGGATCACTATCATCTGCGTCATATAGCTCTTGCGAACGCGGAATTTTATACAATTATTGCTATAATACTAGGCGACGAGGCGATTGAGTTACCAGATCCGATAGGTAGCGGTATATCCATCCAAATCAGTGTCAAATGCCAGTTTATTTATTGATTAAACTTTATGGCACAAAAATTTACAAATGGCGGACTTAATGCCAGTTGGTATTATCTCCCACTCAACCGTTACACGAAACAGAAAAAAATACGTATAGTGGTACAGACATTATATATATACAAAATAGATTAACGTTTCATACATATTTGTAGAAATAAATGCAATAAATACACATGATATATAAATATATATATATATATATATATATTTATTACAATTTTAAAGTTAGAGAAGCAGCATCAATAAAAAAAGTAATGGGGATCGCTTAATATTCAACGGAAGCTCATTACAGAGTCGTAAAGCTGTCACTGTAAAAAAGGTTGTCAAAAAACTGGAGTGTTGAGAAGTTAAGAGCGAGAGAGTGTTAGAAGAACGGAGATTACGTTCGTAAGGAGAAGATGGGATATATCCCTGTACATATCTATATCGCAAAAGCTGCGCTCTGCGATTGCCTAGTGCAGCAGTAATGAGCTAAATTCCCCTTTTCTTGGGAAGGTCTTATATGTCCAGCAGACGACTTCTAATGGCTTATATGATATGATTCCGTATTACTATACGAAGAAAAAAAATAACAGTGCAACATCGCATTTTTAACAAAAAGTATTGTTTTATTACAAACATGTCTACAACAATAATCACATAATGATTCTAAACATTTCTGTGGTGCAAACTTTGACTTAGCAATTTGAAATTATATCAAAATTCGCTTGTTTGTCATGAACAGAACAGGTGGTAAGTCCTTACCCAGCATTCTGATGATGGTCTTCCTTGACTGCGCTTGACGGGCCTCCCCGTGGACACTACCGTTGACTCCATTCAGCGTGCCTGGACTGCCAGGGTTGTGGGCGTGGGTGGACCTGAACAAAAAGACGATAGGATCAAAATTTAAGTTTTATCTTTTTAAATAAGATAGTTATATTTAATTAAATATTTAATAAGATAAATATTAAATATATTCGATGTACACTCTACATCGATAAATAGTAATTTAATTTACAAATAATTGTCACTTTTCAATGCGTTTATATATGCGTTTACATATAATGTTTTATATAATGTCTTAGCCATTTCGCCAGACATGGCTATAGGGAAAGCATCCCCTATTTTGAATCAATCTCTGTGTTTAATTCAAATCAAACAACGAAGACATTGAACTTTATTTTTAATTAAGCCTAATTATAAATTAAAGGAAGTACAGATGTGTTCCATTCCTTTGATAAACAAAATATTGGATATAATACGAGTATATTTCACTTTATTATGATTTAATTGTAACTTGTCTTAATAATAATAATACAATATTATAATATGTAAAATATTAAAACGTATCTAGCGGAGCCTGCTAAGCGCAGGTAAAGCTTGTATCGCTAACACCACAGTCAACGATTATTTCAATATACATATATTGCTAGTTGGACACAACTCGGGGAAATAGATAGCGCCCGAAAGAATTGAATGTTTGGTGTTTCTCAATGTTAACATTTTTATACGTGCTGTTACCTTTATTCTCTATTACCTTTAGATCACCGTCATTCCACTTTAATCTAAGTTGCTACAGTGTCGTTAGGTACTAGCGTCAATCAAATCGAGTAGAGCAAGACTATCAGGAACCCATTTGAGAACTAAACCTTCAACCCTCGTCAGTCGTTTATTACTTGACTTAAGTAACCACAGTCGATAACGTGTCATAGCTTACGTGTTGATCTATCCCCTTCCCTCAAAATCGGTAATGTGCCATTAATTTTGGGACGATAAAAGATTTAGTTTAGCAAAATATTCTCAAATACACATAACAAAATAGATTCCGTAGAATTGCAAAGGATAAGACTTTACAGAATCCATCCAAGTTAGATATAAAATGTATTGAAACCTGTAAGGATAAATTCCATCTTCGCAAACTCCAGGCGTCCCGGTGCAGGTCGGCAAATTCAATACAACTTTGAATATTTCCCTTTTAAATTGGATAAGAATTGATTATTTTATCCTTAATGCTCCAGCTATAATCATCTTTACTAATATAAATAATAAATAAATTCCCACAACATCTACTAGCTTGTATATGTATTGTACACAAATATCAGATAATATAGGAATCACAAATATACTAATTTAAATACATATATTTAACACACAGACACAGAACAAACATAAATTTCATCATATACATATTTGTCCTAGGTGGAGATCGAACCCAGGACCTTTAGTGCATAATACAAGCTCACTACCATCTGCGCCATCGGGCCCCATTTATGTATTATATTATAAAGAGAAATGATTTTAATTGTTGATTGAGTTAGGTTTTATTTTTTTGATTTTTATTTTTTATAGGCTTAGAAACTACTGAAATTGTTCCCTGAATTTCTTTTACTAATAGAAAGCTACATTCTTCTGAAGTAACAAAAGCTATATGTAATATAATGTACATAAAAAAAATAGAGACGACAAACTGATATGGAAATTGGAAACAGCATTTGTATTTGTAAAAATAAACACAAATGATCTTGGGCCGCGTACATAAACACTTTTACAAATATAAAAATATATTATAAGCTATATTTTATGCATTTAAACTAGTAAGCTTTATTCTTTTTAATATAACAGAATAGGATACTACGTGATTCAAGCCGCGGGACGATGCCAGTAAGGTATAGAGATATTTTTGTGATGATGCGAGCGTCTATAGACTGCGATCATGTTTAAGATTACGAGGACCGTACGCTTGTCTGCTGATTTCATAATATATATATAAAAAGGAGATCTAAAATAGTTTTGTCATGCGTTAGTGTTCCATCTACCCGCACGCCAAATTTATTAAAAATTTATCGGTTAAGCTGAGAAAGCGTAAAAGGCAGACGGAGTTACTTTCGTGTCCGTGCACCACACGGACTGTGTACATGTCTTTATCATTTCGTTGAAAGCCAGAAAAACTTTTTTTTCTGATTAAAAAATCCTTGTAGCTACTGATGGACTATTTACACCTTTTTAAGGTAATCATCATACGAGTATCAGCTACAAATCTTCACAGCTAGACCTTCCAAAGATAGGTAGATTTGTGCCTATAGTTGCCGTGCCAGGCAGACGTGGTGGCAGAGCGCAACTAACCGACGAGGATGCTGTTGCCCATCCCCTCCCTGTAGTATATAAGCTGCGCTGTTTCGGATGGATATACCGTCATTTCCGTCCTGATTGCGACCATACCTGCTAAAGGTGGCAATAGCTATGATGACCTCTTAGTTATAAAATAAATTTTCCTCAACAAAAAATAAATTCTCAAGTCAAAGTATGAGTCTTATTCATCATCATCATCATCATAACAGCCATTGACAGTCCACTAGTGGACATAGGTTTCCCCAAGAAAGGAGGAATTTTGCCCATAACTGCCGCGCTGGGCAAGCGTGTTGGCAATCGCAGAGCACAGCTTTTGCGACGGGGATGCTGTTGCCAATTACCGCTCTGTGCATTTGAACTGCACTGTTTTGGATGGATATACCGCCGATATATCTGTCGGTTCTGGTACCTTAAGCGTCTCTTACGACACCTGGTACAGGGAGAGGTACTATTCTACTCTGCCAGTACCTCGCGGCTCTGCCGGTTCCTCGCGGCTCTGCCGGACCTCGTGGCTCGTCTTACTAGTAATATTGAAAGCTTAACTTAGTAGCCTGAGGAGTCTGTATTTGCCATCGTCGTAGGAATGAAGAAATCAGCAGAAGAACCAAAGCACAACAGCATATGGAACCCAAACAAACATATGGAAGTTATTCGAAGACGTTATAACCAACGACTTAGAGCAGATTGTATAGGAAATTATGGAGAAAAGCCGTTAAATCAGTAGTTTTATTATACAATCGGTATTTTTGGAAAAAATGCTTCGGCTGATATAATGAAACAGAAAAAGGTGAGGTTGTATTGATTTAACTAGCTGATAAATTGTATCTAGCCCTACTCTGATAACTATCAGTGTTAGTTCACGAACTATCGATTATGGTACCCTTGTCAGGTGTCAATACCATGACAAATACATAAAACATTTCGTTATGGGTACTTTATCACTATCCGAGACATCCGGGAATGCCCCCTCGAGAATGTTCAACTAAAAGATACTTATTCTTCATCAGTCACCAGAAAAAAATTGTCTTCTGCCGTGAGGTACCAGCAGAGTAGGATAGTACCGCCGTCTATACCAGGTGTCGTAAGAGGAGGCTAAGCTACCAGAACCGACAAATAGCCGTATATCCACACTGCTTGTGGCATAGATTTAGATTTGTTCTCACAATAGGAGTGATAATTATTTTAGATATGTACAGTGTAATTGAGTTTTGGTGACACGACATGATTTCAAATACACGGAAACTAAATTGAAGGCATAAAGATATTTAACAAGAAGCATAAAGCCATGCTTGTTCTTCTTATTAATTTTTACACAGTTATGTTGTAAATTATGAAAGCCTAACAGAGGTAGATCTCATATAAAGGTTGTCTGTATTAGTACCTCATTTTCAGGTGTCATCATACCAGCTATCGATAGTCCACTACTGGGCCTCCCCAAGATTGCTGGGCAAGCGTGTTGGCAATCGCAGAGCGTAGTTTTCGCGACCAAGATGCTGGTGCACATCCCCGCCCAGTGCATTTGAGCTGCACTGTTTCGGATGGATATACTGCTATCTGTGTGTTCTTGTACCTTAGTCGCCTCTTACGACACCTGGTAAGGAGGGAGGTACCAAACCTACCTACAGCCAAATTGTAGTGCATGAGATAAGCAGTGAAATTACTAGGTAATGTCATGTACATGATGTCTTCAAGTCACAAGGTTGGCAACGCTCTATTAATATTTTTGTGATATCACGCCTGCGGTGACGCTTATTACCACGCGGACCGCACGCTTATTTGTCGACCTAACCTTATAAAAGAATGGCCACAAAAGCATTTGTAAAATAAGTTGCATTGTGATACAAATTACGTTGAACAACTATGTATGACATATATTAATAGAATGTAAACAATATAACGCGAACGACCGGTCAGCGCGATTTAATTATAACTAAAGGACACTTGAAACAAACTGCCGTATTTTGTCCGAATTGCGTTCGCGGTTTTGTTTCGTCGAAACGGTTTAAAACTTTACAAGTGAATTTGAAATTTTGTTACAGTTTTAAAATTGAGTTCTCATTGTTTAATATTTGTTGTATAAAATATTACAACAATTTAATGTAAAAGTTTTCTGTCAGGTACGAGTATTTACATTACTAATTTGACTATAATATTTACTTATTAATAATTTACACGGATACTATCATGACAATAACAAGTATATTTATTATGGATATATAAAAAAAAAATAACAATAATATACTAAACAATACTACAAAATACAAAATATTACAACTAATTATATACAATACTTCACTCAGATTATACGTAAATATGTCAACTCTCTGGACCTGGTTCACAATACGCATATATTTGGCGAGGGGCGTGAAGTCCACCTCTTAAAAGGTCGTCTGCATCGGTACCTCACTCTTACCTATTTCTATCGCCGGATAGCATGCTTTGTGTTCGCATTGCTGTGTTCCAGTTTGAAGGGTGAGGCAGTGAAATTACTGGATAATGTGACATAGTTTCTTCAAGTCAAGACAAGGTTGGCAATGTATAATACGCTAGTGATCCTATAGTCTGCGGTGACGCTTACTGTCTGCTCTTACTGGTCTTAAAAAAAAAGAAAAACAGTGTCTTGGTTAGTTCGGTTCTGGCTGCTGGCACAACGAGCAGTTTTGGGTGTAGCTGTCATATTTATTGGTCAGGTGCACATAACTCCAAGTCAAACAAGAGTCCTGGATTGTGCAACGCCCCACGAAGTGTATTTATCTACATTAGGTAAACTTTTAACCAGTAAGATGTATTTATTAACCCTACACTGCTTCCCTGGCTCACACCGGATCTTGCGTGGTGTCACTCATATTCGAAGCCGTTATTTTCATCGTAGTGCTATCGGTCTTTCAAGTAGTTGACAAAAACTGCAAGTAGTGTGGCATGCAACCGATCTCAGTAATTCGCCTTAATAAGACAATTAAGTAGTTAGGAACATTTTAAAACCGGAATGGTTGTTTCACTTTAAATTTTATGCGTTCCGTGAGGTACCGACAGAGTAGAATTCCTACAACTTCTCATACATTGACCTGACTCCGTGGTAAGTCGCTTAAAGCACGTTACGGACGCTAAACAATAGAGGAATAACAAATATACTACTTAAATACAAATATGTAACACCCAGACGCAGAAAAAACACAAATATCTTCATATAAATAATTGCTCTGCGTAGGAATCCACGACCTTTGGTGCATAAGATAGGATCTTCCAAGATATTACTCTGTCTGTACCAGGTCTCGTAGGAGGCGACTAAGGGCCAAGAACCGACAGGTGGCGGTATATTCATCCGAAACAGCGAAACTCAAAATCAGATGGGGAAAAGCTTCGTTCTGCGATAGCCAGCGTGGCTCCCAGCGTGGCAATTATGAGCAAAATTCCCCCTTTCTTGGGGAGGCCATGGTCAACCAGTGGACTTCTGCTGGCAGTAATGATAATGATATTTTATTGTTTATGATGAGTATTTCTCAAAATATTGGGCATTGTGTATATGTCAATTTTGGTCGTACACATTTAAAAAAACCCATTTTCGTTAAAGCCTTTGACTGTTCCCATCGCATATCGCGAATGTTTTCCGGAGCTTTGGTATGTACACCTACTATTTTTTCTATAAAGGATGTAAAATATACCGTGTTGTTTTGTTTTGCTTACATATGCAAGCGAGTAGTGTTTGAACACAGTAGGTGTGAAATATAAAGATAGTCAACTAAAGTGGCAATAAGTGGGAAAGAGATGGCAGTTAGCGCAGAAAGGTTCTGAAGCGACACAAATCGGACACTGTAGCATGGGAGTGCCTCCACACGATGGTACGACTTGGACAAGGTTGCAAGAAATCAATGCAATGATGTTATAAAAATCTTTATAAGAGGCCCAAGTCTAAGAGATGGCGTCGCGCGAAAGACGTGTTGACGATATATTTTACAAATATGCTCGTACCAAAACACTTTCAATAGTAATAATCTACCATAATATAATATCTTCTTTCGTCTGTTGGCGCATTCGGTGGTGTTTCTATTTCGTGCGACAAGTGTCGTGGGTTTGATCCCCCAGTCAAACATTTATATGACGAATATTTGTGCTTGTTTTATGCTTTTTTATAATCATCTGAATTGACAGACTAGCAATTAGCCCGCGTGATAGTAAGCAATATCAATAGGCGCTCGTATGATCACAACGATATCACTAACACCTTGCCAATCATGTGGTTTGAATATATTATTACATTTTACCCAGTAATTTCATTGGTTTTCTCACTCTTGAAAGCGGAACACAGTAATAATATTATATAGTAATAAAAATATATTTATTCAAAAAGTTATAGGTAAAAACGGTAAGAGTGAGGTACCAATGCAAATGTCCTTCGTATGAAGTCTATCTATAGTAAAAATGACAGGGTATAGAATATTTAAGTATTATATTTGTGATAACTCTGCTGTCTGATATCCGAAACATAAGTGCAAGCTACTTATCACGGAGTTAGGACAATGTTTTAAATATAGTACTTTACTACTACATACTTTTTAATGTTACCTTTTCACATTACACTATCAATGAATCATGCCAATAAAAATGATAGCCTATTTTTACGGTCATTAGGTACTTGCAAATGATATTAGTAGTTAAGATCAAATTATTTCCACCGCATTATACTCAAATCCCTCAAGACTTTAATCCCTACTCAAACATATAAAGTTAAAATTATATATACAAATATATAAAGCTATTCTTGATAAACGTACGATGGACCACAAATGTACATACCTCCAAGAATTAACTGCCACAACAGCATGCTAAAGATCCTAATTATACATTAACTTTGAAGTGAAGCGAGTTAACAAACTCCTCGCCAAGCGTGAAGATTGCGAAATGTAATCTACATATTAATTTGCTTAATCTTCAATAGTATATTAAATTCTATTTAATATTTAATACAGCGAGTCTATAAGATATTATTAAAACTAATATTCGTAGAATTGCTGTGTATTTTTGTTTATATATTAGAGTTTTAGCCACATTTTCTTATGTATCAAAATCGAAATAGTTCATTTGTATTGGGTTTTTATTTCTTATGAATTTATGCATTAAAATTACAAAAAAATCATCATCAGAAAATTATCAAAATCTAGATGCCGAGCAGTTAATCTATCCATCTCCATCGGAATCATCATAGTAATATAAAAACTGTTCCGATAATTGTTAGAAAATTCTGTAACCTTACATTGAGAGGGTTTAAGCATAAAAAATTATATTTAAGAAAATATAGACTACAAAAATTACTACTTGTCTCAGGTGTCAGGCGCGACTTGAACCTGCATCGTTCTCATACCGAAAAGGAGAGATGCATGTGCATAGAAAATGCTGGATTATATTTAAGAAGATATTTACTAGAAAAATATCAACTTGTCTTAGGGGTCAGGCGGGACTTGAACCTGCATTGTTCCCATTCCAGGTGGAACGATGCAGGTTTCAAGTTTTTTCTAGTAAATATCACTCCTTAACCTTCTTGATAGTCATCGGAACAAATGTTACAAATGGCGGTGATACCTACCCCATCACGTACCTAATACGTAAGCCCATCCTCACGTACAGACAGAGGATGATGATCGCCGGCAGGATGAAGAAGAGAAGGCTGCTCAGCTCGCAGAGGTACCACGAGGGCATCTCCAGCATCGCACAGAAGGCTGACTCTACGGACGCGTTGCCGGAACCTGTCAAATTGTAAAATTACCTTCAGAAGTTTGTGCGAGTTAGAGTTACTTTGGCTAACGTAGGTAGGGGTAATACTGACTTCTGGGAATTAATGCGACTTTTATTACTTTTTTATATTATAAAGTCAGCAAACACGCATACAGTACGCTTGATTATAAACATGACCGCAGGTTATAGACACCCGAGTAATCACAAAGATATCACTAGCGTGTCGCCAACCTTGTAGACTGAAGATACAATGTCAGATTTACCCAGTAATTTCACTACCTCTCTCACCCTTCAAACCGGAACACAGCAATGCCAACACTGTTATTTGGAGGTAGAAATAGGTGAGAGTAAGGTACGACGCAGACGACCTTATTACAAAAAAAATCCATTAACAACTTGATCATCAATGTAAAAGTTTTAAAACCATTTTACTTTGTTTGGTAAACGTGTTGATGTTTTAAATTAGATAGGGGGATTTTTGCCTATTATTACCGCAGTGGGCAGGTGTAGTGGCAATTGCTGAACACAACTTCACAACGAGGATGCTATTGCCTATCCCCACCCTATAGTGTTTAAGTTGTGCTATTTCGGATGCATATACCGCCATCTGTCGGATCCGGTACTTTAGTGCCTCTTACGACACCTGGTACTTCTGTTCCAGAGAAGAACCAGGTAGATGTACTTTTCTACTCCGCCGATACCCCACAGTGTTTTTATATTAAAATAAACATCAGATTGAATTTTAAAACAATTTAATTTAGTCCAAATGCTAACAAAAATCATACGCAAAAATAAAAAGACAAAGAATGATTATCACAAAAATAAGAAGGTACTTACTACAAAATTTACTAAAGTCATAAAAATTGGCTACAATTGGGCTCCCTACGAATAAAATCAATATACAGCATTTTTAAATAAATGTAATCCATTTTTATATAATATTTTTTAATCATATAAGATCAATCAATTTTGTCCTCATATAATATATAAAGCGAGTATTTTTGACTTGCATTTGGCAGATACATTAAACATTAATGTCCTTTAATTTCTTTATCAATATAAATCGAAATCTATAAACAGCAGAAAATTACACCTTCTTGGGCGAAATAATAAATATTAAGAATATATAAACTAAAATTATTTCTGTACAACCTTTGAAGTCGTCAGATGTCTGAAAGCTAAAACGAGTCGAGATATATCAAAAACATACCAAAGTCATAAAATGGATGCTTGATCAGAATTAACAATTCACGAAGCCAGCACACAATTGGAAGCTACGGGGTGTGAGCAGCGAAAACACGTTTCCATTGTTTTCATGGAGGCTTCGTTATTATTCAGATGGAAATAAGCTTCTCCAAATGATTTCCAATAGGACGGTTGTACGTGGCCTGCGTCCAGCGCTATTAAGGCCGCCTGCATTAGCTCCTTGATTTACTATTTCTACCACCAAACAGTGTTCACATTACTGTGTACTAGTCTGAAGGATAATGGGGATAGAGAAATTACTGGGTAATGTGACATTATATCTTAAGGTCAAGCGTACGGACGAGGTGGACACACGGTTTGAATAAAACTGCAGGATTGCGCTGGACGCAGGTTGCATTCAACTTGTTGTTGGTTCTATTGGAGATCACTTTCAAAGGCCTATTTTTCAGCAGCGGACGTCATGCGGCTGATATGATGATGATAATGATGATCCTCAAGTCACAAAGTTAGTAACGAGCTGTATAGACTGGGACGAAGTGTCTCTACATCTTCGTGGATGTACTATGTTGCTCTTTCCGGTGTTTGGTCTCTATTCGAGTGCCACGTATTCTGCCCATGTTGCTAACTTAGTGTTTTATCATGATCATATCAGACATGATTGGGTTTCAGTAAAACACATCTAATCGTCTTTCACTCGGGTAACGCTAAGTACATACAACTACGCGAGCTGTATGCCTCTTTTTCACCAGGTTTCTAGCGAATGGTTATGTCGCTGAATCGATGAAAAGGAGAGTTCCTCGGCATTTGTCTTTCGGATTCTTGTATATATTCGGAACGTTGTAAAAACTTTGTAAGCGCGATGCAGGTGCTGTGATGTGATTGGTTGAATTAATCGACGTAACGCGTTGTGAATGAAGTGACAGTGTCTGAAGTCACTGTATAAAAATAGCTAATATTCGTAGTTGGACGAAATTTAATTTGGATGCCTTGACAATTAAACTTCCGAGTGTGTCAATAACTTTTGGGATTCCCTAGCCTTAAATAAACAAATTTCAGTCTAAGAACATCCGACATTATTGACGGCCTCACCCGATAAGTGGAAACGCGGCCTAGTTTGTTATACGTTCTAATGTACATTTGAATGAATAAGTTATATTGTTTTTGCGTGAGCATTAAATGCATGTGCCATTTTGGGCCCAGAATGTACTTAAGTGAAGTGGTTCAACATAATTCGATCCAGGGATAGACTGTGATAACGTGTGAGACTATTATTTAAGTGTTTGCAGTAACCAAGAGCCAGTCATGTCAGAAATTATTTTAAGACTTCAGTAATCGGTGGAGGTGGAGTTCCAACGGCTGGTGTGATATTGATGATGACTAGTAATTGTTCTATTAGTCCAAAACTATAGATACTACCATAGATTTTGGGACAGCAATTCACAACATTGTTTTAAAAAAATCACTTTTCATTTTTAAATACTTCACGCCTGTGTCTCATCGGGGTAGGCAGAGACTATGGCACTCCACTCGCTACAATATTGGCATACCTCTCTCGCTTCCGTCACGCATTCGCATTAGTCCTTTTGTACACGCTTGTTTATCCTTGGTACTTCTGACTTGACTCTTGAATAGCTTTTTTACTTGGTTACGGTATGTTTTGCCTAGGTCGTCTTATACCAAATCTTCTATTCTCTCACACAATATAAGTTTTAATATTTATAACTAGGCGAACACGTTGTCAGCCATATTGGTCTATAGATTATCTGTACTGGGACGTTATACGGCCTGTAAATAACCATTGGAACATAACAAATATACTAGTACAGATAAGATATGCCGCCACATCGTGGTCGTTGTCACAGGTTGTATTTTCTGTGTTCCAGATTAAAAATAAAATAACAATTGTAGAGTTAAAACTATACAACTATTACTAACTTTAATTAACTAAAATCAATATCATGCCATGGGGTACCAGAGTAGAATAGTACCTCCCAATATTGCCAACACACTTGCCCAGTGCAGCAATTTCTCCTTTTTTGGGAAGGCCTATGGCTGATATGATGATTATGCAATATTATGTTTAATAACGTTAAATCTCAAGGGCAGGTCATCAAACATAATATAAAATCATATAAATCTCAAGAGTAGAGCTTAAGGTCGTTTTAACGACAAATGTATAGGTGTAATTAAGACATTACCACCACGAATGGGAAGCCACTTATGGTTGTACCAGCAAACAATAGTAATAAGTAGGTCATGGACCTTTGGGAACGTTAATCTGTTGTATTGTGTACGTTGGAATTTCCACCAGAGGGTTTTAATCCGCCATATTGTCGGATGCCGCTAGGCGTTGTTTTGCTCATTCCCACTAAACTCTTGATTTAGCATTTAGTCAATGACTTCTCTCCCAAGATTGTTCGAACCTTAATCAAAAACTGCGGGAACATCTGCCAGGCAAATTTTTATTCTAAGTAGAAGGATTCTAAATGTATTTATTTAAAGAACCAACAGTATGAAGAATACAGTACAGAATCCGCTTATAATGACCTCGAAGTGAAGTGACAAACTCGTCATATTAAGCGGAGGTCATAGAAATCAAAGACTTAAAACATACATTAGAGGAACTTTATATTTTTAAGTTACGTAAGTGCCAAGAGAAAGAACAAATAAGTTGTTGTATTAAACATTGAACTCGTTCGCCAGTACCTTAGGGCATAATAAAATGTGACTGCGACACATATAAAGACATTAAGTAAATGGCTATAAATAGGGTTTCAAAATGTCTTAATGATTCCTTGATATGGTTATTCCGAGTACCTGTGCCTATATTTGAGGATACATATTGTCACTCTCAAGCTTTTTATGTTCTTTATTTATGTTTCCCAAGAGTAAATAGACATATTAAAAGCTGGTCGTGTCTTTATACTTCTGTTTCTGATATCATCATACCAGCCGCAAATAAATCACTGCTGTACATAGGCCTTCCCAGGGGGAATTTTACCCATTATTGCAACAGGAGTCCGGCTGCTCATTCCCGTCCTGTTGCATTTGAGATATGCTGATTCGGGTGAATATACCATCTATCGGTTCCAGCACCTTAGTCGCCTCTTAAGACACTAGTTTCAAAGGTATTTTATATATTATTCTACTCTGCCGGTACCTCACGGCCTGCCTCGTTTCTTACGGTATGTACATCGCAGTTCTTAACCAATAGACATATTTTGAAGCGTTCCTTTATTGAAAGCAGACGTAATCAAGTCGGTGTCTCCCTCTTACTTATGAAGTTTTTAGTTAGTTTAGCTGTTTATTGACTACGTGATGAAAGATGCTGTCGAGAGTTATTTAATTTTATATCAACTGTTGTACGTTTATTTAATTAATAGGCAATAATTAATAGATAATATAATGCATATTTTTACACCAACTTTTACTACATCCAAATGCAAATGTATCTTGGTAATTGGTTATTTTGCATTTCAATGCCAAATTACGATAACCAATATAATTTGGTGTCTGAGATGAGATTCTTAGATTATTCATCTGCAAATTATATCAAACTAGCGAACCTCATAAATATTGCCCTAATAAATTAACTAGATACCAACGAATTTGTGAATCTAAATCATCCAGGCCCCAAACTTGAATGCATTCACAAACATTCATGCAAATTGATCTAGCCGTTTAGTTGCAGTATATATACCGACTGCAGCGCCATTTGCTGGGCTGATTTGTGAATCCAAACCATCCCACGCGCCACCCAAATGCATACAAAAGTTATTCAAATCGATACAGCCGTTTAGGAGGATTTCAGTGACTTATACTTTACTTATAATTATATATAAAAAAAGCCATGAGGTACCAGCAGAGTAGAACAGTACCTCATCCTATAACAGGTGTCGCAAGGGGCGACTAAGGCACCAGAACCGATAGATGGCGTAATATCCATCGGCAACGGTGTAGCTCAAATATACAGGGCGGGGATGGGCAGCAGCATTCTCATCGCAAAAGTTACACTCTGCAATTGACAAGACGCCTGCCCAGTGCGGCGATTATAGATAAAATTTCCTTTTTATTAGGGAGGCCAGCAGTGGACTTCTGATGGCTGTTATGATAATGATATTTAAAAAGATCTTACCAGGTGGGTAGTCGTGGTAGCTAATGGTTGTGTACAAGGCGAACGGTGCTGCTGCCAGCAAGGACACGGCCCAGAGCGCAGCCACTATCTTGAGAGCACGCCGCAGGCCAGCCATGGCGTACAAGTGCAGAGGGTGGCATATCGCCAGATATCTCTCCAGTGAGAACGCCACTATGGTCAGCACGGATACGTAAGATGCTCTGCGAAAGAAAAACACAAGTTAGCATTATTAATAGACTGGCAGTTCGATAATACTGGGTTGTCTTGGACTGTTGAGAAGGTTTTAGAATCTTTACAGAGTTAATATAACTATATCCTATGCTCGGAGTCGCTCTGCGCGATCGAATCAGGAATGAAGAGATTCGTAATAGAACCAGTTACCAACATTGCCCGGCGGACTAGTAAGTTGAAGTGGCAGGGGTAGGGTATTTGGTACACCGAACTGATGGCCGATGGAGTTATAATGTTCTGGAATGTTGACCAAATACCGGCAAGCGCAGCGTACGGTGTCTACCCGCAAGATGGACAGACGATCTGACTTAAACCGCAGGATCGCGCTGGTCGCAAGCTGCGTATAACCAGTCCTATTGGAAATCACTTGGGGAGGCCTATGTCCACCAGTGGACGTCCTATGACTGATATGATGACGATGATGATGACATATTTTAAGGTTTACCTTTTCCAACCGCTCCTTTGATCTTAATCTTAAGCCTTAAAAGTTTTTTTTTAATTCTATTTTCAGCAATCAGATATAGGTACTGTTGATTTAAAAGACCATAGCTTTTCTATTCCAACCTTAGTGATATCATTATATTTTATAAAATTCGACGGACTAAATGACACAGATTGTGGTAATCGTATTATATGTTCCAAGCCCCACTACAAATATTTATGACGATGGTTGTGTTTGTTCTGTGTCTAGATGTAAAAATTAAATATTTAAGTATGGTATTTGTGGTTCTTTTAATGTCTGATATCTTTTAAGTGCTTTAAATGGGTTAACTCTGAGTCAAGTCAATTTATGAGATGGTGTATAGATATTGTTATTATTGTATTATTATTTATGCATTCATAATAAAACTGCCCAAGCTTACCTTGCAGCAACCGTCAATATTGTTAACGCTAGCCACAAGGTAACCCAAACACAAGATTAAAAAAGATAAATTAAACCATGTTCAAAGACACCCAAATCATACCTCTTAAAGAATATGATTACAAAAGGTTAAATTTACTTACTTTTATTTTAAAAAAATTACTTTACACGTGTTTCATGACTGTCAATGAAAAACCTTTATACAGATTTTCATTAGAATAACTTCTAAAACAGCAAAGTATCATACCAACTTTGCACCCCCATTTTACGCGCTTAGGGAGAAAATGGTGATGTGATGGAGGCAAAGATTTTTTCCAGTATTCATTTTTTTTTATTAGTCTAAATTGACAAACAAATTTATAGGCCGCATGATAGAAAGTTCACTTTTTAAACTTCACCGCAACATGAAGACGCTTGGTTTACTGTCCTTGTGCCAATATGTATATAATGTAGACAGAAAAAATATTAGTTGACATTAAATTCACTGCCCTCTTACCCCTGCAACTTTGCAGTTTTACGGTTTGAGAACGATGCGACTATTTGACGGTAGAAATAGGTGAGAGTGAGGCACCAATGCAGGAGACCTTTGTAAGTTTAATTTCTTGTGCTATCGGTATATTTGGCATTTGCAAGGATTGTTTTTTGTTTTATGATCAAATACCTTAATATCGCAAGGCCGGAGTATAATAAAAAGAGTCATAAAGACAGATTCCTTTCAGTCTTATTATTATTTTTTTAAGGGGTAATATTTAAATGGAGAAGTTGAAATCTGTTTATATACAAGAAGAAGTAGATGACTGACTCACACGCACAAATCAACGCAGGGCCTATTGTAAGGGTTACAAACTTGAAATTTTGTAAAATGGGTTCTTTTATAACGTAGGGGAACACTAAGAAAGGATGTTTGAAAATTTACCCCTTAAAGAGGCACCCTCTTTGTTGGGAAGGCCTATGTTCCGCAGTACACATTTTACGGCCACTATGATGATGATGATGATTGCTGCGCTTCGGGCATATTTATTTTGCTAGTGCCTGGGGTTCCGTTAGAGTTAAATGCTACCTCTGTAACAGAGGTTGACATAGCTAAAATGCCGGAACTACAAAGAGGTGTGATTCTTTAACAGGTTTTATTGGAAAACAAAAGGCTAGCCGTGAGGTACTGGCAGAGTAGAATAGTTCCTCCCACTGCACCAGGTATTGTAAGAGGCGTATAAGCTACCAGAACCGACAGATAGCGTTATATCCACCAGGAACAGTGTTGCTCAAAGGCACAGGGCCAGGATGGGCATCTGTGTCCCTGTCGCGAAAGCTCCGCGCTGCGATTACAATTATAGGCAAAATTTCCCATTTCTCGGGAAGGCCTAGATCAAGCAGGATACTTTCAATGTCTAATAAGATGATGATGATTAGAAAATGGCTTTTACTCTTTTAGAGATGAAAGGCACTACATATCTTTCCTTGTGATATTTCAGGATCGCTGAGTAGATAAAGCATGAAGGAGTAACAAACAAACTTACTTTTGCGTTGATATATTCAGGCATTAGTTTGTCATTCTGTCTACTGGCTCGAGTAATTGATTGGTGATTTAGTAGTGTAGTTAGAGAGTTAAATGTCACTTAAAAATAATGTAAATATAATAAATTAAATAAACTTAACTATTTAAATTCAGAAATTACTTTTCATTAGAGAGACAGGATATATCTCAATTAACATTCGCAATATATTTTAGAGATAAACTTAGTTATATGAGTAATTTCATATCTTTTTACATCGTGTAACAAGAAATCAAACTAAAGAGTTAATAGTAATATGTATATATATATAATATATATATATGTATTAAAAACACGCTTTCAAAATATATCAAACTAGTTAGATGTATTTTAAAAGGACAATACTTCACGGTTCAGGCTGTTCATTTGTTAAATGAACTTCCCTCAAAAATCAAATGTGTGCAGTCTTTGTACTCATTTAAGAAGTTGGTGAAGGAGCCTTCATTACCTGTCATTGTAATTATTGGTTTAACAGTTGTTATTAGCTTATATAATTTTAATATTTATACGTATATAATGTTAATTATATTTTATTATATGTTACTTTCATTAAGGAACACTCCAAATAACCTAACCTTAATCTTACAGAATTTTATTATTATAGTTAAGACGGGAGGTACCGGCTAAGTAGATCAGTACCTCCCCCTCTACCAGGAATCGTAAGAGGCGACTGCGATACCAGAACCGAAAGATGGCGGTGTATCCATCGTAAACAGTGTAGCTCAAATGTACAGCGCGGGTATGGGCAGCAGCATCCCCGTAGCGAAAGCTGCACTCTGCGATTGCCAACACGCTTGCCCAATGCGGCATTTATTGGCAAAATTCCCTCTTTTTAGGAAGGCCTATGTCCAGCTGTGAGCTGACTTCCGATGGCGGGAATGATGATGATCATAGTTAAGACAGGACAACATCTATCGGGTCAGCAGGTAAACTATTCATAATATTCATACAAAATCATATACGAGTATGTATTAACAAGACTGGGGTAAGTCGCTTATGGCACTTGTATTACGGGAATTAGACAACAGAAGAATCCTAAATAAATGTTTGTTCTGGGTGGGGTTCGACCCTACAATTCTTGGCGCATGAGATAGGATCACTACCAATAGCGCCATCAGGCCCGTCACGATATACAAATATAGCATGGTATACAAATCAATAATTATGCCAATGTTCCACAGCTTGTAAATGGTTAGAATTTGTATCCCAGTACTTATTCCATTAGGAAAAGAGTTTCTAAGGTCAGAATGATTCGTCTCTAGACCCTAGAGTCCTAAACGGATGCTCGCCCATTTTCCCGCTTTTCCCTTAATCCCTTATTTGCATGTTGAAGTACCTGAAATGTTTCCACAATCCAAATGATATTAGATGAATTTGTTACTGTATTCCCGCGAGAACGCGTAGGAGTTCGTTGCGTGTTTGTTAAATTGTTTTAAAAACTGTTTAAATCCATCCGTTTAGGGAGGGAAATTTAAGAAGGACAATCATTTTAGATACATATTTGAACATATTTGTGTTTCAGGCATCAGATAACAGAGGAATCACAAATATAATATTTTAATGCATGTTCTTAAGACCCAGGCACAGGACAAACACACACACACACACACACATATATATATAATCCCTATTTTCTTTGGTCACGCCATCACGCGTGGACGGCTGGACCTATTTCATATTTTTTGTGGTTGTGTTTTGTTGTAAAATTATAAAGTGTAAGAATACTTATTTAGGAATACTAAACAACCATATAATACAGATGACCAACAGACGTTGTCCTGTTTTAACAATGACTATATAATTCCAATTGGTATAATTAAGAAGAAATAAAATACAATTTATTTACTTAAATGATGTTTATGAAAATAAAAGAGTTTTTATTATTCTATTGCTTTATGATATACAACAGTCTTAGTTGTTTATTGCGCGTATATAAATAGTTTTAGACAATATAATTTTTTTAATGTAACATTTGACAAATAGATTGTCAGAATATGTGTTAAAATGTCATCAAAAAGGATGTTAAAAAATGAATATCGTTTAAGCGACGTCGGTTTTCAAATTTTATTGTTTTTATCGACTGAAGCCAAATGCTTTGCTCGATAAACACGATAAAATTCGAATTTTTTTGCTTAGGTTGATAAAAACGAAATCAAAGCTATTTTATTGATAGAAAATACATGCAAAATAATTATTTTTATTTCCCATAAAAAAATGTAGGAAAACTTGAATTTTTTAATGTACGTTCACGGTTAGTTCAGAGCTAATACTGATATTAAAAGTTTAATATGGAGTTTTGGTAAGTTTGGATATAATAACATGAACGTTATTAACATAACAAGTGATATACTCGCTTATAAACAAGAATACAATAGGTTTCTTGAAATACAATTGGTTTTGTTTTTAAAAATGCCAGCAATTAGATGTACCAACTGAAGTCGCAAAACTCCGGACCGAAATTGATGGAATCAAAATCAACACCGAGAAATATTGCATTTAACCTCTATCGAGCTGCATTTAATTATAACGAAAATATCCAGTACATTTTCGGCAAATCGTTGCTATTGGGCAAATGAACGTTGTATGCCAATATTGCTAAGCATGTAAGTTTAATAATGAAGCTCCTGGATTGTGTTGCACGCGCGTTCAAGTCAAATTGACGCTATTGGTACTTCTACCAGAACCACCACATTCATTGCTTTCCGGAAATGGGCCAGATTCTAAGAATTTTTTTCTTATATTCTGCAATACAATAATTGTTTACAAATGACATCATTTGGTGTAACAATAGTTATTCACGAAAATTGTATGCCAGCATTTAAGATTCAGGGTCAAATATATCATTTAACTGGTTCCATATTGCCAACGCCGAATAGTTTTGACGGGCCCGATGGCGCAGATGATGGTGATCCTATATTGTACGCCAAGATCGTGGGTGCGAACCTTGTGATTTACGAAATAACCGAAACCGCTTTGTTGTATAGTTGAGCGAAAGAGTTATATTGGCTGTAAAAAATGTTGACGTAAAAAAAATAATTTTCAGATTCTAAACAAATGACATAAAAATCGATTTATTTCATTACTAACCAAGATAATGTTATCAATTATTCAACTGAGTTTTTGAATTCACTGGAATTGCCTGAATTACCACCTCATTATCTGCAATTAAAAATCGGACCAGTAATCATTATGTTCCGTAATATAAACTAGCCACGTCTTTGTAATGGCACTCGACTTGCCGTGCAGAAATTAATAAACCACGTCATCTAAGCTCCAGTTATAAAAGGGAAATACAAAGGCAAAAACATTAGATTTCACAGATTCCTTTGATTTCGAACGACATGCCATTTAAAGATTTGATCCCACCCAGTGTAACGGTTGCAATTTCCAGTGCGGTGAGCATTCGCAATAGCAGTCGCTAAATGGTAGTGGCATTAATCTTGGAAATCCATGATTTCACATCGCCAGTTATATGTCGCCTGTCCCGTGTCGGAATACCAACAAAACTATTTATACAGGCGCAAGAAAAAAACTAAGAAGATTTTGTATTCCATTAGCATTAGGATTATTAGCACATTATCTTCCTCTCGGTACTTTCACTGCTTCTTTCACACTTTAAACACTCTTAATTGGTGGTAGATAGATAAAGGTGAGAGTTAGGTTCCAATTTAATATGTATATAATTAAAGGAAGTACTGAAAAATAATTTATTTTTATTCATCCTAAGGGAGGGTACGTACTTACGAGGAACGAGGGTACAAAAATAGAATAAAACTTAGCCGTTTTTGATGATATTCGAATAAATTTTAGTATGAAGGTTTTTTGTTGAAAGTCATGAAACACGTGTAAAATATTTATATAAAATCACCAAGGTGGTGAAACCGCAGGATGCTGCTAGTATTACATATATTTCTTGTCATTTCGGTATTATAGTGAGATGTTGCGAGTGCATCGTTCGGTGAACACAATTAGACAGAGATGGAGAAGACACCCGCATCCACCCCTCTAATAGGGAGCTGTTGGAATAAGATGTTGTAAATTTCATAGTAAACAATTTGATATTGTTACTTCTATTTCATATACTCTCATTTCATCATCGTTGTCAAAGTAGCCGTAGAATGTCCACTGGTGAACAAGGGCCTCCCCAAGAGTAGAGGAATTCTGGCCGTAACTCCCATATTTCCTCTCCCTCTCACTCTTACGAGACCTGATCCTGAAGAAAGTACTTCTCTGACGGTATATTGGACATTGGGTTTTAATATGTATTCTCTTGAAATTGTCTTATATATTTGGTTTCATTTATACATATAAAGAAGGTTGTATTATAATGTATATAGATAAGCAATTGTGTGATATTTGTGGTAACTTCCTTGTTCCTATTTTGAACAATATCGGATTTTATACTATATCAGAATTATAGATAATACTTTATTGGAGGGAAAACAATCCATTTTACTATTGACACGCAAACATGGAGTATGTTTGTGCGTGCGTGCGGACTACTATCGCCCAATTCGCTTTTTCCTGTTAGATCGTAAATACGCGACGAGGTAATGTGAATAAGGAATGGATAAAATATTCCTAAAATGCTTTATTTAATACTTCGTGCATAGTAGATTGACTGTGTTTTAAAACATAAATATAAAGTTATAGGTTCCCACAACATCTCTTACAAGATAGAATCACTACCATCTGCGCCATCGGGCCCGTCATAAAGTAATATATATAAATATATATATATAAAGGCTGATTGACCGACTGACATATCGACTTTAAATATATTAGGAATCACTTCTGTTGTCTGACGTCCGTAACACAAGTGCTTTATGCGACTTATCACGGAGTCAGGTCAATGTATGATGTGTTGTGGGAATTCATTATTATTATTTCTTTAAAATTGGTTTTCAAGTATAGAATGGGAGAATAACAAACATGTTTACAATATAATATTATTTTTCATTTAATTTATTTAGTAATTAATTAACTATTTCTTCTTTATCGATTGCTCAAATAATCTCAGTCATATCCTGCGACACCGAGTACAGCGGATAAAGGGTCGCCTCGAATGCACAAAACTCGTTTATAATCTATACATACAAATAAAATTTAAGTAATATCAAAATAATATTTTCAAATAGTGGCATGAGAAAATTTATTCGGTGCCTATAACAAAAATAAGATTATAATTATTGTCTGTCTGCTTATTTACGGGAAACTCTGAAACCACTAGACCGAATGGGATTTTCTATCCCGGCTTCACACGGGTAAAATGAGAATAAAAATGATGATTGTGGATTATCTCTAAGAGATAGACATATGCCATCGCGAACTTGAAATGCGTAAATTATGTAAGTAGATTATTCTGATCTATCTCGTTGGGGTAAGCTAGCGTTTGCAATGTACGCGCAAAAAATATTTATTGACTCCATCACTTTAGAAAACTATAAAATTTTAAGTGTCTTCAAATTCAAATTTTGAAGTTCAAATTTTAATTAATTTATTGCTTGAAACATTACATGACCAAAATACAATATAAAATAGAGTTCTATGTGACGCCCTGCGAGGGCATTGCAATATGTAAGAACTAACTACTACCTTGCTTTACTAACCATATTTAATTTATATAATCTAATAAAATTAATTACATTATTAAATATCTAATCTACAATAAAATTTATTACAATATTTGGATTTTTCAATAGATATTTACGCAAAAACACATCATTGCTACATTGGTTAGTCATAAATTATTTTTTTTAAAGTTGTACTTTTAAAGTTATTAAAGTTTTTTAAAGTTTAAAGACGTTGAAGTTCATAATATTTGGCGTTTTTAATCTTTAGAAAGCTTTAGTATATTATAATTTTTTTTCTAAGGAAGGTTTTTAGAGTTTTAGTTTTAAATTGAAATCTTGAAATAATATTAATTAAAATAAGAATTTCGGTAATTCTTGATTTTTTATTTAATTTTTCTAGGGATATTTTTCTACTATGTATATTATTATTACTATGTTAGATATATTATATATTATACATACAAATAAAATGGATGTGCCTATAAGTAGAATAGAACCTCGCTCAGTACCAGGTGTCGTAAAAGGCGCTAAGGCACTAGAACCAACAGATGGCGGTATATCCATCCGAAACTGTGTAGCTCTCACTCACAAGTCTCACTCTCAACTACCCCGATTGGACACAGGTGTGATGTTATATGCATGTATGTATAATCACTTTAAAAAGTTATTACACAGGCAATAAACAATCTGTAGCGATATGGCAAAGGAACGTTCCGTTTCCATGTATGTCGATTCAGCTTGTAAACATTTCGCGATACGGGCAAAGAGTAATTGAAATCCCGACAGCATTTTTGTGAAATCCAGTTGCCAGTTGTAAAAACAGTCGGCCACAGGGACGCATTTCACGGGTGAACTCCAACAACGAGGGCAATAGCACTTGACATGTGTCGCTTGTTCGGCTTCCGGAGAAATAGGACAGAGAGAATCTCTGCATCACACAATTTATTGTTTATGTTTAAGTGCTAATTCAATATGGTGCAGTGTTTAAATTATCACTAGTTTTTTTACAGGTACCTTTCTGGTTAGTCGCGTAATGAACCTGAAGTAATCTTAGTTTTAAAACTCGTTTGGTGACGGCAGATTAGTTTAAGGTAGGCCTAATGAAATTATCTGTGCAAAATAACTTTTATGATCCATTGGGCCATCACGGTCATCTGTGTTATACATAAATTTGTATAAAATTCGTATTGGAAATATTAATGTTATTATTGTTACTTATTTTATACCAGAACCGACAGATGACGGCATATTCATCCGAAACAATGCAGCTCAAATGTACAGGGAGAGAATGGGCAGCAGCATCCCTGTTGCGAAAACTGCGCTCTGCGATTGCAAACAAACTTGCCCAGCGCAGCAATTATGTGTGAAATTCCCCCTTTCTTAAGGAGGCCTATGTCCAGCAGTGGTCTTTCAATGGACTACTTAAATAAAATATAATTACATTATGACTTTGACTTTGCTTTGAATAATTATTTATAATTTTCTCATTCTTATTTTTGCATTGACATACATCTGTCACTGCTGAGATTCACTCAGCAGTGACAGATGTATGTCAATGCAAAAATAATCAAGAAGTATTTTCAGAATATGAGACCAATATATAAATTAATACAACAAGTTCGAAATTTAAAGTTAAATTTGAAACTTTTTGTACAAGAAGATGCTAAATGTTTGTTGAAGTTTTTTTTCGGACGAACCTATTGCTGGCCTACTCAGACGTCAATTAAACCGGTTATCGCTAGTTGGAGCGGGGACTGCACGCGTCCACCAGAGAACGCGGTGTACCTACTGCTCTATTTTACGTATTTATGTGCAGTGTTAATGATAGTGTTGTGCCAGTGAGAGAGCGAGGAAGGACTGCGATTTTCGCGGAAATCTTATCGGGCGGGTCGTCTAAGACGTGACGCGATCTACGATGTCGGATCTGCCAGTTCTATGATGTTTTTTTTTAACAGGATCCCAGACAGGTGGTAATTTCCAACCATATTCTCTTTTGAAATTCATTTATCTTTAATTTCAATAGCGTCACAATAACATCCCATAAAACGACTTTCCTGGCCAGCGTGGCAAATATCGGTTAATCTCCCTCTCTTGAGGAGGCCTATGTCCACAGTAAACATCCTGGGCTGCTAGATGATGAATATTCTAGATACAAACATGTCCCTCTCGTTTGCAACATAGTCGCGGGTAGAAAACTCTTTAATTAAGCTACTGTTTTTCAAGTTTTTTTCATATCTCGTGTATGCACTGAAAATAAAGTATTCAGCGAGATGTTCAGTCTACACTGTCTACACAATGGATACGCATACTATGCGGACACGCATATTGGCGGGGCGAGCGGTGGTGGGAGCGCGCGGTGGTGGGGGAGCGCGGCGGTGGGGGCGCGCGGTGGTGGGGGCGCGCGGTGATGGGGGCGGAGAGTGAACTCGGCACACACTTTATAAATAGGCGCCTAGTGAGTAATAGTTTCTGGATACATGGTCTCACGTTACTATCTGCGCTTCGTAGTTTCTCCCGCGTCGATTTAAAGATAAAACCTACTATTAACGATGCTCCTATTAGCCGCAATGCGATTGGATACTCTTAATCTTACTTGAAAATTTTAAGCAACTCAATTGTTATTTTTCAATTTGCGTTTCTGACATAATAATAATGAACACAATATCTCATATTGCCCTGGCTCCGTAACAAGTTGCTTGAAGCACTTGTGTTGCGGACATCCAACAACACAGGAATTTACTATCTTACATATCACCCAGATACATTGACATTAAATTCACACAACATTCGTGATAAGTAAGTTGTGGTAAGTTGCTTAAAGCACTTATGTTACGGACATAAGACAATAGAAAAATCACAAATATAATACTTAAATACCTATTTTTAGCTTCAAACATAGGACAAACACAAATATTATCATATAAGTATTTGTGCTGGGTGGGGATCAAACCCACGGCCCCTGGCGCATGAGATAGGATCACTACCATCTGTGACAGCGGGCCTGTCAACAAATTAAATAAATATTATCTTTTGTTTTTTTAAGTCACTTATGCAGTCATTTTATGGTGGAAAAATTGTACTGCGAAATAATTTTTGTATTTAATTCAAATCCCACTATCATCATTACGACCATTGGAAGTCCACTGATGGACTCCCCAAGAAAGAAGGAACTTCACCCGTAATCGCCGCGCGTGGCAAGTTTATTGGCAATCCCAGAGCGCAGCTTTCGGGACGGGGATACTGCTGCCCATCCCCACCTTATGCATTTGAGCTACACTGTCTCTGATAGATAGATGGATAGGTATTGATATATACTGCCGTTACCTTACGGCCCACCCTACTAAATCTTCAAATAAACTAACATAAACAAATTGAGCTATTTCCACATGACTCGTAAAACAAATCCGTTACACTGAAGACCGGTAATGCTATTTAAATAAAAAGACATCGGAGTTGGAATGGAAAAAGGGATGTATTATTATATGTAAATCGGACGCGGGAATCGGAAAAATCCTGTGGTGGCAACCGTTTATTTAAGGAAAGTTTTATTTATTGGGACACGGTTGATGGCGCGCTGGGTAATATAGGCAAACAATATGACAGCGCTTAGGGAAAAATAAGAGTTCTTAATTTAGTATTTTTGAGAAAAGAAAAGTCCATTGAACTCGCAACACTGTGACAGTAATCGACACCTCTGTACATATGTGTATATACATTATTTGCCGAGAGGTACTGGCAGAGTGGAATATCAACACCAATCCACCCGTGGACTTGTATGGTATTGTAAAACATCGCGGTTTGCCAAATCGCGATGTTCCTTTGTGACGATGATAGTTGGGAAAATAAAGGTTTTAGATTTTTTACAAAGCAAATGAACACTAAATACGGGGCTCTCAAACTTAGTTCCACCCCGGCGTCCCCTTTTCACATTTCCCCGTCCTCCAAAATTTGCCCGTTGAAAACAGATTTTTTACTCGAATTCACAGCTCTCACCCAAAAAGGCGCTCTAAAATTGCCCTTTAATGGATGCAATTTACATTTTTACAAGCGTTCTCCACAATTAACCAAATGTAAGTTTCACCACGGCTTCACTTTATTTGCGTTTGCATTTAATGCGATGGAACTGCTGGCAATTACGTCGAAGTGGAGGGTTGGCTAAGAATATGTTTACATCCCAGTATCAGCTTTTTGATGGTTTGTGCCTTCGACAAATAGTCAAACAAGGCAAGTCAAACTACAAGAAATGTCAATAACTGGTGAGTTCAATGTTCGAAAAACTGCGAAATATTAATACGTTCGTAATGCCACATATGTTTCAAGTCAAACGCAATTGAATCGGATCACCTAATGAAATATGATACTGAAATGTAACCACTACCAATCGTTTAATTCGATTCGAAGTACGTAATCCTTCTCTAGCTATGGAGATATAAATGTACGTCTTGATTCTGCATAATATTTTCGAACATTTACGCGTTCACTACTTATATTAAAACTACTGTTTTAACGGCTATTTGGGCTATAAATCGCAGTTTATTTAACTTTTTACATTTTTCTACTGCGGGGATGGGAACGCGAACATATATAAAGAAAAATAAAAAAATAATTGTGAAGTTAGTAATTGTAACTTTCAAACATTTTTATTCTTAATAAGGTAATCGAAGCGTCGAACAAAAAACGTTTCAAAGCCATTAATTTATTAAAAGCCGATTGATGCTAATTAATTGGCGACTATGAAAGTGGCCGGTCGGCTTTACCGACCAACCGCCGTCCAATCGGAAAATCGCTACTTAGGACACTTTTACTAGTATTAATAACACAGAATATATATACATATAAACGCATGCGAGACCATAACCATTAAAAGAAATCTTTAAGATGCCATAGATCTCATTATTATGTCAGCTATTGGAAATCCACTGTTGGACATAGGCCACAAGAAAGGGAGAACTTTGCTCCTACTTGCCACGCTGAGCAATCGTGTTGACATCGTGTGACAACTATAATATACATACTAGTAATAATACATAATATATATATGTACATATAAGCACTAAATCACATTCACAAACTCGTTATGATACCATAGATTAAAATTTAAATTCTCCATGAAATAATTCGAAGTGTGTTTGAACTCAAACGTGGAGTAATTGAATTTGTGAATATTTCCTGCAACATATACAAGTACCGACCTCAGTTATATACATTTACACAGCGGAAGCAAAGGTATCCACACTCGAGCGAATTCAACGAAGGTACTTACGACGGCTTACCGCGAACTCCCGCCAACTATTCACAGAATTGAGAGCTAGTGTTGAGGTTTCATATAAACTGTTTTTGGTAATCTGTTCGACTATCTCTCACAATAATTGTTGACCCACGTCGATTATATCTCAAGTGTTATAGTTGTATCTTAAGTGTTTCATAACAAAATGTACATTTTTCAAATGTCCTGTTCATAGGATCGCGTACGCAGCAGACCACATGCGACCGTTTCTATTGAAATCAATTGAGGAGGCCTATATCAATGGACGTCTTACGGCTTACATGGTTTATATAGCTAGTATACAGAGGATCTTAAAAATACGTTAAATTTTCACCACATAACATAACTGTTATGGGTATTGCACATTCAGTGACAATTACATATTAAACATATTATATAAAAACAATATGTATTATTATATTTGTTTACAGATATTTATTACAATGTATAATAATAATAATAATTGCCCTTAATAATAATAATTAATTTATTTCCAACGCTATTGCAATTTAGAAATCGAAGATTACAATCTATCTATTCAGGGATTTTTGGGATATTTCTTAAATCGTGACACTCTTAAAATTCTTACTTGAAATAAGCTGGCAGTGGCAAAATCGTTCAGTAGAAATAGTATAAGATTCTGTAATAAAATCCCAAGTAGAAATACAAATATGCCTTCAAATAAATTTAATAATTTTGTAAAAGATAAACTTATTGCTTAGGCTTATACTGTTTGAAAGATTATATCAATGATAAAGCTGCTTGGGATTGAATTGAATTGCTCTAACGTAATTAAGACAACGGTTTGTGAAGGCCGATCCCTTTAGGGGTTTCAATAGACCCTATCAGTAGGTGTTACTAGAGCCCACATAACCATCAATTTTTGCTTGCAGGTTCGTTTCTGATGGTTCGCGTAATCCTGCTATAAACTTTGTTATAACACCCGTAAAATAGAACACTTAATGATCTTCTATTTTAATGACTCATATAACAATGGTTGTTAGGATTTTTGGTAATTTTTGTCAGAATTTATTTAGCAAATCTATATATGATGACAGGCCTATTTGAATAAAGATGATATTTGATTTTGACATTCGGTCACCATGGTGTCTAGCCGTAACAGTTATCATGGCTTGTAGAATTAAAATATGTTATATAATTAATTATATTATACTCCACTACTTCAGTGATTTTCCCATGTAATAGAATTTGTGGCTGATATTCGTATCAATCTGATAAATAAACGAAATATTCCAATCGCATCTTATAAAGCGGATTTTCGAATTATTTTATAACTACCCGAGATTATACGGCAAAAGTTATTGGATAGATTGCTAAAGGTTGGACAAATTGGAGGTTGGATTAGTAACAGTATGTGTAGTTAACCTTCAAGTATTATATTTCGGGATTCCTCTGTTGTTTTCTGCCCGCATCAAAAGGGCTTTAAGCTACTTATCTTGGAGTCAGGTCAACGTTTGAAGCGTGCCTTTTTATTTTAATTAATTTAATGTAATATTGTGTATTTTGTATAGAAACTGCTTAATGCATTTATTTTCCACATTACCCTTCATCATCAGGATCCACAGAACGTCCACTACTGGACAGTAGCCTCTCCAAGGTTTCCAATAGGACCGCTTTAATTGAGTCCAGCACGATCATGCATCCACCTTGTGGTGGACGTCCTACGCTGTGCTTGCCAGTACGCGGTCTCCATTCCAGAGCCTTACGACTGCATCGTCCATTGGATCGATGCTAAGTGCCCTACCCACCGCCACTTCAACTTGCTAATCCACCGGTCTAGGTCGGCGGCTTAGGCTCTTACGGATCTCTTCATTTCTGATCGCAAAAAGACTCCGAGCATTGCCCTCTCTATATCTTTTTCGGCTATTTTAAGTTAATAAATTATAAGGACAATAGATAGAAACTACATTTCGCTGCCGTATTGACTGATTGACTTCAACTTGCATATGAAATTTCACATTTATCTGTTAGAGCATTTTCTTTAATAAGGATTTAAGTTGACGTATACATAAGTAAATTATTATTATTTACTAAACCGTCTTTCATTTTGTATAATGAAATTAATGAATGTTTGGGAAAAAGAACTGTATGTCTGAGTCGAACGGAGTGACAAGCGTTAGTCTCTGCTTACCCTGATAGGATATAGTCGGTGACCATCATCAACATCATAAAAGGCGTAGGTACAACGCGCTCTGGACATAGGTCATTTAAAATAGGACCGGTTGTATGCTGTCTCCATCCCGGGGTTCCAGATATATCATTCATGTATATATGTCATCATCATAACAGCCATTGGAAGCCCACTGCTGGACATAGACCTTCCCAAGTAAGGGAGAATTTTGCCCATAATTACCGCGTTAGGCAAGCGTGCTTGCATCGTATAGCGCACCTTTTTCGAATGAGGATACTGCTACCCATCCACACACTGTGCATTTGAGCTACACTGTTTCGGATGGATATCCCACCATGTACCTGGTTCAGAGGGTGGTACTGTTCTACTTTGCCGGTACCTCACGGTATTGTGTCTATGTAAAAAATAGAAATCAGTGAGATAATAATAATAATAATAAACCCTTTATTGTACACCAAATATAAAAATAAATAAAAAAAACAGTAATATATTTTTAATAATAGGTTGCCCGAGTCGCTAATAGCAAAAAAATCTCTTCCAGGTAAACTTTTGATAGAAACAGTAAACGAAAGTAAGATAGATAGAAAAATATATTAAATATACATAATATAAATAGATTTTATATAAGGAAAAAAAATTAGATATAACTATAATGATACAAAGTGATCCTTCACGAGCCGTTAAAATACGGGCGGGCACAATTAAGCGGTAGGGCATTCTAAAAACAAACAACCTGGGCCGTAAAGGACTTACTCAAAACGTGGTGGAAAAATGGAATCTGATCTGATGGAGATATGTTAATGGGATGATAATTTAAGAAACTAACCATTTTTTTTATTTTACACGAAAGTAATTTTATATCATTGATTTAATTAATGTAATTAGACTATTAGTATAAATAGCAAGCAAATATAGATAGTATAAATAGCAAAGGAAGTCGGTCGATTACCTCTTCACGCTTTATCTTCTTGACCAATCATGAAATTTTGCATTTACATAGTTGGGAGTACTGAGAAAGACAAAGGCTACCTTTTTTTTATCGAAAAATGAACCATTCCCATGACATTTTCGACAACGACGAACTACAATAAAGCAATGGCGCTAAGCGATACTCTATTGAGTAAAAGCTTATCTAATCAGATTATTCCCATCCAATTTCAATTTTTTGACCTCAACTTACTTATACTTTCTCACATTCACACAACTGATCTTTGTGAAATTTCACAAGGATATATCATCCTTGAACGAGTGCTGTATCCATGGGAAATTCACGCGGGTGAAGCCGCGTGTAAAAACTGGTTCTATCATAATCATGATTTGGCAATATCATGAGAGGCGATCTCTCGACGCGACATTATTAGGTCGTGTCTACGCGTCACAAGCTAACACTATACAGACACAATTCGTGAGCGATATGGCGCCGGATTACCTTTGTCAGCGACAATTTGATCAATGTGTTTAATCAGCTGTGATGTGTAATCTACAGGCCAGGACGCTCTGCCAACTCCCGAATATGCGGGAGCATGAAACGAAGATATATCAATACATAATGATTTGTTAGCGTTTCTAATAAGCAAACAAAGCAATAAAAAGTAGATCGTATTCTGAAAGGTTACTTTAAACGAAAACTGACATAGACATAAAAAACTAGCAGCTACACCATGATCTAAAAGTTAAACAATAAGTCTTGTAGCATAATATTAAAGCATTTCAGAAGACCTTATACAAAATATCGTCTGCATTAGCACTGTTATGAAGGGTGAGAGAGGCATTGAAATTACTGGGTAATGTGGCATAATATCTTTAAGTCATAGTGTTGGCAACTCGTTAGTGCTATCCTTGTGATATGACGAGCGTCTATAGGCTGCAGTGATGCTTACTATCACGCGGACTGAAACGAAACTGAAGCAGAAATTAAAAAAAAACCAAGACTAACAAGAAAAGAGTTCAAAAATACCACAACCTTGGTAAAGAAATTCATAATAGACAGTCGCAGACTAAATAAAATAATGCCCCAGGATCTAATTTTGGGAAGTAGGATACGTGTGACGCATACCAAACTTGACGAGAGCCAAACTAAATGTTCAATGAGATCGCAGTACACAAATAATAATAAAAAAACAATTAAGTAGACCTCTTAAAAATATCGTCTGCATTGGTACCTCACTATCACCTATTTATGCCGATAAATTGAAGAACTCTCCTCTTGCTTAAAAGCTGCTGCACATCGAATGAATGGATATACCGCCATCTGTAGGATCTAGTCCCCCCAGTCATTTTGGCGGTATCGCTTGGTACTGTAGCGACAAAAAGTTTTAATTTAAACTACAAGTACTATCTATATATAGCAGCAAAATGAAGTGGCTCTAAATTACATTACAAACACTAATACTTGAAGGCTTTATTGCCAATAAACGCTGAGGGTCTGAACTTGTTAAGTGACACCCATTTTCTGTAATCCAATAATCAGAATTAAATTTTATGGTAGATATCTTATAAAATATATTGGGTTGTAAAACTTGTGCTATTCTTTGTTATATGTATCTAAATGTAAACAGGTCGGCACCTGCAAAATAAGTATTAGTTAAACCTTTGACTTTTCCTTGGCTCTGAGCATTAACATTGTTCTTTATAAAAAAAAATACAGCGGTATTTTTTTGCGCGCCAAGCCACGCTAAGCGATGTCAAGCCATACCAAGTCATATGAAGCGTGCTGTGAATATGGGTTGCCTTATTTATTATTTAGTTTAGCAATTGATTGTCGGAAGGAACTCTGGAAAAGGGTACTCGGTAGTTACTCTTTTACTTAAAGATTTGCAATAATCATCATCATTGCAACCATTAGAAGTCCACTGCTGGACATGGGTCTCACCAAGAAAGGGGGAATTTTGACCTTAATTGCCACGCTGAGCAAGCGTGTTGGAAATCGTAAAGCGCAGCTTTCGCGACGGGGATACTGCTGCAAATCCCCACTCTATGCATTTGAGCTACGCTATCTGGGATGGATATACCGCCATCGGTTGGTTCTGGTACCTCAGTCTGGTACCTCGTGACACCTGGTACAGTACACCTTGAAATATAATAGCTTATTTATCTGAGTAATATATTAGTATAGCTAAAGAAAAGACTAAACTCATAAAGATTTGTTCAAGATATAACGACAAGTGTGGTTTGCTCTCCTAACGCCTGTCAAGTTTCATCGGCAAATCAGCTAATCATCATGTTGTTTGAACAGGTTATAAATATAAAAGCATGAAGTTTTTTTTAATCACAAAGTTATTACTAGCGTGTCATTAAACATTTGAACTAAAAATTCTATGTCACATTTATCCAGTAATTTCACTGCCTCTCTCACCCTTTAAGCCGAAACACAGCAATACGAACACATTGGCGTTAGAAATAGATGAGAGTGAGGTACCAATGCAGATGGCCTTTGTAAGAGGTCTACCTCTGGTATATATAGGTAGTTTTTATAGAGACTTATAACAAATACAAACTTTAAAAAAATGGTTGTTTGAAGTAAACTGCTAACCGGCTGGACTCATTTTAGCGCGAATCTCATCACCACGTAGCTTTACCTCAATTATGCTCTAAGAAGTACCTAACTTGGATTACTTTTATTATTTATTATACGGCAACGGAAAACACCCTAGTTGCCAATGAATACGTCTTTATTAAAGACAAAGTTTGTTATTTATGTGGATTAGAAAGTTTTAGAAAACTTTTCGACGATACGTTTTATGATCTAACCATAGCCCTTATAGCAACATAAACTCTTGACATAAACCCGGCGTTTGGCTGTCAGTCATATACCAATCCCAACTAATAATATGTAAAGGTAAGTTTGTTGATCTTTTTAAAATTTCACCAAAAAGTATGTAATATGTTGTTTATTGAAACAAGCAGTTTAATTGTTGCTCTGTAGGAGCTTCATTATAAGTATATAAGTACCATTTATCACTAAAAGAGTTATGTTTCCTTGGGAAATTCGTGCAGGCAAGGCCGCGGGTAGAAGCAAGTCTCATGTTTTAGTTTTAGGTCTTAAGTTTTATGTTTCTGCGTTCACATTTCATCATTAAACGACTTGAACGCTGCATATCTCGTATGTATTATCGAATATACCTTACGGTAATCAGTCTTAATTTGGGTAATCATTGTGGATGATATGCAGAATTTAAAAGCCTTCTATCATTTGACAAAATACGTGCTGTCAATATTATTTAAAACTAGCTGTGCCCGCGACTTCGTCCGCGTGGAATAGTTTTTTGGGTACCATACCTATTTACTTCAAATTATATAAACTTTGAATGTCACGTTTATTTATATCGAATCAATGGCCTGAAAAATAAGTTTTAAGTTTCTAGCTCTAAAAATAGCGATCCATGCAAACAACTTTTCATCCCCCCTTGCAACCCCTGACAACCCTTATTTCGAGTTCAAAAATAGCCTATGTCCTTTCTCAAGGTCTAAAGATTGTCTATGCCAGATTTCATTAAAATCGGTTGAGAGGTTTAACCGGGAAAGCGTAACAGACAGACAGACAGACAGACAGACAGACAGACAGAGTTACTTTCGCATTTATAATATTAGTAGGGATATATGCGTCGGTCAAAATTATATTGTTGTTTAATTTCATCACGCAAAAAAGGGGGAATTTTGCCCATAATTGCCGCGCTGGGAAAGCGTGTTGGCAATCGTAGAGTGCAACTTTCGCGGATGCTGCTGCCCATACCCACTCTAAGCATTTAAGCTACAGTATCTCGGGTGGAGGTACCGCCATCTGTCAGTTCAGGTACCTTAGTCGCCTCTTACGACACCTGGAGATATTATTCTACTCTGCCGGTATTTCCCGGCAAATTTTTAATTAATTATGCTAATTTTAAATCAACATATTAGCTCTAACGAGATAATGTCTGTGCGGTCAGCTAGTTACATTGTAAAAGATAGAATTTAATTTTCTTACAAAGCTACCGTAGTTTTTATTCGACCAGGTCATCAAACTAGCACGCAGTCTGCGTGATAGTAATCAGCACTGCAGTCTCTAGACGCTCGTAATATCACAAGGATATCACCAGCCCATTGCTGACCTTATGACTTAAAGATAATATGTGATATTACCCAGTAATTTCACTGGTTATCTCATTCTTTAAACCGGAACACATAATAAATTAATTTTTTATAAGGTCATCATCACATCAGCCATTGGAAGTCTACTGCTGAATATGGGCCTCCCCAAGAAAGGTAAAATTTTGCCCATAACTGCCGCGCTGAACAAGCGTGTTGGCAATCGCAGATTTCGCGACGATGAAGCTGCTGCCCATTGCCACCCTGCACACATAAGCTACACTCTATCGGACCGCTATCTGTCGGTTCTGGTACCTTAGTCTCCTCTTACAACACCTGGTACAAGGGGAGGTCCTATTCTACTCTACCGGTACCTCACGGCCAATATAAGGTCAACCTTATGAAAAATATAAATATTGCTTAAGACTCGCATTGTACGAATTTTCACGACACCACGCTTGCCCAAACCGGCTTCATACTTCGGAATATAACAACCTCGTTACAACAAAACTTCTTCATTAACTGCACCTCTCGAAACCACCGCGAGAAAATAAAATTTCCAACGCATTTAAAGAATATTCACACATGCTCTATGTAAATGTGGAAAAGCCATGCGCAGTGGGGGAAGCGGACTAACACCTTCATTAGGTTGAATTAAATAGCAGACGCGGTGCTATATTAAATTTCAAGATGGATGCTCCACGAACATATGTAGCGTTATTAAAGGAGTTTATAAACGGGCTTGGAAGATACCTTCATTTAAAAAATATTAATAAATATTTAGTTAATATATGTTGTTGTTTATTGACCAAGAAGATTAAAGCTAATATATAATAATTAAGATAAATTATTAAATTTAAGCTTCCTCTCAGATATCCCCCGTTGTCTCCTAATCTTTTCTTCCCTCCTTTACGAAAGACAGTTTTTGGTTCTAATTCCCCGATTCCTAGACTGTAAACTTCACAATAAGTATAATAATAATATTGACGTATTTTCCTCCGCTTACTATAGAATTAAGCGCCAAATCCATCAATTAAACTTAAATTAATTAGCAGAATTAGTTTTAATTAGCAGAAGAAGAAAGGTTAAATATCGTCTGATCACACAACGCATGCTGTGTGAACCTACTTATTGTACACTTAGTTTTAAGTTCTGGCTTTTGTATACATATAATCACAGTATAACAACTATTGGTTTACTAATAAATAAATAGCGTCCCCTGTCTGGTACAAATAAGTCTCATACGCGTGACAAAGGAAGTGGAACCGATATATGGCGGTATGTTCACCCAAAATAGCGTGACTCAAATAAAACAAGACAAGGATGGACAGCAGCAGTCCCCCACGAAGCTACATTCTGCGCTTACTTATCGCGCCAATAGCTGACGGATATCTATCCGTGTACGATATTATGATATAGTTACTTGACTAATATATTTTTTTATGTTATGAAGTCAGCAAACAAGCATGTGGTCCGCTTTAGTAAATGTGACTGCATTCTATATAGACGCTAGTGTCATCACAAAGTTTTTAATAGTCCGTCACCAAAATAGTTAACAATGTTACATTAACCCAGTAATTTCACTGCCTCTCTCACCCTTCAAACCGGTATATACAACGGTAACACGGCTATTTGAGGATACAGAGGTCTACTTCTAGTAATTATGTGGTTAAGTTACATTTTAGTACCTTCTGTTGCCTGATACCCGTCACACAAGAGTTCTTTGGGCTACTCATCGCGAAGTCTGGTCAACGTATGAGAAGTGGGATTTTTTATATATTGTCCACCGTCTTATATAGCCATTAAGATAAACATTTAGAGTGATTTATTTCCTTTACTTTGTTCCTGATATGTTATCAGGAACAAAACATATATAAATAAATCACTGTCATATGTGGATAAGAATATATGAATGTTGTTAACCGGAAATTAGAATACGGCTAGACTGATTTCACCTTTATTTTTGTATTTCCTTAAGACATTGACAGTTTTAAGGAAGAAATAAAAAGTAATAGTGTAATTTAAAATAATTTATTCTGTGCGTAACGGTTCTTGAATTGATTTTTATTTTCATTCCTCTTGAACAAAACAACACATTCCTTTTGTCAACAAAACAAATGACAATTTTGACACAAAACGGGATTAACAGTATAAGGACTGGACTAAATCAGGTCGGGCCGCTGATGAAAAATAAAAGGATCAAAAGTTCTCATTATAATATCAGCCATTACAGAAAATTCAAGATTTTTGGGTTTTTTAACTTTGTCTGCGATGTAGTAAGTCCTAGCATTTTGTTCGACTTTGTAAGGAATAACTATATTCACGAAATTTCAGTTATTCTAAATAAAACACCAAGGTCCCTGATTTTTAAAACCCGCTCCAGTTTGTATTCTTCTACAGAATACTCTTTAACAATTCTATTTTTTTAATGGGAATCGTAATAGAAAAACACTTTTATTATGTTAAGGAAAATGTAATTTCCCTTCAACATTAAGAGATATTGGCGAGATTGTTTTGGAAAGATTGTGTGTATTTGTTTTTTTTGAAAACCTTGAAATAATCTGCATATAATAAGGTAAAGGTGAAGAAATAATTCGCGCGATATCTTTAATGGAAACAAGAAACAAGACACGACCCAAGTGGATACCCTGAGGTACGACATATTTTCGGTGATCGGATCTATGGTTTATATAATCTTTGACAGTTACTTTGATTTTTAATAAGATTTAATCCAGATCAGTAAGCATATTTTATTAGGATCCAGATTCTTGAGTTTACTTATGTGACATTTTTTTTTCAGTTTATCACATTTTTTGAGAAAAAAATTACAAAGCATATTAAATGTTTGGGTACCCAAATCTGTTTACCGAAATATTTAGAAAATAGTTCGCTCACGTCGCTTTAAGTAGCTATATCCATACAAAAATTTATATGTGAGGTATATAAAATAATTTCGTTTTATATAAAATAATTTCGTTTCCTATTGTTAATATATGTCAAATTTTTTTAAATCTTGCGCTAATGATTTTGTAATAGAATTAAACGGAAGATTTTTAACATTTTTTAAAAAGCCTCTTGCGTCTAGCACTTAGAAGAGAAAATGTATCATAACCTCGTGGGTTTTTGTATTTCTTGAAGAGAGCGTGATATTTATTTTTCTCATTTAGACACCGACACAAAGTAGAACTACATAAACCATTTAGGGTAAGCACTAGAAGTGTTTTAACGAAAGGAGTACACTTATTTATAATTAAGTTAACAGTGTCTTAAAGAGTAGAAATAACCACGTTTATATCGTATTTTTTGAGAATCTCAACCCAATTCATGGCATCTCGTCTTTCCTTAACAAAGGCATACCTAAAATTATCGATATTTCAGTGTTTGATAGAACCGGGCTTAATATGTTTATAATTCGGAAATTGCCGTGAGGCACCGGCAGAGTTCAATAGTATCTCTATCTGTATCAGGTGTCGAAAGATGTTAAGTTACCAAAACCGACAGATGGCGGTATATCTATCCGAATTAGTATAGCTCAAATACACAGGGCGGAGATGGGCAGCAGCATCCTAATCCCATCCCAGCCCATCCTCTGAGGTTGCCAACACGCTTATATTTTTATGGACAAAGTTCCCCCTTCCTTGGGGAGGTCTATGTACATCAGTGGATGTCTAATGGCTGATGTGATTATGATAATGAATTCGGAAATTCGTGAATTTCGATTAAGAGGTCTGGATGGTATCTATCCTGTTTAAGGTACATTGACTTCCTTTTGCCAATCGATCAGAAATAAAGACCCAGCATTCGGTTATTCTGGTTAGAGGTGGAATTGAATTGTAAGAGATTACAGATAGCCATAGTGTCTAACAGATTGTGCTCCTATAGCATACTGTATTACAGCGCGGTACCGTAGGGCCATCATCAGACGACTCCCAAACTAGTTCAGAAAGATTAAATTCACCCAGAATAACAAATTGTTCGTCGTCACTAATATATATATATATATATTACATACACATACAATAAGCACCTTTGAAGTCTTTCTTGACCCATTCGTCTCTGTATGTCACTTCTTGCATTCAAGGGATAAGTGTTCTACTACATTAACTCTGCGTTTGTTTCCTAGGAACCCGTGACGTGAAAATACTAAGTAAATACTCAGTCTTTTTTTAGGCACTAGCTAAATTTCCAAATCACAAAAAAGTAGTCATTGAGATTTGAGTGAAAGGACTTTTTATTATTTCGACATCCCTCCTCACGTCGTTATGTTGATCAACAAGAAAATCAGTTGTCCTCCTACGATTTCATTACCTCAATTTGCGTGTTTAATTATTTCCTAATGTTTTATTGTGACGTTGTTGTTGTTGTTGTTGATTGTGGAATTCTGTATCTAATTTTGAATCTATTAATTTAGAGAATTGTTCTACATTGATACTCCTCAAGATAGTATCTGTGTCATAAGACACCGACGTGTTTCTGCAAGGATTAGGATCAAAATATAATAATAATAATAATAAATTCCCACAACATCTCATACATTGACCTGACTCCGTGGTAAGTCGCTTAAAGCACTTGTGTTACGAATGCCAGACAACAGAGGAATCACAAATATACTACTTAAATACATATATTTTACACCCATACACAGAGCAAACACAAATATCATCATATAAATATTTGCTCTGGGTGGTAATCGAACCCACGACCCCTGGTGCACAAGACAGGATCACTACCATCTGCGCCATCGGGCCCGTCAATGCGTCATATGCTTTATCTACACCCGGCAAATCATTGCTGGTATCATCGCATGACATATTTGATATATATATATATATATATATATATGGTGATGATAATAATAAATTATATCATTCATCATCATCATACCAGCCATTTTGGCCATAACTACCGCCGTGGGTGAGCAGCGTAAAGCGCAGCTTTCTCATGCTACTGCATATACCGCCATCTGTCGGTTCTGACACTTTGGTCGCCTCTTACGACGCCTGGTACTGGGGGAGGTACTATTCTACTCTGCCGGTACTTCACGGCCAATTATACATTTTATAATATTACTATACTGACTATTAAAAATAGGGGTTGAAGATAGAAAGGTGATCATTTAGTTATATCTTAATGCTACATTAAAAATCAACTATCCAAAAAACAACTCATACCTACTGATATGCAAATAAAATTTAAAAAAAAATCGGTCATGCTGTTTCCGCGGAGTATGGTAGCTAACATTGTGACTCAAGAATTTTATAAAAAATATGCATCTAGTGAAAAGCTATTAATTTGTGTTACGTAGAGACACTTAAATTTATTTATATTTATAAATAAATTAATTAGGTTAGCAATGTTATATTGGTAATATTATATTCATTACAACTCTTTCATGCATAGTACATGAGAAATAAGGTCTTAAAATAATTATTTATTTACAACGGTAATACTTTCAAGAAATAATCAATATAATATTCCGAATAGTCGAGTTCATGGCCCTTAATGACTATTAGGAGTTCTAGAATTAAGTTAATTTACAAATTCTCGAGAAATAAACTTGGTATTTTTATGTTGTTGTTTTTTTGTTGTAATTGAATTTTCATTCCGTATTTTAATTAACACGTCACAAATTTGTGCGACTTGTGAATGTTTTAGTGAAGTTTACAAACTATAGCAGAGTGGAAGTTATAACGAGTGGTGTTACTTTTTGTTCATCACGTATTCTCGAACATTTTCAATTCCATAGCAATTAGTGCTCCTGATAATTAGTATAGAGTGAATTTGTTAACGCCGACGACCTTCGGCATTAGTGTTAACGCGTTAAGACATTATAATTGATCGTTGATTACACGTTTTGTATTAGGTAGACCTCATATAAAAAGTCATCTGCATTGGTACTTCACTCTCACCTATTTCTACCGCCAAATAACAAGTTTTGCTTTGATGTGTTCTGGTCTAAAGGGTGAGAGAGGCAGTGAATTTACTGGGTAAGGTGGCATGTTGTTGACAATTCTCAAGTCACTAGGTTGGCAACGCGTTAGTGATATCCTTGTGATATTACGAACGTCTATAGGCTGCAGTGACGCTTACTATCTCGCATGCTTGTTTGTCGACCTGGTCTAATAGTTGTACAAATCCTTCATTTATAAATTCACATAATATCTCATCCAATAACCTGATCTCGAGGTAAGTGGCCTAAAGCACTTGTGTTATGGATACAATTATAAATAAGAAATATATAATATATATAATAATTAATAAGAATTATATTTGTGATATAATTTTTAAATATATAAAAATAGAACCCAGATATAGAACATACAAATATTCATCATAAATATTTTTCTGGTTAAGGATCGAACATACAACCTTTCGCGCACAATTGGTAGGATCGGTAATCTTACTTGCGAAGCTTTTTGTTCGAATTTAAAATCTTCGAAAATGGTTTCACTAAGTTAGTGAAACAAAAGGGATACCTTTTATTTCATTAGAATTTAATACATCAAGCCTTCAGTTTACAGAAGCGAATTGCTGCAAAACCGACTCTACGTAGTGTTGTCTGGCCTATCCCAAGAGTATAATTCAATCCCGCTTAGGCGTGGAGTGCGGTGGTGAGCGTAAATCATCTGTGAAATTAAGCTGGGTGGGTCCGCCCGCTGGCGCCCCCCAGCATCGGAGCCTTGATAGAAACCACGCAAGCTGCATTTTATAATACCTATAGGAAACATTTATAGTAAGAATTCAAAATATATAGAATTTATCATCATTATTAGATCCTCCCCAAGAAAAGGGGAATTATTACCATAATTGCTGCACTGGGCAAGCGTATTGGCAATCGCAGAGCGTAGCTTTTGTAAAGGGGATTCTGCTGCCCTTCCCCGCTCTATACATTATATCCGGATTTCAGGTAGATATACACGTCGGTTCTGGTACCTTAGTCGCCTTTTACGATACCTGGTATAGAGGGAAGTACTATTCTTCTCTACCGATACCTCACGGCTTTTTTTATAGATTATATATATTTTTTATGGTTTAGTGAACTATTGTTTGGGTTTAAGTGGCTAAATAAGTTAAGTTTTTCTTCTAAATCCCGCAGAAACATCGCACTAAAATCTTTAATTATACCAAAAACAAAAAACATATCACGAGGCGTCTGGGTGTTGCCATAAGTTATGTTATTATTAACAATAACTTGAACTATATTTATATTTTCATTGGAGTACGCAAAAAGAAATCGATGTCCAAAAAAAAATTGAAAATAAATAGATTGAATACAGGACCTTGGTGCATACGATAGAGGCACTACCGAAAGCGCCATTGAGTCCGTCCGGTCCAATTTATTGTTTGTCTCACAAGCATCTATAGTAGAAAGCAGTCATGTAGAATAGCCCTTACAACTACCAACTAACAACTAACAAGGACCCGCGTGTAATATTTTAGGCAGAATACACTCAGTGATGGTTCTGAGCGATAATTGATTCAGAACAGCAATGCGAACATTGCTATTTAGCGGTAGAAATAGATGAGTGTGAGGTATCAATGCAGACGACCTTTGTATGAGGTGTACCTCTAGTAAACCTTACTCTATTTAAGTTACTTAAAGTTTGCCACTAGTTAATTTACGAAAAGCGGCCACTGTTTAAATTAAAAAAAAAATACAACCGAAGGCGTTGTGCTGAATAAACTTTCCTAAATCTTTCAATGGTAACTATAATGACGGGCCCGATGGCGCAGATGGTAGTGATCCTGTCTTGTGCACCAGGGGTCGTAGGTTCGATTCCCACCCAGAGCAAACATTTATATGATGATATTTGTGTTTGCTCTGTGTATGGGTGTAAAATATATGTATTTAAGTAGTATATTTGTGATTCCTCTGTTGTCTGGCATTCGTAACACAAGTGCTTTAAGCGACTTATCACGGAGTCAGGTCAATGTATGAGATGTTGTGGGAATTTATTATTATTATTATTATAGTTCTTTACACCGACATTTAAGTTAGAACGACAGCTGTCAAACTAACGTGTCAAAATATATTAACAAAGTAGAACCTCCCCCTTTACCATATATCGTAAGGGGCAACTGAGGTACCAACGCCGACAGATGGCGGTATATCCATCTGAAATAATGCAGCACAAATGCACAGGGCGGTGAAAATCCTCAGTATCTCCGCCGCGAGAGCAGTATTCTGCGATTGCCAACTCTGCAAATTCCACCTTTCTTGGGGAGACCTACGTCCAGCAGTGGATTTCCAACGGCTGGAATGATGAATAAAGCTATATTTTAAGCATACACGGTGAAACAGGATATGATAACAGGTTATCGATGCATGTCACTAAGGCGCAGCTAGCATTGACGCCAGCAAAGGCCACCAATAGGTTCTTCCAAAAAGACTGTGGTTTTTACATTTATATTACAACTGCGGCGTCGCCTTTAGAATTTAATATCTGTCAACTGACTTTAAATTACTTCTGTTATTGCTAACAGTGCCCGTTAGACTGTTATTTAATTGCGATGGATTCAGAGAGTTACATATTTTTAAACAGAACAATCGTGAACTGTGAGCCTCGAATAATGTTATTTACATTTTCACTACTCACAATAAAACAACAAAAACATACATACATTCATCATGCGTGCTTCTCAAACTCTTACTATGATCTTGGCATACCTCTCTTGCTTCCTTTACTCGCATTAGTACAATCAGCTCGTTAACTTGTTGACAGGCCCGTGGGCGCAGATTGTAATGATCCTATCTTATGCGCCAAGGGTCGTGGCTTCGATTCTTACCCAGGACATTAATTTATATGATGGTATTTGTGTTTGTTCTGTAGTATATTTGTAATTCTATGTTGTCGTGCATCCGTAACTTAAGTAAGTCGTAAGTGGCTGATACTTATCACGGAGTCAGATTTAAGTTTGAGATTTTGTGGGAATTTATTATTATTATTACTCTTGGTGCTTCTGTTGTTCGTTCGCATCGATTTTTCTATATCTACTTTTCCATTCACTTCCGCTCTATATATTTGTGCAGTCACTGTACATTCATCTATTCTTTCTACATGTCCAAATTATTTCAACACTTTCTCTATTGTTGTTACATCAGCTTTCACACCACATCCAATTCTTTTACACTATTATTTATTCTAACACACTACAACTACATAAACAATATTTTCTAATATTTAAAAAAAAACCATCGTTTTCAGACACGTTAAAAAAAGATAATACACTTACACAAATACTCACAACACACATACATATACACTCCCATGTTAATTGTCTCAAAGAAATATATGAGTCGAAATATTATACGATACGACTAATTGATCCGGATCTACCTATTATGATTTTATATAATTAATGTAAATCAAAACAGTAATATTTACGTAGGAAGAGAGCGGCATTCTCTACGCACGTGTCATTAGGTTACTTTTTGGGAAGCCCAAGTATACAGTTTAAAGGGCGTGAAAAAATCGTTTGATTAACATCAATAAAACTTAACATTTTTGAAGCTACGCCGTAACATGGATAAGTAAGATGAACCGCGCTTAAAAGCCTTTAAAAAGTTTTATTCCGGGTATTACGATCCTCTGTTCAATTATGTTTTACAGGGATTTCTCTGTACCATCGTAAACTCTAATTGTATATTAAAAATATACTTAATTTAATATAGCCGTGAGGTACCATAATAGATTAGTATTTAGGCGACTGAGGCGGAACTGACAAATGGCGGTATATCGGCGGTATGGCGGTATATCCTTGTAACATTGCCACTACGTTTGCCTAGCGCTGCAATTGGGAGCAAAATTTTGCCTTTCTTGAGCTGGCTTATGTCCGACAGTAAATAAAAAATGCGCTCAACATCTCATAAATTATATTTATATATTAAATAAATAAATATATATATATATATATATTAAAAATATACTTAAATATTTATTATATAAATATTTGTCTTGTATTAATCTACGTCCTTAATAGATTAGATTGGAGCATTACCGAATGCTGTGTGGTACCGGCAAAGTAGAGTAGTACCTCCCTATATACCAGTTGAGTACCAGTCGTAAGAGGCGACTAAGATACCAGGACCGGTGCAAAACTCCCCATTTCTTGGGGAGCCCTATGTCGAGCAGTGGACTTCCAATGGCTGTCATGATGATAATGATGATTATCGAATGCACCGAAAATTATGGCACTTTGAAGTCTTATACAACAAGTTAAAGACAGACAGTCGAGGAAAACTATATTTTATAACCATCTAACTAAACAATCTCAAAGTTATCAAAGATCAAATTGCTCAATACTCTCGCTGGTCCGGCGAGAGCCCCATCTTGTTTATTCAACTGATTGAAATATTAGCATGATAATCGAGAGGGTCAATCAAGGGGTATCGGCAAACGTGAACTTTTTATTACTTTTTTTTTTAACGCTTTTAATTACTTTTTGTATTGCACATCAGTATATTGAGGAAAATTTTATTGAAAAATAAAGCACGCATGTTGAGGTTTGTTAATGGATTGACTTCATACATATCACGCCGTGAGGTACGGGCAGAGTAGAATAGTGCCTGTACTAGGTGACACTAGAGGCGTCTGAGGTATCGGAACTGACAGACGGCAATATTCACCCCAAACTGGGTAGACCAGCCACATCATGGCGGCGATGGGCAGTAGTATTCCCGTCATGAAATTTGCTCTGCGATTGCTACCATGCTTGCACTTAGCACTTTTCTTTGTGCAGTCATTCTATGTCAAACATTCTTTCCACATTTGATGGAAATTATGTCATATGATCTTGGAAGTCAAATTAAGCTCAATGCACAGAGCGAGGATGGGCAGCAGCGTCCTTATTGTGAAAGTTACGCTCTGCGACTCATAACAAACTTGCCCAACATGACAGTTATGGGCAAAATCCCCTTTCTTGGGATTCCCTTGTCCAATAGTGGATTTTCAATGGCTGATATGATGAAAAATCCACATCTTACCGATCTCAAAAATATGTCGGAAATGCGATTTATCAGTGTGGATAAGAGAGAGATAGAGGAAAGGCCGTCTGCATTAGTAACTTACATTCCCCTATATTTCTACGGCGAAAGAACAGAGTTCGCATTGCTGTGTTCCGGTCTAAAGGGTGAGTGAGGTAATGAATTTATTGGGTAATGTGTCATAATTTCCTCAAGTTACAAGGTTGTAAACGCGTTAGTGATATTTTTGTGACGTTACGATCGTCTAAAGGCTGCAATGACGCTTACTATACTTTTTTGTCTACCTAATGTCTAATAAAAAAAAGTAAATACTAATAAATAATAAGTTTTTAAAGAGACACTGATAAAACATTATGTGGATGCGCTGTTAACCAAAGTCCAATAGATTGACACTTTTCTTTAAAACAATCTTCATGCATCTGATCGCCTCGCATTGACCTAGTTCCACGAGTAAAACATAAAAGTATTTTTGTTTGTGTCCACTCTTCTGGGCGCCACTTTAATATGAACATGGTTAATATCTATCCGTATAATAATTACACTCCAGGCAATTGGATTATGCCATATTTTCCAGGTCGACAGGCCGGCGCCATTTTGTGAAGAAGATAATATTTTTTAGCGTCGCAAATACCTACGAATTAAATATTTGTTAACACTTAAGCGATCACTATTAATAAAAATTACTGCTTTTTAACGGATTTAGATAGAGTTTTTAACGGATTTAGATAGAGTTTTTAACGGATTTAGATAGAGTTTTTAACGGATTTAGATAGAGTTTTTTAACGGATTTAGATAGAGTTCTTTAACGGATTTAGATAGAGTTCTTTAACGGATTTAGATAGAGTTTTTTAACGGATTTAGAGAGGATAAATTTACCTTTTGATATATAATATTGATATGTTCGTTTTTCTAGAAATATGTTTCATTATGAGCAATGTAAGCTACACTAGAAAATATTATCTAATCAGATACGACCAATTGTGTCCATACATTTTTATAAGTTATAATATAGTGGTGTGTAATAATAATCAAAATATCATTAGCATTGGTTCCACCATTTAGAACATAGGGATCTCATCATCGACATCATTATATCAGCTATTGGAAGTCCACAGCTGAACATAGGCTTTCCCAATAAATGTGGAATTTTGCACATAATTGCCGCGCTGGGCAAGCGTGTTGGCAATTGTAGAGCACAGCTTTTGTGACGAGCACGCTGTTTCGTTTTGATATACCGCCATCTGTCGGTTTTGGTACCTTAGTCGTCTCATATGACACCTGATACGTAAGAGGGTTTGAGAGGGAGAGGGAGCAGGAGGAAGTTACTATTCTACTCTGCCAGCACCGCACGGCCAAAGATCTCAGTTATAACTAACATGGAAATGTTACAAGCTATATAACAAGTGCTTGGATATTTTCCGATAAGCTAATGTTACTCAGTATTTATACTTGCCGTGTGGTACCGGCAGAGTACCTCCCTTTTAATTTTATAAAGCTGAAAAAGTTTGTTTGTTTGAATTGCAATTATTTAGAAACCACGGGTTCGATTACAAAAAATGTTTTAGTGTTGGTTAGTCCATTTATCGAGGAAGGCAACTATACCTCCCAAAGTCACTACTCCACGCGGACGAAGTCGCGGGCAATGCTAGTGTAGTATATTGTTAAAGCTGAGAGTCCGCGCCATTTATTTAACTATACAAGTACTAATTTTATATGTATCACTTCTATAAATAATAATCAATCGAATGGACAAAATCTTAAATCTGGCCATTATAATTATTCTTAAGCATTTAACTATAAATTTTCGACTAAAAAAGCAAGTTGTCGTCGGTGTAAAATGAGAGAATCAAATGAGATCAAGGTTTTCTAAGAACAAAAGACAATAAAATACTTGAACGAAGCAATCGTTACAAAATTATTAAATCACATTAGTATTTTCCAACTTTGGTACTAATTTCAATCTGGAACGTCAATTTTGCACCAGTTGTTCGCAACATTTAGATTACCCTATTAACGTGTGTGGGAAATTAGGGTAGTAATGAGCCGAGTAATAATCCCTTATATTTAACTCATTCCAACTATATTACCTAAATACATTCAAGGTAAGGTACAAAATTGTATTCCAGGATAATCTTGGAACACCTGAAACCTCAATCGAGTTTTCCAACTCGTCACTGCCTCTCTCACGCTTCAAAAAAGAATACAGCAATGTAGATATTGCTATTTAGCAATAGAAATATAAATATATATACATATATATATACTCAATATATACCAATAATGAGGTACGAATGCACGATTTTGGCACGAGGACTGGTTTTTTTATGTTATGCATTCAGCAAACAAGCATGAGGTCCGCTTGAGCAGCCTATAGACTAGCAATGGCAAGGATATCACTAGCTTGTCGCCAACCCTGTGAACTGCAGATATGATGTCATATTTACCTAGTAATTTCACCGCCTTTCTCACACTTTAAATTGGAACAAAGCAATGCGAACAAAACTGTTTGATGGTAGAAATAGGTGTGAGTGAGGTACCAATGCAGACGACCTTTGTACTTGTGTTTGTTCCGCATGATAAACAAATAAGTATGTATTAAGGTATTATACTTGTGATTCTTCTGTTGTATGTCAATAATAATGAATTCCCACAGCATCACATTCATTGAACTGACTCCGTGGTAAGTTTAGCACTTATATTACGGACGCCAAAAAATAGAGGAATCACAAATATGTTACTTAAATATATAAACATATAGAACAAACACAAATATCATTTTATAAATATTTGCTCTTAGTGGGTATTGAACCCACGACCTTTGGCGCAAAAGTGGGATCACTACCAACTGCGCCATTGGACCCGTCAAATATCAATAATACAAGTGCTTAAAACGACTTATCTCGTAGTCAGATCAATGTGTGAAATGTCGTGTGAATTCTGATTTTATACCCACCCCTATATCAGTGCAGTAGTTAAAGTTGTTAACTGCTCAAATGGTCAAATACTCTAGTAATTCTACTCGTTTGCTGTAACTAAGTCAACAAGTTAGACAGGCAAATTAGACAGACGATCCTGGTAAAGACGTAGAATTGCGCTGGGTGCAAGCCGCATTCAACTGGTGTTTGTCAAATTTGTTGCCTTCGAGTTTTACTGCTTTAAGTGGATATACCGCCAAGTGCCAGTTATGGTTAATTATTCGCCTCTTACGCCACGTGCAAGGGGAGGTACTATTAAACTCTGTCGGTACCATGGGGCTATTAACAAAAATAAATGTTCAAAAGTATTAAAATAATTAGTTTTTGTTATTATTTATGGTATATATCATTGTTAGGTCTAAGCTTGAACGGGATAAAAGGTATGGAAAATTTTGGATAATAAAAATCATCATCATTATTACAGGCATTGAAAGTCCACCGCTCGACTCTCAGGCTACCCCAAAAAGGAGGAATTTTGCTCATTATTTCTTGACAGTAGGTAAACGACTAAAATCGTTATTAAATAATCTCATTCTAGTTTTCAGAACACGATGGTCACTGAAAACCAATATTTATGTTTTTATTATAACAGGTCGACGGACAAGCACAGAACAACAGTCCGTCACTGCAGTCTATAGATTTTCATAATATAGAATACGCGTTGCCAACTTTGTGGCTCGAGGTGGAACAGTGTCCCTCGCCCTTCCTCCACCCTTATTCTGAGAAAGGTAGAAATAGGAGTGATATCCAAACTGTGGCTGTTCTTGTCCTGTTTATTAATAATGTGTCGTGTGAACTTTATTAGTAGTAATAGTAGTAACCGGCAGAATAGAATAGCACCTCCCTCTGTTCTAGGTGCCGTTAGAGGTGACAAAGGTTCCAAAAGGTGCCGACAGTTGGCGGTATATCCATCCACAACAGTGTAGCTCAAATGCACAGGGTGGGGATGGGCAGCACCAAAATACCCCCTGTCTGGTAACTGTAGTGGTCCAATGGCTGTTATAATGATTTCCCCCTGGTGGATTCTCAACCTTTTCTTCAATGTTATTTCAGTTGCTTCTACAGGAACAAGTTATTTAGTAATTTTGTGTTTGAAAATTCACACAGTTCTTAAACATAACAAATTTACGTATGAAACATACTGAGACGTAGACAAGTGACTTGATGAAAGAAAAATAGAACACGTTTGTTTACAAAGAACTCTCTCTAAGAAGAGCAAATGTGTTGAAATTTCATTTGGTAATTACGTCTAAGACGTTACATAATCAAATGAACATCTCTTGCTGACACGGGAAAGGTATTGGCAATTGAAGTAAAGTTTAAGCTTAATGTGTATTTGAATAACAGACAAAATTACAATTTTAAGAAAGTATGTTTAATTAAATCTGTGAGTCAAAGGAGAAGTTTCAGATTAATGTGTTGTTAATTGTCTGGTATAAAGTATATGTATATGTACATATAGGAACATTATTAAGGATTTGACAAAATAAACTACACGTTTTTTCGCAGAAGTACAAAGTTATGTTTTATTTATCACGCCTTATTACTTAAGTTAACGCATTATTATCATTCCTGAAAACATATAGAAACTACATTTGAAGTTCACATATATTGTTATTTTAATTATATCCTTTATTTTAGGATTTTGTAATTTTGAAATTCATAAATAATTCTAAACATTAATCCGCCATTGAATCATGCACTCCAAAGAGAACCCTATCTACTTCCATTGAAAGCTTTTAAAATGTTATATGTAATTTACACTGATTTGGAACCTTCACTGGATCATAGAACCTGAAATACATACAATCCAAATTCCTAGTATTTTCATTTGGGTCTTATCAGATTTTTGCTCGAACAAAAACTTCGTGGCCCTTATTATAATTTCTTCCAGAGCATACTATAATATACTCAAGAAAATATTCCCCCAACGTAGACCTTACTTAAAGCGTCCTGCGATTTTACCCGCGGTTAATTGTAGACCTTTCACACTAACTTTGCACTGGCCTTTTAGCCTTTTATGGGATGATTTTCGACAAAAAAATATTTTAAAGATTTTTTATAACTTTTAATAAAAACTTCGAGACTCTGAGTACTTCATTATATCAGCGGTTGGAAGTTCACTGCTGGAAAGAGTGAATTTAGTCTATAGTCGCCGCGCTGGGCAGGCGTGGGCAAGCTGTCCTATGCATTTGAGCTAGACTATACGGATGAATATACCGCCATATACCGGTATTGATACCTCAATCTCCTCTTACGACACCTGGCACATCTGACACTCTAATATGCCGGCAAACAAGAGGTGTTGTTTATGGTATTAATAAAAAACATGTTATTATTGGTGATGAAGTTTGGTTGATGTCCATGGATTGGATAAAAAATGTAGCAAAAGTATTATTCAAATAAAAAAGTTCTGGTAATTGAGTAAAAGACTAGCCTAGACTTATTGAAACATGAGATTTTTTTATTTATTTTGACAAGGAAATGGGAACGCTGATGTTCATTCCTGCCCTGTGAGTTTGAGAGTTTTGCCCTGTGACATTGTTTTGGATGGATATACCGCTATCTGTCGTTACAGGTACCTTATTCGCTTCTTGCTAAGGGAGGTTTCTACCGGTACCTCACAGCCACGAAATAATGCCAGTAAATATATATATATATATATATATTTATATATATTTAAAAGGAGAGGCTGACTAACTGACTGAAATAGAAATATCAACGCATGGCCTAAACTATAAGGGATAGAAACTGGAAATTTTGCTCAGGAGTGACTTATGTAACTTATGGGAGTGAGAAAATACAAAAAGAAATTCAGCAAATTCATAAAGTTTCTTTATTAAAAGTCATGAAACACGTTTTACATATTTCCTTCCAAAAATCATCCCTTAAGGCGATAAAAGGCAAAATTAGTATGAAAGCTCAACAACTATAATATGTATTGCTGAGGATTTAAAAATATTCCTGGAAAGTACACTTAAATTTATTTCTTTTCAAATAGATGATTCGTACGGAGGCGAAACATTAATATTATCTTTGCTATAAGTCCAAACAAAGTTTAAGTTGCTAGTTCGAAAACTCAGCTATATCTTTATACCAAATTTATATTAACACTTATCGTTTCGAACTTTTACTTATGTTAATTACTATACTACTCAATGTTGAGCTTGCTCAAGAACTTCGGCCTGATCGTAATGAAGTGGTAGAGAAATAAAGAGTTGAAGAGATAATGCTGTAGCCTTCTTTAAGCTCATTCTAGTACAATGTATATGTTACTAGCTTTCCACCTGCGAGAAAAAATGGCTTCCAGTAACTCTTGATATTCGTTGACCATGTGGTACCGGCAGAGTAGTATACTAAATTCCCTATACCTGGTGTAGTAAGAAAACCGATCTGGAACCAACAGATGGCGGTATATCAACTCAAAGTAGTGTGCAACAGGGTAAAAATGGGCAGCAGCATTTTGGACGTAAAAGTACGCTCTTGCGATTGATACCATGCTTGCCCAACGCGGCAATTATGGGCAAAACTTCCCTTTTCTTGGGGAGGCCTATGTCCAGCAGTCAACGTTTTCTGGCGGCTATGATGATAATTATGACTTGTAATTCCGAAAAAAAATGTACTTAATCTGCGTCAGACAGTCAAGCCGTTCATTAGAAAAATTAAAAAATCTAAATTTATCCCACGGGTACATGTTTTTGGTATATAAAGTAGACTATGTTTTATTGTATTCTAATAATAATCTTTGTGCCCGATGTCATCTAGATCTGTTGAGTCGTGTTGGCGTGAAAGAGTAAAATACATACAGTCTCAAACTGTACCTCAGTCGAAAATATAGTCGCTTATGATAGATTCGTATACATTTATAATTAAAGCTTTTTAAATGAGTGTTAGTCATAGTTAAGCTATATATTGTATGTAATTGACGCTTTCATTATTAAGCTAGGGCTTTTTAACAGCTTTAAAACGTCTTAACTACGGTTAAGGTTCTGTATGGTTACTCAACTAAGGTTTAAGGTACCGTGTGATACCGGCAGAGTAGAAGAATACACCTACACCATGTGTCATAAGATGCCACTAAATACCGGATCCGACAGATGGCGGCATATCCATCCGAAGCAGTGTAACTCGAATGCAACAGAGTATAACTGCGGCAGCATTCCCGTCGCGATGCTATACTCTGCGCCTGCCACTCCGGTTACCTAGCGCGGCAATTATGTGCAAATTCTCTGTTTCTTGAGACTGTTGTCCAGCAGTGAACGCTTTACAGGTGCCTTGTAACCTTAAAATTGTTGCTGCAAAGAAACCAAAACGTAGAACAATGGTTAAGTTATTAAAAAGTTAAACAAAGTAGTTTGGTTATGATAATATAAAGTATAAATATAGGACCCTATCTTGAGATGTATGTGTAATTTGTAAGCATGTATATAATATAGCCTAACTATGTACCTTTTTAATAATTGTTTATTGAAAGTATAGGCAGTATTTCTCCGCAGCTTCCAATCAATTCCACTTCAGAATTACCAATGTCCAATTTAAACTTATTACAACTATTATTTATAAAACTGAAGAGTTTGTTTGTTTGATAGAATACGTTAATCTTGGAAACTACTAACTCAATAAAACAAATATTTGTGTGTAAAATAGCTTATTTATTTATGAAGGCTAAAGGCTAAATACCATCACGGTACGACCATTAATTCAGTCCTCATTTGCTCATAGGTACTTTAACATATTAGCCAAAAAAATATATAACTACACGAACACCTAATTCCATGGTAAGTCGCTTAAAGCACTTGTGTTACGGACGCCAGACAGAGGAATAACAAATATACTACTTAAATACATATGTTCAAAACTCAGACTCAGAACAAACACAAATATTATCATATAAATATTTCCTCTTGGTAGGATTGGATCCCACGACCCTTGGCGCACATGATCACTACCATCTGCACTATCGGGCCCATAAAAAAGTTATTAATAATTAAAATGTATTACGTAAATCTTAATGTCAGTGTAAAATATTAGAAATGAATTGGTTTCTGATAAACACATATGATAAGACAAAAAAATATTTAACAAATAACTCCACAAATAGAGATATTGCCAAAAATACCAGCACAAAAACTTAATATTACTTTACTGAAACAACTAATGTGCCCCATGCCCATACACACACACACACACACATACATACAATAGGCTATTCTACATTATTTTAAAATGTTCATATCGATATGATAGTCAACTGATATTTTTATTTTCTGGAAATAATATCGCTTTATGCAAAGAAAAAACGTTCAAAATATGAAAAACAAATATTCTCGCCCGATCTGGTCAAAAGGACAGCCGCCAATATTTTGATGACATATGAACAGAAACAAATAAATGTCAAACGACAGCAGTGCATTGAACTTTCTCTTTTTCTAACCTTAATAAGGAGCTTTCATTAAACGTATCGTCGGTGTATAGTGCCAAATTGTATCAACACAACATTGAAGACTCTAGAAAAGTTATTTTTCTGATTTCCGAATAACATTGTGATATTATGAGTAATGTTTAGATAGAACTATCAGGAATCCGTCCTCCGTTGTAAATAAAAATAATAACGTATTAAATGTGCAAAAATATAACAAGCCACAAATTTGAATTAAAGAGGTCAAACTTTCTCTGTTCTTGTAGGTTATTTGTTTGTTGCTACTCATTTGACGTCACTCATGAAAAAAGTATGATGATAAACAGATAATAAAATACAATTTTATTTTGGAAACTATAAATTAACCGCATATTTATATAACAAAATAGTGTTATACTCGTATTTCTTATAGTTGAAAGTACCTATATGCTGTGCTGTCGTTGAAAACCTCCACGGGACCAGCAGCCCCCAACGTCTGATCATTTCGTTTCAGGTGGTTAATTTTCTTCGCTTGTAATCCCTCTAGTAACAGGGGGAACAAGAGTCGCCTTCAGGGGGCTACGAGGAGATAGCGTCTATAAAAAGTCGTAAGGATGTGTAAAAAAACCTCGTAAAAAACCTAAAATAACCGTAATCCGTCCAATGGGGGCCTGATTTTTCTCAGAAGCAGGCCGCGTGGAGCATATCACTATAAAATCCCGAAACCTATGTATGGGTCTACAGTGGCATAGGGTTAGCGTGCAAGGATTCCCAGGGGTATCCCATATGAAAATAGCAACTAGGAAATCTTCAAGCCTCTAGGAGGGTACCAGCAGCAGTGCTACTGGAGCATCCCTCCCTGTCACTTTGGTTCCGGCAAGCCCGGCGTATCGGGGGAAGGAGCCATGCGGTTTTAAGGGAGCATTATCGGCAAGAGTCGTCGGTAGCTAAATTTTTGGTTTATTACACGCCGTGAGCCCTTTAAAAGATACGCCTGACGTCAGGGCAAAATTAATTTTTCTGTGCCAATAACTAATACCGGATATGATCTCTCATCCGGATCAGACCAGTATGTGCAATTTGATCCCAGAAAAACCAGTGACTCAGCCGGTCGCCGAAGGAGATGATTTGCAGGCTAAGGCCTCGGCCGTAGCGCCAACCGGAGCGCAAACAACAACGCACCCGGCTTACTCCACCAACTCAAATGACCCAGACGATTAGGTTGAGTCGGTTGACTGAGCTGACCGACTCCCGGGACCCCGAACCGGAAGACATTGCTGTCGTCAGCTTATATGACACCATTGTTTAAAAGCAGTCGACAATACCCACCAATACAAAACATTGTGGACGTGGACGGCCTTCTACCACGGAGGAGTTCATTGGCATATGGAAAATGCGTAGGGATCTATTTCTCCTTAAGAGCGCAGAACAGCAATGAGCTACTGAAAAAGAGCTCTCTGAAAATGGCGCCATAACTAACCAAGTACAAGCGGCTTCTAAATAGAGACTTTCTGGCTCCAGAGATGAGCTAAGAATAAGGCAGCCCTAAAACAGCGGGTTATGCAAGATTTAGACGCAACCCTTGATATGAAATATTTAGAACCATCGTCGAACAAACGATGCGATGAGAATGAGCTCCTTTGCAATGAAGTAGCACAAATGCGCCGGGAGTTGCACTCCCTCAGTCTGGAGTGCACTTAATTCAGGGCTGCATCTGTCCCTGCCTCTGTCCCCGTAAAACCAACACTTCTTAACGAAGAAACCAAATGGGACTGTTTTAGACGGAACATTTTAAGCTCAGTGAGCGAAATCTTGGATTCTAGACTTGGATTATTTGCTCCCCGTCTGCCATCGGAAGGACTGGCTCACACTCAGGTTAAAGCAGTGTCCAAGGCGAGGGTTTTACCGCCTCGAAGTAGTGTTCCTACACCTAAGCCCACCACGACGCCTTTCATGGCTTCTAAGCCTCACCTAATAGAATAGAAGGAAGTTTATTGATGTTCTGTAAACGCCTCAATAGCTGTTAGACTTACTTTTGAGCCATCAATAAATGAACGCCACTCTTCTGCTTCATATTCTATATATAGAAAAATAAAATAACATTCAGATAAGTGGTTCGTTGGTTCCGTCTAAATCATAGGGTCTTTCAATCTTTTGTCCATCCAGTGAGAAGATCCACACATGTAACACAATGGATGTGTGGAACCTATGCTTTGTCTTGTTTTCCGATGGCAAACCAAAAAAATACTGTTCATATAACTTAGTTACTTATGGTGTCAAACTCTTTTGCTGAGTTATGAAATTAATGTCACCACAAATTGTCAGGATCATTTTTACAATTTCTTGACATTATTCAAAAATCTTCACTCACTTCACTTCACTTCACTTCTCTCTAAAAACAGAATAAACCACTGCGCTCTTCAAATAAAGGAATTCTCTGAATGTGAAAGTGAAACAAAAACGGTTAATTTAAAGTTTGTGGGTAGTAGTAACACGAAGTACAAGCAGCTGTAACACGAAAACTAGAACGGATGGAATCAAAATAAGTATGGTTATAAAATGAGGGTAGGTAATTTAAAATTTGTCAGCACCTTTCTTGTTACAATATTTTGTTTAGCCGTTTTATAGTTCCAAATTTTTTTTGTAATTGCATAACAATAATTTCAGTTTCTGGACAGTAAATAAATTATATTGGCAATACTCTGACACGGTGAGGTTCGGAACGACGACATGTTCGTCCTTTCGGGAACGAGCCATCGGACGGAGCGGACAGATCAATTATATATTTTGTTGTTTGTGTTAATTCTTATTAAAATAATAGAAAAGTTATTTATTTATTTATATATTATAAATAAACGTATATCGTCGGTAATACTTCAATACCGCGTATGTAGCATTAAATAATAAGCTCCAAATGTCAAATCTTTACTTGAATTTTGAACTTTATTTACAACCGCTATTTACGCAGTATTGAACTATCAATGACGATATATGTATATGGAGTTACATATAGTTACATTAACGGTATTCCGTAATTAGTAATAATTATTGGTATTATACTATACCCTCATTTAATAAGTAGCTGACATTTATTATAATGAGTACGAGTGGAGTAGAAGGACAAAAATCTTACAAACTCGGAGAATTTGTAACTCCTTTGAAAGGTTCCGTTGCGTACGCAGCGAAAGTTTAATAATTAATGTAGATGTGATAGAATTGTACCCCACAAAAGTTACTTAAAAAAGCCTGTAAAAGTCTATCATATAAAATTGACTCATAATTCTCTCTAGGTAATAATTTTTTCCAATTCTTGATTTTAGAAAAAAATGTTTACCTAACATTTACAAAATATAAATTTTTATTAACATGCCAAATTTACACTTTCACTAATAATAGCCAATAAGGAGCTGTTTGAGTATGTACCTCAAACAGCTCCTCAGTATTATTTCATACACTTTTGTATATTTTAATTTAATTTGTACAACATCTTATACCATGACCTGGATCCGTGATAAGTCGCTTAAAACACTTGTGTTACAGACATCAGACAACAGAGGAACCACAAATATACTACTTGAATACATGTAATTAACACCCAGACATTAAACAATCACAAATATCATCATAAATATTTGCCCGGGGTTGGGATCGAACCCACGAATTTTGGCACACAAGACAGGATCACTACCATCTGCGCCATCGGGCCCCTGAAATGTATGTAGATACCTCAAACAGCTCCTTAGTAGGTATTCTTTCTTACATTTTACAAATATTTTTGACTTATACGCGAACGAGTTCGCGGGCAAAAGCTAGTATTATCGGACATTATAATTGTTAGGTTTTGATTATTCTATCATAAGTATTATATTTTCTTCTACCAGAGTATAAACAATCGGCGGGTCAATAATTAATAAAAATTTCCTGCCAGATCTACCATAAACAGATGAGTATGTATTACAGTGAGATACCGGCAGAGTAAAATAGTACCTCCCTCTGTACCAGGTGTCGTAAGAGGTGACTTATGTACCATGAAACAGTGTAGCTCAAATTTATACGATGGGCAGCAACATCCCAGTCGCGAAAGCTGCGCTTTGCAATTGCCAATACGCTTGCCCAGCGCGGCAATTTTGGGCAATATCCATATAGTCTAGCAGTGGACTTCTAATGGCTGAAAGATGATGTATACCAACTATACCAACAACACCGTTTCTTTCATAGGAATCATTAATCACATCAACGCAGGTGATGTCAATAGAGCGACAGTAGAAGGTTACAATTTATGGAAGAAATATCTCAGGGATGTGTCCCGCGGGAAATTGAACCTTATCGTGTTTAAAATAACCGCTATGGAAGCGTTCACGATTCGTCATATTCATTCGACGCCTAAATAAAACATATCAGCGATTATTGATTATTTATACAAATAATTTAATGGAGGTAAACATAATACAAAGGTCGTCTGCATTGGTACCTCAGTCTCACCTAGTTCAACTGCTAATTCCGGTTTAAAGGGTGAAAGAGGCTGTGAATTTACTGGGTAAATGTGACATAGTATCTTCCGTTTACAAGGTTGAGGATGGAATTGTACTACTACTGTACTGTATTGTAACTAACACATGTATTTCAATAAATATATCTCAAAAATATGATACTTAAATACATATTTCACACCCAGACACAAAACAAATACTTTATCACCGATATATATGTCCGGAGGGGGGGGGGTATCTAGTCCTTTGGCGCACAAGATTAGAACACTATTGAGTGTGTCCAAGTGTACAATCGTCGTCATGGCCGTTTTTTTAGTCAACTATAGTTTCATCATCATCACCATAACAGCCATTGCAGGTCGACTGGTGGATTTAGGCCTCCTCAAGCAAGGAATTTTGCTCACAATTGCCGCGCCAAGCAAGCTGGTTGGCAATAACAGAGCGCAGTGGATCCTCGCCCTGTGCATTTGAGCTGCAATTTTTGGTGGGTACACCGCCATCAGTCGGTTCTGGTACCTTAGTCTTTTCTACTTTGCCAGTTTATCATAAATATACTTTGATCGACAAAAGAGTCTTCCATTCTCAAATATAACCTTGGTCTTTATATCATTATAATCGCTCGATCGCGTCGCATCCTCGCTTTTTTATCCATCAGAGCGGATCCGGAACCCATTGTGACGCATAAAGATTCGGTGCCTTACAAAGAAATGGGTGTATTTTATGGATAAGAAAGCACAAGATGTCGTGTTAAAATATTATTGTTGCTGGCTTTGTTGGTTTAACTTGGGAGAATGTGGCGAAAGTTTGTTGTCATAAACCACTTTTGATTTAATAGACTATTGTATTAACTGATTTGTGTAACACATTTTACTGGCATTTAATATGTTCCAAATTAGGTACAAGGAACATGAATGAGGTAGACCAACAAAAGTTTTTTTCATAGGTACCTCACTCCTACCCTTCTCTACCAAATAATAATAATATTTTAAATTCCGACAACATCTTGACATTGACCTGACTCCGTTGTAAGTCTCTTAAAGCACTTGTGTTACATACGCCATGCAACAGACGAATCACAGATACACTACTTAAATACATATATAAAACACCCAGACATAAAACAAACACAAACATTTGCTCTAGGTGGGAATCGAACCTGTGCATTGTTCGTTTGGCTGTCCCGGTTTGAAAGATGAGAAGATATCGCACGAGTGATATCCTTGTGATATTACGAGCCTCTATTCAGTGATTGATATGATGCATGTAGTTTAAAGAATCGATAATGCAATGCTATATTTACAATCTCTGTTCAATAAATAAGTATTTTGGCTTGTGATACACTCTGAATCACCTGTCACGGCTATCGGCTGTACTACATTATATTAACAAGGTCATTAGGTCACTGTGACTCGTTAACAGGTACTCTCGTCATCATCATCATTAACCGCAAAACATCCACTGCTGGACAGAAGCTTGTTTAAAGAAGGGTGAATTTTCCAACCAAAACTATTTTACCTAGGAATAGCAACATTAGCCACAAGTACATACAATATATACATATAAAAATTTCGTGTTACGTCGCTTGTCCAAATGAACTCTGAAGCTGCTGAACCAACTAAAATCAAATTTTTGCTCATTTCGCTTAGTTTGATCCAACTTGAGAGATGGGTAGTATGTATATCTATTTCGATGTGCCCGATGGTGCAGATGGTAGTCTTCCTTATGCGCCAAAGGTCATGGTTTCGGTCATCAGCCAGGGAAATTATTTATATGATGATACTGGTATTTGTTTTGTGTCTGGGTGTTAAATATATGTATTTCAGTTGAATATTTTGTGACTTCTGTGTTGTCTGACGTCCATAACACCAGTGCTTTATGCAATATACCACAGGGTAAGTCGCTTAAGCACTGGTGTTACGGACGTCAGGTTAATGTAGTGTAATGAATTGGGGAATGAACTAATGAATTATATACAAATTATAATAATTGCATAATGCAACGTTAATATGACAGAAGAGTTATAATTATGAGTGAGTGCCGTTAGATTGTAACACGTGGCGGTCGGTGTGAGGTCATTAAATAAGAATCTGATAATACTAATATAATCAACGAGAAGCGTCCCGCGGTTTCACTCGCGTTAACTTGGAGAACAAACCGATATGAGCAAACATACACACTAACTTCGAACCTCCCTTTTACTACCTGATTTGATTGATGATTTGATTTTACCACTTGATTTTTTAAATAATCCTTTACACGAAATTTTTTGAAATTTCATTCGAATAACTTCACAAATAGCAATGTTTCATACTAACATTAAACCCCAGTTTTACCCCCTTAGGGGGTGAACTATTAGAACTACAATCTAAGTGCCGCCTCCAACTGCTGCCAAAACTCGTATCTTACGTTATTAAAGGAGCAGCAGTGCAAAAAAAAAACAAATTTCTAAGCCTTTTAGTGTAGACCCTGTGTTGATATGTCAGTCAGTCAGTCAATCAGTCAGATTCAAAGTAACGGCTAGTTAATTATAATCTTCTATGTGAGATATATCATGAGTAATACTAAATAAATGTGTATAATATCTTAATTATCTTATATAAAACGAACCAAAGAGAACGAGCCAGTAATAAGAAGTACCGGCAGAGAAAAATAGTACCTTCCAGGTGTCGTAAGAAACGACTAAGAGACCAGAACTGATAGATGGTGGTATATCCATCCGAGGCAGTGTAGCTCAAATACACATCCCTAGATGGGTGAAAGCTGCGTTCAGCGATTGCCAACACCAAGCGCGGCATCTTAGGGCAAATTCCTCTTTGCACGGCGAAGCCTATGTCCACTGGACTTCCAATGGCTGTAATAATGAACGAGAAAAGAATAAAAAACTCATAAGTTAAGAACAGAAATAATTGGATTGGAATTAAACATACATATCATTATATTGAAATGGACTGACTTATTAGTTGAGCATTATGAATGAACGTGAACGTAAATAAAAAAACTAATTTGATTTCAAAAGTAAACTGCTATTTGTTTTTGTTTTGTGATTTAATGAAATCTAAACTAAAATGCTCTATTTTAGCAATAGTAACATTTAAGACAATAGCTAATTGAAAAATACCGAGACTCTACTTACAAGAAATTTGGCATTTTCTTTGAACATTTAGGCGGGTTTTAAATATCCTAAATATAAACCTGTTTCGAATTATATTAAACAATGTTTTAAGAATCGTGTAATATTATGGTTCCTTCTTTTAAGCGGTTTCTTTGACAGATTTTTGCGTTATTTTTTGCGACGCACGGCTATTTTTTTACACAACCACGCTGGAAGGGCGTAGTGGCAATCGCAGAGTGTAGCTTCGCGAGTGGAATGCTGCTGCCCATCTCCGCCCTGTTACCCGGGGATGTACTGTTCTACTTCGCTGGTACACACAGCAACAGATAAATACTTCCAAATCTGTCGAAATTTCGCAATCGATATTAATCTATAAAAGCGAGACATTGAGTTCAAAATTGACTTTATACTTGTTGATTAATGCACACCGTACAATAAAAACGACGTTTAATTTATTTTTATTATATGAACCGCCCAATTGTGATATCTTTGTAGTTCACGCAATGGACTTATTCTATTGGTCACCATATCATATCCCGCGGAAAATATCACTTCTGTAAAACATAACTACTAAAAATGCCTCCCACAACCATCCTCTCACTTTATACACATTTCACAACGCGTAGAGCTTCTGCCCCCGAGCGATGGCCGTCCACACTAATGAGGCCGGGCTCACTCTGGTCTAGTTTGGAGGTAACTTAGGAGGTCCGGCCACCCGAACACCAGTCAGTTTGGTGCTGCTCCGATCACGTCATACAGCATGCGGGTACAATCGGGTTTCGCTCATTAATAAGCGGCTTTGCTTATCCCGCCAGCGGTGGCTGTCGACCTTTAGGTTCTCCAAAAAATACCATTTCATGCCACATATAACTTAAAGACGTTTTCCCAAATCGCTTCCAACCAATATCTATTTCGTATTTCGCAACATACAAAGTTCAATAATTCTCGAGTTTTCATCACACTTCAATTAGTCTTAGAATACTTTGATAATAATTTAGGGGAGTCAGCGAGAAATTCGAAATTCATTGCATCCATTCGGTCAGTAGGACATGAAAATATTTCTCGGATTATTTTGTTTGACATTAATAAGTTTAACAATTTTACAAGACTTCAAAAAGGAGTGTGTTAAATGCAACAGACTGGGGACTTGTAATTGAAGACTTTGGGACCTTGTAATTGAAGACTTTGGGGCCTTGTAATTGTGAAATAACAGTCTATGAGTACTATGGCTAATAAAATACATAACAGTGATAAAGTATTCAAGTACTTTTATGGCGTATCTATGATGCTGCTGTGTGTAGGACGATCATTCCGCCAATTATGGATTGTGACAATTCTTTTTTATTTGGTCGACCATGTTTTTTATGTGGAAATTTTTTTAAGTCAGTTATTTAAGGAAGCGGTGACAGATTTGCAATTAACAATTTCTCTGGATGAATATATGAATGCAATAGGTGGTGTAAAGGTTATTTTGATTTTGCCTGTCACAAAAAAAAATACAGTTTATTCATTACAAATGAAGTATTTTGTTTAAGGTAGAAATTAAGCCGTGTGATACAGGCGTTGTACTGTGCTAGATGTAATATCCATCCAAAACAATCCTATTAATGTTACTATAATTAAAATTGCGCTCATAATTATTCTGAAATGGAGAATACGAGGAATAAAATTACATTCATAATTATTATGAAATGGAAAATATGAGGTATCACGGAGAAACTGGAAATTATGTTTATGTTTAAACTGGTATGTTTAACCGACTTCAAAGTCGGTTAAACATACTTTTTTGAAAAAGGAGGTTTCTCAATTTTACCGTTTATAATGGATATAAATATAATCCGTATGGATTAATAAACATATGTATGATATATAAATATATTTCTTATATACAAATCAGTCCCTATTTCCTTTGGTATCAAGTAAGAACGGCTGCCCTCTTTATTAGGATAATAAAATAAAGGAGAAAAAAAAATATTACCAGATATAGAAAATACATAAAGTATTTACTTCTTTAATAAAACTCTATAACGTTTATCATAAACGTTAGTCATTTGGAAGTTGGCGCAATCTGTCTATAAATATATATATACATATATATATATATATATATATTTATAGACAGTTTAGTTTAGTTTCAGTTAGATTTATCCTTTTATATATATAAAAGGAGAAGCTGACTGACTGACCTACTAACAAATTGCGTAGGGCCAAAACAATAAGGGTCAGAAACTTGCTGTTTCTAAGTTATTCAAAACCAATAAACACTTCTAAAATTTTATTCTAAAAATCATCTTTTAAGGGGTTAAAAGGAGGGTGCAAAAATGTATATAGTATGGCAATTCTACAATTTATCGCGGGTGAACCCGTTGGATACTGCTAGTATAGTGCAAAACAGATGCATCGGTGTGCTACGCCTGCGACTTCGTCTGCGTGGAATTGTGACTTTAAGCAGCATATTTTCTTTCGAACTACAAACTTCCACGCAGCGCACACAACGAACGTAAATTACTCGCCCGCTTTTACCACATTGTTTATTAATGATACACTCCTTTCAGTTGTAGCGTATTAAAGCTTAAGTGACTTCTTTTTAAAAAAGCTATCTGCCGGTGGAAGAACGATACAAATCGGTTCAGCTGTTCCAGAGATTAGCTGGAACAAACAGACAGACAAAAATTGTAAACAAAATATTTTGGTATACGTACCGTATATACATTCATATGCATGTAGTAGAAATCAGTAATTTCACTAACATAAACAGACACTCCAATTTTATTTATATGTATAGATAATACTGATTCCAAATCAATATTCATAGTTAGGCTGATTCAACAATAGCGCTCAGGTCAGCTAGTCTATATAAATATATGTAACACAATCGGATTGTATATATAATATTCGGAACTGTGTTCCCAGAGGTATTTCGTGTCCAACGATGCGAGAGAGGAATGCTCCTCCCGCGTGAGGAGTCCGCCCACAAAAGAGTCGGTCACCCGTCACATATGGAGTGTGCTCAATCCATTTTGGACGTCTTCCAGCGACCATCATTAGTTATTCTACCCGATAAGCATTAGACGCTTTAGAATAACTAATTCTTTAACCTGCAAAAAGAAATTCCCATTTTCGTATTGGAAATATATATAATATATTTATGTAAGGTAGACCTCATACAAAGAGGTTAGTGATGCAATTACTGGGTAACGTGGCATAATATCCTCAAGTCACAAGGTTGGCTACGCGTTAGTGCTATCCTTGTGATATTACGAGCGTCTATAGGCTGCAGTGATGCTTACTATCACGCTCGTTTGTCAACCCGGTCAAATAAAATAAAATAAAATAAAAAAAAACAATAATAATATTCACACAACGTTTCGTATATTGACCTAACTCCGTGGTAAGTTGCTTAAAGCACTTGTGTTACTGACATCAGACAACAGAGGAATCACAAACATAACACTTAAATACATATATTTAAAACACAGAACAAATACATATTCCATCATATAAATATTTGTCCCGGGCGGCGATCGAACCCGCGACCCCTGGTGCGACAGGTAGAATCACAGCACAGCTTGTGGTACCAAAAGAAGCTATTCCACACGGACGAAATCGTGGGCACAGCTAGTTATGAATATAATCAACAAGTGTAAAATAAAGAATTATTAAACAATATCATTACAGCATTTGGAAGTCCACTGCTGGACACAGGCCTCCCCAAGAAAGGGGGAACCCCGCCCATAATTGCCACGCTGGGCAAGTGTGGTGGTAATCGCAGAGCACAGCCTTTGCACCGGGGCGCTGCTGCCCATCCACACCCTATGCATTTGAGCTACTGGGTATACCGCCACCTGTCGGTTGTAGTACCTCAGTCGCCTCTTACGACACTTGGTATAGAGGAAGGTTCTATTCTACTATGCCGGTGCCTCACGGCATCATTACAAATTATAAAAAGTATTATTTTCCTGTTAAAATTTGGCGTCTAAAGTTTCTTTGATACTGTAATAACAATTATATAAGGGAACACGTTTGGCTTCCTCAAATTTCTCCAATGGAGACTTTAATTAATTATCATTGTAAGATTTTCCTGAAAAAGACACCCGTTTCGTTCAATAATGATGTTATTTACAATATATGACACGAGAGGTATTGATTTATCACTTTTATTTTAGCACTGCATGTGGTTTCACTCGCAACGGCATAATTACAAACAACGAGACAAGTGCAGTGATCAAATCTAATGTTTGACAAACAAGACAGCGGGACGTTTTTGAGGCTGTCAATGCAATTATGTTGATTTTAAAAATTATTGCTAAGACTTTATTTATTTTGAGAAAGCAAATAATGATGTAAAAAACTTAATAAAATCTTAATTATGCAAAAAAAAAAAATAGATAGAGTAGCTCAAATGCAACACAGGGCGAAGATGAGCATTGTCTATAGCGCGGCAATTATGGGCAAAATTCCTCGTCCGTGGGGGGGCTATGTCCACCAGAGGAATTTTAACGACTGATATGATGATTATGATGATAAAATACACCATATTTATTAATATAGTCGATTTTATGCATTGGCATAGAATCTATAAAAAATATTTTTTAACGATTTCAATAAACCGTAATCTCGTGGCATTAGAACATTGTTTGATCAGTAAAGTTTTCACCTGGAGGTATGTCAATAAAACCTCGTCGCAGATCCTTTGTCCTGAATGCGAAATTAATAAAGTTTCGATGCAAATCAAATGTTGCCTTTTATAGGGTTAACGCTAAACCATCCAATTGAAGTTCATCGAAAACTGTCCGGTGATCATTTGGGCTTTGTTTACATTATTACGATCACCACACTAATTTAATCTTAAGGCAGCAAGGAGATGATATATCGTTTTGCTACAAGCGGCTTGTATTAACGCTGTGTGCAGTTAGTTACAAGGTAGACCTCATACAAAGATCGTCGTGATCGGTCGTGCGTTGGTACTTCTCACCTATTCCTATCGCTAATAGCATTGCTTTGTTCTAGTTTGAAGGGCGAGAGAGACAATAAAATTACTGGGTAATCATCACCATCATCATATCAGCCACAAGATGCCCACTGCTGAGCATAGGCCTCCCCAAGTAATTTCCAATAGGACCGGTTGTATCCATCTTGCGGTTGGACGTCCTACGTTGCGCTTGTCGGTACGTAGTCTTCATTCTAGAATATTGGTAATGTGACATAATATCTTAAGTCACAATATCATCATAACAGTCATTGGAAGTCCACTGCTGGACATAAGCCTCTCCAAGAATGGAGGCTTTTTGACCATTGTCGCCGCGCTGGCCAAGCGTGTTGGCAATTGCAGTGCGCAGATATCTCAGTCGCGATGATGCTGCCCATCCCTACCCTGTGCATTTGAAGCTGCACATTTCCGGATGGATATACCGCTATCTGACGGTTCTGGTATCTTAGTCGCCTATTACGACACCTGGTGCAGTGGAAGGTACTACTCTATTCTGCGGGTACCTCACGGTACGTGATATTACGTCTATAGACTGCAGTGACGCTTACTATCAAGCGGATTGCACGCTTGTTTGTCGATTTGGTTTTATAAAAAAATAGTTCTGCGTTTATATCTTCTTATTCAAGACTAGTAAATAGTGCTCCGGGATTTCTCCGTAGTAGTTAGTTCCTTTGAGATAATGGAGATTAATTATATATCTTAAGTTCTTCGTAGAAAAATAATTCCATTATTGAATGAATATATGAAATCGGTCTAGTAGTTTTTAAATTAAAATTTGCTTGTTTATATTCGTTACATATATACATATAAATTTTTCCTTATTTATAATAATAGTAAAATCAAGATATACAAATAACTACTATAAAAATAATACAATTATATATGGCCCAAAAGTCGGCGAGATACCACTGACACGTCGCTAACAACAATAATTTATTGATCACATTGCATAGTAGTTTTATTGCTCCCTTATCTTCAGATCTGGATTTGGATCACTTGAGAAGACCTGAAGAGGATCTGGACTACTGGCACAATGCATACTACTTTTGAAAAGCATTAGTAAAACTTAGGTCTCATCATAGCTCTTATAAGAATCCGAAATTCGCTCGGACAGCATCCCAAGTGATTCCCAATAGGACCGGTTATATGTGACCTGTGACCAGCGCAATCCTGCGGTTAAAGTCAGATTACATGTCCACCTTGCGGGTGGGCGTCCAACGTTGCGCTTTCCAGGTGTGGTTACTATTGCGGAAACGCACTGCTCCATCGGTAATCGGTTGCCAGTATAAAGTGCTATACCCAAAACCACTTTAACTTGTTAAGCTGTCAGGTATGCTAATGTAATAGTTGATAATTTATCGAATTCAGTTTGCTTATTTGTCGATAAATTTGGTTTAATTATGGATCTCTTCATTCCGATTTTTCGATCGCAAGTCAATGAGACTGTGTGCGTTGTCTTCTTCATCTCTTTTTTTTAAATTAATTGCAAAAGCAACTTAACGCAATTTTAATTGCTGTAAACCTGACGATGATGGTTGTTTAATTTCAAAATTTTAGTAAATAAAAGAGATACATATGACGATAACTGTGTGCAATAATGTCATCATCGTCTTCTTCATCATTACAGCCATTGAAAGTCCACTGGTGGACTTAGGCCTCCCTAAAAAAGGGAGAATACTATAAATTTGAGCTACAATTTTTTGTATGGATTTACCGCCATCTGTCGGTTTTAGTACCTTAGTCGCCTCTTACGACACCTGATACAAAGAGAGGTACTATTTCTACCGGTACTTCACGGCTTATATGTAATTATAATAATAATGTAAAATGATTAATTAGAGCATTAGTATGAGACAGTTATTCTAAATAAAATATTGATTCGGCGAGATGTCCGAATATAATGCGAGAGGGCACTGATTTGATTACCTTATTGTTTCTGTTGTTGGTAAGTTAAAGAGCCAGTATTTATGATCAACTTGTTTATACTAAATATTGTCTGTTGTGGACATTCGATTTCATACTCTACGGACATACAGCCGAGCAGATCACTCAATCTAAAAGAATTAGAATTAGTACTCTGCCATTTCGACTTCAATAGCTCTCGATTCCAGACAAGGAAATTTTATTTGAAATCTAACAGAGGCTTTTGTTTGCTGAGTTGAACTGAACTGTACCAATTGTCGGGCGCAGACGCAGGGATTTGGAACAAATATTTGCGCTTATAATGACACCGCGGAACAAACTGCGGTTTTTTATTTGGACAACATATTAATTTAGGGACGTATTCCATTGACATAATGTGACAAATTAGCCGTGAGGTACCGGCAGGGTAGAATAGTACCTCACCATGAACCAGGCGTCGTAAGAGGCGACTGAGGTACCTGAACCGACAGGTGGTGGTGCCTCTGCCCGGAATAGCGTAGCAACGATCTGCAAAATCTGTTCTTGTTAGTAGAAGGCTATTGTGATTAAAACAAGGACAAAAAATTAAAATCAAAGACTCTAATGAAATTTTAGCGTTTTTAAGTATATACAAAGAAACTAATGTGTTCAAGTTATTTCTTTGAAACAAAATTTACTAGAAATACTTTAACTTCGAAATGTTATGTATTATTTCTAGTGTATTTTAACATTACTAACGTGAAAACTTTGTATCACATTTAGGTAAATAATTCGAATGGATAAACGTTAAATATGACAAAGTTCAACACATTAAATTGATTATAATAAACATTACACTAGTGATAGATCTCTTACAAAGAATGTCTGCATTGGTACTTTCACCTATTTATATTGTCAAATATCAGTGTTCCCATTGCTGTGTTCCAGTTTGAAGGATGAGTGAGGCAGTGCAATAAATAAATAAATTCCCACAACATCTCATACATTGACCTGACTCCGTGGTAAGTCGCTTAAAGCACTTGTGTTACGGACATCAGACAACAGAAGAATGAAAAAATACTACTTAAATATATTTAACACCCAGACACAGAACAAACACAAATATTATCATATCATAAATATTGGCTCTGGCTGGGAATAGAACCCACAGACGAACTTTGGCGCACAAGATAGGACCACTACGTGATCGTGCGCGTCAAAATTACTGGGTAAATGTGATATAGTATCTTGAGGTTGGCAACTCACTAGTGAAATCTTTGTCATGACACGACTGTCTATATATAGGCTGCGGTCACGTTTATCATGGATCGGACCGTATGCCTGTTTGCTAACTTCATAACATAAATAACACACACACACTGTCTGTTTGAATGACGCAAGATTCACTTAAATAAAGAACAATTAATTTATATGCTCTTTGGTCTACTTGAATGTCAAAATTTTGCTAATACTAACGGATGTAACGAGAAATTTAAAGAAACTAAATATAAATATACTCTCGGTACATCAGTTTATCTTGCAGGTTCTTTTCTGGTGGCTCGCGTAATGAACCTGCTATAAACTTAGTTTTAAGACCTGTCTGGTGCCGACATACTAGTATTAAAGTAGGATATTTAACGACTTTTTTGTATAATGATTCTTGTTACATTGGTTGTCAGGAACATCGGTAATTTGTGTAAAATTGTAATTAGCATATCTATACTCAAAGTGTTTTTTACTTTCTTTTTGTAAATAT
>JACJUM010002279.1:14286441-14301390 GCA_020976665.1 Heortia vitessoides | reverse complement strand
TCACGCAATATCTCAAACATTGATCTAACTTCAAGATAAATGGATTAAAGCACTTATGTTTCAGACATCAGACAACAGAAGAATCACAAATGTAAAAATAATAAATACCTTATTGTACAGCAAACATAAAAAGTATATGAAAAAAAAAATAGTAATCGTACACTACAATGGGCGGCCTTATCGCAAATAGCAATTTCTTCCAGGCAACCTTTGGATGGAAAGACTGAAAGAAACAAAGAGGTAGTAAGAGGTGTAAATAAGATCATCAACAATATATTCAATATACATTCTATAATATTAAGCGTTCGAGTATTAGAAAGGAGGGAGAGCCTCCTGGGCCTGGGCCTGGGCCACCGCAAACAGCCTGGGCCGTAAAGGACCTATTAAAAAACGTAGTGGAATGCACAAGCGTTTTCAGTAAAATGTTCTCTGATGACCTGAGAGATTTCTCGTGACTGTCATCTAGGAACACAATTTTTAACTGCACAGTCGAATGGGAAGCCGTTTGAGTTTAATTCAAAATTCGGACACGTGATGAAATTTGCGAAAACCAAACATGAATCTTATGCAAAAATTTCAGCTTTCACCACGGGGATGCTTTAATTTTTTTCGGTCTTTGCTGCCCATCTCCACCCACCCTCTGCATTTGAGCTCTACTGTTTCGGATGGATACACCGCCAGCTTTGTCGGTTCTGGTACCTTAGTCGCCTCTTGAGATACCTAGGGTAGTACTATTTTACTCTGCCAGTACCTCACGGAATCTTTATCACCACCTGTTTTTCTTGTAGGTGGGTCATGTAATGAACCTATTATAATCTTAGTTCTAAGATCCGTCTTATATACATACTAGTTGAAATAAGGCCTAATTCATGGACCTATGTGTTATTCTTATGATGAAATATGAAATTCAGTACTTCCTTCTTGAAATACATAACGTTATTATTTCGAACCGATTGTTAAGACTACTCGTATATTGGACATTAGGAACTTTAGGTTGTTCAAAGAATACGATTTGGATTGATTTTAAAAAGTATTAAAGATGTGACTTACGCTTCGGAAATGAGGGCCCGCAACTTGCAGAATACGATGCCCAAACTGTAAGGGTACTGATGCCAGTACACCGATAGGTCGTTCGGGAGACCTGCACACACACCAACATATGTTTTATATAATAATGATAAACTCACACCACATCATTACAGTATCGAAAAATTTAACTCCGACACAAGTTGCTAAAAACACTCGTTCACGGACATGAGCACAGCGAAATTACAAATATAACACTTAAATACATATTTAATACCCAAACACAGAACACAAGTATTCATCATATAAATATTTGTCAGGGGTTCGAACCCACGACCCTTAATGCTCATAGAATATAGATAGAATCACTACTGTATGCGCCTTCGGATCCATGTTAATAATAAGAATATATAACGTGAAATATTCTGGTTTAATAGATATATTGTTTACTCTTTAGTGTACACCAAGATGTGGATTATATTACCATAATTAAAAAATAACCTAAATTATTAAATGCAATAGGCCTTATCTTTTACAGGCAATCATAGGGTGTATAAACTAAACAATTTGTTACAAAATAGACACCCGGGCGGGGGGGGGGGGGAAATAAAGATGCATATAAAAATTAATCGGTATTAATAATTGAAAATAATATTTACTAGAAAAAATCATCTTTTCTCAAGTGTCAAGCGGGACTTGAACCTGCATTTTTATTATATTTTAATCAAGATTGGCTTATCTTAGGCTCTTTCAAATTACCAAAAAAAAAAAATCTATGAGTAATATGAGTAATTTTACACAAATGACCGATGCTCCTGACAACTACTACTGTGTTAAGAAATTTAAACTAATAGGCCATTGAGTGTTCTACTTTAAGTTTATAACAGGTTCATTACGCGAGCCACCCGAAAAGAACCTGTGGGAAAATGTGATGGTGATGTGGGATCCAATAACAGCTAATGGTAGTTATTATTAGAACCCATACCGGCGTATAACCCATGTCCTAATGCGTCGTCTTCTGTTAATTCAGCAAAAAAAGTTGCAAATTTCAGAATGCAGCGAACTGTCAGCCAATAGATCTGACAATCATCATTTGATAAATCAATCGACTGACAGCTATTTCATATGACACATCAGAAAATTATTATCGTTGTTATAAAATAGTCCTAACTGTTATTATTATTTATACATATTATTTAATTATTTTGGGATTTATTTCTACATAAATATAAACTTAAAAATTTAGTTCTACTGCAAGAATCGAACCCGGAACTTTGTTTTGTTGTATCTTATCACAACATAGCATAAAACAAAGTAGCATAACGTAAAACAATGTTTGTCAATCCCTATGTGTGCTTTGCGAAACACGCAACGGATTTTACTGCGATTTTTTTAAATAGATAGAATGATTGAAGAGAAAGGTCCATATGAAAAATACATGCATAATATAGTAGGAAAACATTAACAATTTTCAAAGCTTAATGTTTTCTTGTCGGTTCCTTTCTGGTGGCTCGTGTAATGAACCTGCATTATACTTAGTTTTAAGAACCGTCTGGTGCCGGCAGACGGGGAGGAAAGTAAGCCCAATTTACATGCTAGATTACTTTTTTGATCCCGTGGGCTCATTAAGGTCATCATTATTATGATTTACATAGTCTTTAGTTTTAATATTTATTAATTTTAACGATTCGATACAAAAGTGCTTGCAATGGGCCTACTTGAATAAAGAATATTTGGATTTGATTTGATTGGTGATGTCGTAAAGAAATATACATTTGTTGCGAATACAATGCAAACGCTGGTCGAACCCGACGACCTTAAAAAGGTCTGCAAAAAAGTATGACAATCTTATCCATTTTTATACTCATTTCACCCGCGCGAAACCGGAGCGGGGCAAATATTTTAAAATCAATAATATGTCCGTCTGACTGTTGCCATTACACTACACCTTTTTTATCCTAAGAAAAGATATAAGGTACGTTTTTATACGTAGTATTAGACAAGTTTTCTCGAGATGGTATAAAATATGAATCCTCAAGGATAAGGTCGCAGGCGATATCATTATAAATGCTAAAAATTTAGTAGCACTTTGTTAGTCATTCACGCCGGGAAGAATAAATGATATAAATAACGGATAAATAAGAAAAATAGTGATGTTTAAAGACCATTATTTTAAATTATAATAACATAGATATTTAAAGAAATACATGTTATGTTCTCTTAGAATGATATTTCATGTATATATTTCAATAAATGTGTATACACCATATACACGATTCGATCAGCACAAAAACGAAGGTAAATTTGAAAAATCTTACAACAAATAGGAAAACAGTTGAGTTGCCTGCAGTTACATTTTTAATTTCCTATTTCTAATACATTTTGAATAATTAAAATAAACACTATAACATTAGGTTATTAAGTAAGAGTTATATGTTATAATAATGCCATATGAAGTTATATTATATTAATGTAATGTACATATATATATATATGCACACATATATATGAGTAAACTCATAAATACATTTAGTATTTGAGTATACTATAATTGTGTATTATAAATATAAATTTACTATTGTCTATTGTCAATATAAATTTATAATACACAATAGTAAAAATATACTATACGAGTATGTCGATGTATTTTGTAAGCATTTACATAATATTCCTTTAAAGTATTTTTATTTGTATTATTTATTTTTCATGGCGTTCATCAATTAAACTATAGTTAATTTGATTACTTCTAATTAATTTTGTTATTCAGACAAAAGCAATTGTTTTTAAATGTGTTTTTTATTTTGTTAATTTGTTTAAATTACTATTGTTACGGATATCAGAAATCAGAGAAATTACAAATATTTAATTTTTAATAACATATGTAAATCCCGGACAAGCCAAACACAAATGTTTAACACTTGATTGATCAGGATCGAACTAACGTACCTTACCTACCTACCTACCTTAGTCACCTTTTACGACATCTAGTATAGGGGGAGGTACTATTCTGCCCTACCTCACGGCTAACATATATATTTAATTCAGAACAAATACATATTAAATTCATTATGTATATACACATGTTTGAGTCGGAATCAAACTCCGACCCCTACCAACATAAGATTACTACCATTTGCACCATTATACTGTGTAAGAAACAATGGATTACTATTGGTTTATTAGTTGAAAAGTTCATCTCGATCAAACTGACGGTTTACTCACGACCTTTGTCAGATGATAGATTTATGGTTTGCAATAACATATTGGCCGAGTGGTACCGGCATCGTAAAACTGGGTGTTGTAAGAGGCGGCTGAGGTACCGTAACCTACAGATACCGGTAAATCCATTCGAAGTAGTGTAGCTCTTATGCAACAGGGCGGGGAAGAGCAGCCGCATCACTATCGTGTAGCTTTGCGATTATCACAACGCTTGCCCAAGGGCGATTATGGGCATATTGCCACTTTTTTGGGTCTATGTCCAGCAGTGGGTGTTTAACTGTCATCATCATTACATCAGCAATTGACAGTCTACTTCTGGACATAGGCCTCCCTAAGAAAAGGTGAAACTTGCCCATAATTGCCGCGCTGGGCAACCGTGTAGGCAATCGCAGAACGCAGCTTTGGCGGCGGGGATGCTGCTGTCCACCCCTGCCCTGTGCCTTTGAGCTGCACTGTTTTGCACAGGGGGAGGTAGTATTCTACTCTGCCGGTACCTTGCGGCTTAATTAGATTTAAAAAAATTATACGTTATTATTATTGTTGTTCTTATTATTGTCAGTTGCACATAAAGATGAAAATTTAATTAGGAAATATGGAATATGGACCTTGTTTACTAAGGCACGCTTTTTTGCGGTATTGAAGCATTACTGACGATATAATATACTTTTTATCCCCGATAAATTTCTGGTTTCCATGAATTAGATTCGCTTTTTTTCAGTAAGTAAAAGGGTCATAGTATACATAAATTAACTTCCATACAAAAAGTGTTGACAACAGCAAAATAATAATGTAAATATAATGTAACTCTAAAAATTAATAAAAATAACATGCAGAATTGGACACGATATTTGTTGCTAAGCAACTTTGCAACGGTTGGTTTTGGGATGGAAGATCCAAAATGTAACTTGAGATAATTCGAGCTTAAAATGGCACGTCAAGCATAGCAAAGCAGGTAATAGCTTTAATGGCCTTTAAGGCCTTTGACTTACATCTTTTGTGTGTACACAGTATATATAAAATATTTATTTAAATATAAACATTTATATACTTATGTAAATCCTGTTAATAATCACCATGTGAGGTAATTGAAATAACATCTCAACAAATTATAACTCGCTTCGTAGCTAACGGAATTATAGAAATATAAAGATTAGTACACACTGAACGATTTATTGTGAAAAGGGGATTTTTTACGATTATAATCCCCAAGAAATTTATGATGTGCAGCCAGTGAAATACTGTGGTTTAATTTTGGGCGATTTTTACCCGTAATGTTGTCTCAGTTTGAATTAGGCAGTAGCAGTTGCAGAGGAATAAAAAAGGCCACATTGGTGCCTGATAAAGTTCAATATAAAGTCGAAATAGGCGTGGACAAAATTCTTGCAAAAAAAAATTGGCCCGATGGCGCAGATGGTTGTGATCCCACTTTGTGGACAAATATTTACATGATGATATTTGTGTTTGTTCTGTGTCTGGGTGTTAAATATTTATATTATGTTGTATATCCTGATCCCTCTGTTTATTTATGACAAACAAAACAGATATTTATATTTAATTACATTGTGATTTGTCTTAAAGAACACAAAGCTAATGTTAAACATAAAATATCTGATAAATCTTCAGTCTGTAATCATTCACTTGATAAACCTTATGAACCTTACGAATTATTCATTCATAAGGTCTGACACACCTCAAAGTACTGGCAAAGGAAAGTCATTTCATACAAAGGACACTTCGCGGGGCTATAGGAAACAGAAAACTTCAAAAGAATTTCAAGAGAAAAGATGGTTGGAAAACACCACCTGCCTGTATTATACATTTTATGAAAGACTGACAACATCACTGTACTGTCAGATCCTAGAAGTGCCAGATTACAAAACACAATTAGGACCTCAACGTGTGGGAATTTGAATATTCGATCTAGAATAGTATTTTGTTTATCTTTACTTTTTTAGTCCCGAAACTTTTAGTACGTTAGTAAACTTAATTTTGTAGCAACAAAAAATCTATTTATAATATTTCTTTTTAATTATTTTATTGCCATCGGTCCTTATTAGTTTTGTAACACCTGTATTTTTTAAGGGGTAGAATTCGCCGTCTAATATTGCCGTATATAGCATAGCAAGCAAAAGTGTGATAAAAAACCAATTGATAATTTTTCCATAATCACTATAGTAGGAACAAGGACAATCTATATGGTAGGAAATACTTTGTTACAAAACATTGCTCGCTAACTTGTTCGTCCATTGCGGGACATTGGAGGCGTATATCGATTTTTGTCTATAATTACCATGATGGCAATCGTAGAACGTATCTTGCGATGGTAACACTTATGCTCAATACCACTCTATTGCATCTGAGCTTCGCTGTTTTGGGTTGACATACCGCAATCAGTTGGTTCCGCTAGCTTAGTCGCCTCTAATGACACCTGGCACAGGGTAGAATAGTATGACCCTTTTGCCAGTACCACGTGGCAAGTTACTAAATGTAAAAAAAGGTTTTGTTTTAAATATAATAATAACAAAAACTTCTTTGATTGATTTGGCTTTTGATTAATCTGACTCCGTGGTGTATAACAGACGCCAGTCAACAGGGGTATCACAAACATACTACATAAATACATATATTTACTACATAAACACAAATATCATCATATGAATATTTGCTCTGGGTGGGAATTTGATACCACGTATTATGTACAGGTACCAAATTTTCAACGGGTATGTGGAGGCAGCTTTACAAGCAAAGGTAGTCGCGTGTTACGCTCAGTTGTCGAACCCTGCAAGAGTTAATTAAAAATTGTTGCCATATCGTCCCGCGCTGTGGAACTCCATAACGGATATTGGATGAGAAAATACAATTCTGAATTATTGAACGTTGAACCAGCGGTCTTATTTATTGATAGCATATTTTTTATAGTAGTTTTTACTCTTCTGCTTATCTAGCACGCTACCTACATAGCAAATTCAAACAAAATCATTTCCCCAACAAAAAAGTAAAAGCCTTACAAACGGAAATACTGAAAAACCGACAAATCAATTGACGTCAGGTCTTTACGTAATCATGCTAGAACAACTGTATGGATTAAAAAAATCACTTAATACAAATTTACTAAATATTTTTCAGAGGTAAAAGTAGAAAGTAATTATTTGTGTAGGCTTTATGTAATGCGGCAGAGGTCCAGGGTACACTTTTTAAGTGATAAACATCTTTGTTTGTTCTGTGTCACGTTATTAAATATGTATTTAAGTATTATATTTGTGATTGCTATGTTGTCTGAATTACGTAACACGTAACGTAAGTCGATTTATATATTTATATATATTCAGATAAATATAATACTTATATATATATAATAATTCCACACATCCTCCTTACACACGAAGTAGTTGAACAAAAACATTAAATTCCAAGATAAGATGTAAACTGCTATGCACTGAAAACATGAGTTATCGTTTCTTCCGTAATAAATTGCTCTGTTAGAGAAGTGAGAATATTTACATTCCATCAAAAATCGATCTACATATGTAGTAACAAAAATGTTCCACGCCTGTCTCAAGACATATCCTATTCATCACCACAAAGGTATCTTATATATAAACTTCTAAGGACTGTTCCTAAGTCATCCTACGAGGTTGCATCGATGTAATATTGTCTTCACTAGACCCATGCTATTTTTAGCACGAACCATACGTATTTTTTATTAGGCCTAGTAGACAAAAAGTATTCGGGCAGCATGATAGTAAGCTTTATCGCAGCCTATAGACGCTCGTAATATCACAAGGATATGATTGGTGCGCAGACAACCCTGTTCAGTATCCAGTAGTTTCATTGCCTCTCTCACCCTAGAAACCAGAAAACAGATACGGACATTTCTTTTTGGTGATAGAAATAAGAGAGAGTGAAGTACCAATTCAGACGATATTTATATGAGGTCTACCTCACGGAGAGTCTTAGATTTTTTATTTCTCCTTGATCTTTCTGTTTTGCATTATTGAGATCAAGGAGTTTTTTTCATCGTCAACAGTATCATAGCTACCGTAAAACATTTCATCATCTTAAGTACAGACATGAAAGAGAGAGTCCACTGCTGGACCTCGGCGAAACTTAGAACTCGCTGAAAAAAGAAGAATTTTGCCCATAATTGGCAAGCTTGGCAAGTGATAGCAATCGTAGAGTGCAGCTTTTGCGACAGGGATGCTGCTGCCCATCGGAACCCTGTACATTTGAGCTACATTGTTTCGGATGGATATACCATCTGTCGGTTCCGGTACCTTAGTCGCTTCTTACGACACCTGGTACAGAAGGAGGTACTATTGTGCTCTAATTTACCTACAAATGCTGTGCGAAACTGGCGTGATTGCAATTGCATAGCGTTTGCTTTGCGGTGGGAATGCTGCTGCCCATCACCGCCCTTGCATTTTTGATACGCTTAATGGGGTGTATATATCGTCTTCTGTCGGTTCCAGTACCACTTTTGACCCCTAGTGCAACAATAAATAAACATGAAAGTACTAAATCATCGTGGGTTACAAGCAGAGTAGTTGCTCTACTGTTGTCCGACGATGGTTTTTAACGTAAATTTTGAAACCGGTTGCCTCAAGGTATCCAAAACGTCCAACTAAAAATATAAGAGTTAAATAAACCGGTTTTTAACCCGTTACAAGAGTAGTTTTATCATAAATATTCATCATATAAATATGAAAACGAAAAGAACAGTCCAAGATTAGAAATCAATTTGTTATACAAATACAGTTGAAAAGAAACACGTAAACATTTCCTTTCCGAAAATTAATTTTCGTGTCTTTAGGGGATTAACTGAATAATGTTTACACTTCTTGCAGACATTTTTTTGGTTGAAAAAGATGTTGCGATGAAAACCGTAGCATTAGAAGACCCTAAGGAGTTCCTATTTGAACTTAACATTTTTGCGAGTGTTTCTACGTGATCATACTATATTTGTACTGTATATATATTTGAAATAATTATGATTGCTAACCACATGGTTGGATTGTTCAAGCATGTAATTAGAAATCATAATTATACGTTAACAAATATTGTTTTGTGGTGTAAGACGCTATCTGTAGACGCTACCTATTTCTACCTACATAAAAAACTCCAGAGCACTTCAAAGTATGTTTAGGTGAGTTTGAGAGATAGATTAAAGAGTAGTGTGATAAGAGATCAATGTGGTGTAAAAGATGATGTTGTGACAACAATATAGAAAGAACGACATAGAAAGTTCAGATGGTTTGGACATGTAGAAAAGATGGATGAAAGTAGAATGAAAGTACAAACATATAGAACAGAAGTGAATGGAAAAGTTGGTATAGGACGACCTAGACGAACATAATCTTAACCATTTAGAATAGGTATTATAGAAGGGCCAGGTCAGAAGTACCAAGAACAAACGAGCGCGTGTATGACAGGACTAATACGAGTAAGGGAAGCGAAAGAGGTATAATAAGATCGTCACAAGAGGAGATCCATAGTCTCCTACGTGAAAGTACTCTTGAAACAACTCTAAAACCCGGTTTATTTAACTTTACATTTTTTGTTACTTACTCTAATGTCGTTCATTAAGCCTGCAATCGCTAATGATGATATGAACAGAAACAATCATCGATATCATATCAGCCAATGCAAGGCCGCTTCTGGATATAAGCATCCTCAACAAAGACGGAATGGAAACACGCTTGCCCATCGCGGCAAATATAGGCAAACCCATAATTGCCGCACAGGGCAAGCGTGTTAGCAATCGGCAAACGCAGCTTTCGCGACAGGAATGCTGCTGCCCATCCCCACCCTATGCATTTGAGCTAAACTGTCTCGGATGGATATACCACCATCTGTCGGTTTTGGTACTTTAGTCACCTCCTATAACACTTAGGTACAATGGGAGGTACTATTCTACTCTGTCGGTAGCTCACGGCCTACGAAAACAATGTTTCTCCGGAATATATATCTATTGCTCATATGCACCGTAACCTTTTTTAAGGTTGGTTTGAAAAAAATGACATGCATCTTCGTAACTAAAAAATATCTACTCAAATAACAGTGAAATATCTCTCAATGACAGTTTTAAACGAAAATTTTACTAAAATCCTTCAACGGTTAATCCGATAGCATAAGTAAGTACGTACTCAATGTCAGACAGTTATGTTCAAAAATTTTGTTACTGGAATATGCCTTGAATAAACAAAACCACCTCCATAATAGAATTTGGGCGGGAAACAAAAAGTAAAATGTGATAACACTGTAATTCAATACGAGAGGAAACACCGAGAGGTGCCCGTAATGTGGGCCTGTTCGTAGAACTCTTCACACGGGCGGAAAGCAAACAAGCTCACATTTTATATTTTCCTAAAGAGAGTAAGATCTCTAAACTGCGAACGCCCTCTTTATAAACAATTTCGTTTCTATGACCCGTGATATAAAATTCCTTCAGGATCTGTCTGTCTATTTCATCATATAATCATTGATTCCGATGGCGCAGATGTGATGGTATCTGTTGCGGTAAGTCATGGGTTTGATCCCCGCACAGTACAAACATTTACATGATGAACATTTGCATTTGGTTTCTATTTTGATGTTATTGTACCATAATTGTGATTCCTTTGATTTCAGAAACACAAGTACTAAAAGTGACTTTTTTTAGAGTCAGGTTAATGAAAAAGAAGTTACGTGAATTATAAAATTGTAGTTTGAGATGACATTGAAACATGATCTTTTTTATTAATATTATAGTTACAAACAACACACATACACAAACACCTTTGTGTGTGTATTTCGTGATTACAAGTTAACAAGTGTGCTTTATATATTATGAAGTCAGCCAACAAGTCTGCTTAACCCTTAATTCGACGGAGTTTTTTGTAATAAAAAAACGGTTTTTTTTAGTAAAGTCATATTTTTGGACATGAAATAAGTTCAGGAAAAATGCTAAAAAAAATTACTGCTGGACAGTTTTTGATAAAACACATGTCCGTCACAGCGGACATTGTCAAGTGTGTAACGAATCACTTGCGAAACAACATGTCCGTTGCGGCGGACTCTACCAAATGACTAACAGAGATGATAAATAAAACAAATACACATCAAAAACAAAAAGAAATGTAATTCTAATCAAATATTACTTTGAACATGCAATTCTAATCAAATATTGCCATTTAAAATTTCACACAAAATAATCATTATTATTTTGTGTGAAACTTTAAATGGCAATTACGAGGGTTCTTTCCCGTAACGAAACATACCCTATCGTCACATTTAATGCAGAAGACAGTAGTCTTTTTACTGCACTCCATGCAACGACCTTCTTCTTTGGTCGATAAAAAATGACCAATATTGTCAAATCGCACACAATCTACTGGTCTGGGCTTACAAGGCTTCCTTATCGTGGTCTCTTCTTGGTTAGTGCGCTTAGCTGACCTGTTCATTTTGATCAAAGCAGAAAATATCTCGTATCGGAAATGTTTCAATTTAAGCCTTGCTTCAGATTTTCTTTGGGAGTGGTGCTTCCTGTACAAAATCCAGGCATTATTGATACAGATATCAATTAATTGAGCAAATATGCCTATGTACCAACGACGTGTCTTAAATGGCGTTTTATAAAGCGAGACCAGCATGTCGGCTAGGTCGACACCACCCATATGCTTGTTATAGTCCTTTACTACGTTAGTACAATCCACGTCCATTTTCCGCTTAGCATCCTTGGAGTACCGTTTTATCTTCTGAACAGGTTCGGAGTCGGTATAGGAACTGATCAATGTGACACATTTATTGTCATTCCACCTTACCACGGCAAGCTTGTTGTTATTGCAAACAACTTGTGAATAGCTACCTCGCTCCTTTTTTTTCAGCATTTTTTCACTGGTAAGTACATTCTCTGCTCCTCTCAATCTGTTATTGCGTACAGTTCCTAATGCAAAAATACCATAATTTTGGCGCAGTATATAAAGTACTTCTGGCGATGTAAAAAAGTTGTCGAAGAAAACCATAGCGGGCCTCCTTTTAATACTTTGGCATAAAGCTAATACTATTTTAGCACCAAAACCCAAGGTCTCTTCTTCTTCAGAAAATCTGTGAAACCTAAATGTGTCTTCCCCGCCATACAAGATGAAATCATATATCATTCCTGATATACCAGCTCGGACATAGTTTTTAAAGCCCCACTTATTGGGCTTGTCCTTCATATATTGGCGCCTTTTGCCAGCTTTTGTGCCTTTGTATAGCAATCATCATTTCATCAATGCTAAAACGTCTTTCGGTCTCTTGAGCAAGGCAATTATTTCGTATTTTCTCTACTATTGGTCGAATTTTATAATACCTGTCCCCGTTGTCATAATTGTTGTCCGCAAAATGAATATAACGTCGTATTTTTTCATATCGTTTCAGAGTCATTAGATTAGCTATAAGTGGATATCTAAATTTCGTGCTCCAGTAATCTATATAAGAAGGCATACCAACAATACCCATCAAAATATGTATAGCTAAAAAATCGCAAAATTCTTCCTCAGTAAGCTGAATAGATTTGCCTGTACATTGGGTGGAATAAATATTTGTTTCACTCACAATATCTTCAATGATATCACGGGAAAAGAATTTGTAGAAATATTCAAGGGGTGATTCAATTTCTTGTATGTCATGATCTTCAAAGTCGTCCTCTAGGGTCTCCACTCTGTGTTGAAATGGCACCTTCTTCCATTTGTATGTCAGACTGAACTTCTTCTTTGATTTCTTGGCCTTTTTGGCTACTACAACAGGCACTTTAGATCTTGTCTTTCTTCTAACTGTAACTGCTACTGATGGAGGAGTTGGTAACGATGGTAGAGATGACATTGAAGGGAGATTACTGTAGACTGGTTCTTGCGATGGACTAGGGAAAACTTCTTGCAATATTGGACTAAAACCAGCAGGTAAGGGTTCATCATCTCTTTCACGTTCATTTTCGTCACTGTCTAATAAATTAAGAAGTTCCAAAGAAGAAGCTATTGAAAGTGCAGGAGATGAAAAATATGAATCTGGTGAAGGTGGAACATGCAGTTCTTCATCAGAATCTGATTTATTACTAGCTTCAGATGGGGCACGATGTCTTGGTACTAGAGCTAATATCTTGTTAATTCGCCCATGCAAATGCTTCTGTAAAAGCACAAAACAAAAAAACTAAGCATACACACACCCACACCAAGCATTTATAGAAGAATATATTCAACCATATGCGATATTATGCAAAAAAAACAATAAATGTTACAAAAGAGTGTTAATCGTAGTATTTGGCAATGTTCGTCACACCGGACAACTAGTTGAACATATACTATACGTAGTAATCGACAGTGTCCGGTGTGGCGGACAAGAGATTTAGAGCGAGATAAAATAGTGAAAATAAGTGTGGAAGCTCGTGATTATCTTATTTTCCAGATGTATATAATATCATAAATATAAATTAATACAAAAATCGTGTAAAAGTTCGTAAAAACCAATAAAAATTAAATAAAATACCTTGAGCAAAACAGAAGACTTCGGCGTCGACGCCATTTTCGACGAAAACTGACATTTTGAGTGTTGCCATTATTCAAATTATATTTTTTACTAAATTTTTTATATATTACCAACACACTAAAATCAAAAGCTCACGTATTTTTCTCTAAACTAGTTCAGTAGATTTTTTTAAAGTAGTTGTTCGTCACACTGGACACTATCGAATTAAGGGTTAATCGTAAACATGACTACAGCCTATAGGCACTCATGCCATAACAAAGATATCAATAGACTTTCGCTAACTCTGTGAACTGAAAATACTATGTCACATTTACCCAGTAATTTCGCTGCCTCTCTCACCCTTCAAAGCGGAACACTGACAATGCAAACACTTATTTGGCGCTAGAAATAGTTAAGAGTAAGTTACGAATGCAGACGACCTTTGTAAGGTTGACTGATTTTGGTGCAACTCGAATATATGTATATTGCTTTATTTACGAGAAAAAAACACAGTATATTATTTTTTGTCGTTTCGGTAAATTTGCGGCAACCGTCATTCTTTGCAAAACATTTAAAATATGATTAAAACCCATTTCAAAGATATAGATTAAACATGGATGGGTTACCCATCAAAATAAATAAATAGTGTCAATGGAGCCTTACATGATGTTATGGGTATCCAAAATGTGTCGAAAAGGGCACAGCTGGCTGTTCAGAGATGTGTGTTGGTTCCAACACTGACATATGACTGTCGCGTAAATGTTGGGTATGGATGAAGAAGCACGTGAGTAGAATAAATGGTGTTCAAATGAGATTACTTCGAAGTATGTATGATATGAGTTTTGAGATATAGATTAAAGAATAGTGTGATAAGAGATCGATGCGGTGTAAAAGATGATGTTATGACAACAATAGAGATAAGAATGTTGAGATGGTTTGGACATTTATAAACAATGGATAAAAGTAAAATGACTACACAGATATATAGAGCGGAAGTGAACGGAAGTGTTAGTGGGACGACCGAGGTGAACAAATATTAAACGAGCGTGTATTAAAGGACTAATGCGAGCAAATGAAGCGAGAGAGGTTTGCTGAGATCGTAACAAGTATCTGTCTACCCTGGCGTGACCCAGGCGTGATGTATGTATGTAAAAATTGTGTTTTTATTATGATTTGTGAACGCGTTAAATGAAAGTAAAAATAGACTGTTGTATGAATACGAAA